>JAPQNM010000043.1:2238337-2255837 GCA_029783475.1 Metacarcinus magister | reverse complement strand
GTCCAGACTACTATTCCCTCTCTCTCTCCTGCCTTGGTACCCGATTCGTTCTTATTCATATTTTTAACATCGATGACTCTAATATTCAATCTCTACTTGATTTAGATTTATTTCCGGTTTTCCTGTTCAGCTGCTGTATTTTCTCGTTTATTCTGAATTTGTTAATCTTATCTCCTCTTTTGATTATTTCTGTGTATTTTTCCTGTTGGTATTATCACGTTCCTCTTATCTTTGTGATTTCCTATTCTCGATTAAGATTTCTTTCATAAGCTCTGTGTACTAACTTGTTCTTCCGGCGTTGTTTATTATTTTTTTCTCACATTTCCTAAGTTATTATTTCTTAGGATTTGTATTAATTCATTTGTGTAGTTATAATTGTCATTTATTTGTGCTACACTTTTATTAATTCTCTGTTACATCGTCTATTCTTTCTCTTCCTACAAAATCGATATTCAGAGGTTCACATATTCCGACACTCTCTTTTCATTCTTCGCTCCCGCTAACTTAAGAGGTGCTGACGTTTGACAGGCGCTATCCACTACCTTCACTAATTTATCAGCAGCTTAGCATATTCGAGAACGGGTATGTAGATTATGATACCGTTTCACTCAGTATTTCAGGCAGTCAAAACGTTGGATATTTGAAAACTTTATATATGCAAGGTTTTATCAGTACTGTGTATTTATTAATTTTTTTCTATATTTGATGAAAGTGTGATTTTTTTTCTTCTTTTCTTTTTTTACGTCAATATTTCCTTTCCCTCAACGTTCCTTGTCCTCCTCCTTCAGTGTGTATCGTGCACCCTCAGCCTTCCACCGCCCTTTATCCCCCTCCCTCTCCCTGCTGCTCCCTTACCCAACATAACCATCGCCTACCCTCCCTCCCTCCCTCTTTCCCTCCCTCCCTCCCTTCCTCCCTCCCTCCCTTCCTCCCCTACAATTTCCTTACTCCCTTCCTCCTTGCCTCTTATCACCTGCCTAAATTTCCTCACCCTGACCCTTTAATTCCGCCTTTCCCTGCGCCCTTAGTCTACATTTTTTCTTTCTTTCGTTCTTTCTTACTACATTCTCTTATTATTCCTTTTTTTTTTTTAGTATTTTTCGTGCGTTTCGTGAATTTTGATGATGTTTAGGCGTCGTATCTTTTGCTTTGCTTATTTTTCAACGCGAGTCTAGTCCATCTTATTACATCCGTGTGACCTGCCTCTCTCTTTTGCAAGTGTAAGTTTACGTTTCTTCCCTCTGGACCGACTGCCGACTTGCCCAATTCCTTCCGCCCACCCCCCTCTCCCCCTGCCCCGCCAACATCAAGACCCACCTTCGTCACTGTCGGCTAAAATGGTGTTTATTTCCCACTGTGCATAAACCTGTCACTGAGGGAAATTAAGTGAGATCAGAATCTGTAAACATCTACGTTAACCTAACCGAATACCCTCGCCCAGTTGGTGCCCTTATAGTATCTAACCATTATTGTTATTACGTTTATCATAGTCGTTACTTTTATCCGTATGTCCCTTCCTTCGTTCCTGTCGTATTCCTGCTGTTCGCTATGCATTTAAGAAGGTCAGAGGATGTCGTGTGTAAGAGGTTAACAGATGCATTAATATTTTTGTTTGTGTGTGTGTGTGTGTGTGTGTGTGTGTGTGTGTAACTGTTTATATGAACCACGATTTCATTATACACTAGACACATCAAATCAAACGCTATCAGTAAATCTGCGGCCTGATAAGAGACAGCCTCCACATATGATACAGTGATAGAGAAAGAGAGAGAGAGAGAGAGAGAGAGAGAGAGAGAGAGAGAGAGAGAGAGAGAGAGAGAGAGAGAGAGAGAGAGAGAGAGAGAGAGAAAACCATTATTGTTGTATGCATATTTCTAGTGGCTGCGTCAAAATTTGCGAATATATCATGAAATGTATCCTCGGGCCAGGTCGCTGAAAATAGATTTAATTTCGCAGGTTGTCAGACGATCTCAAGACAGGTGCAGGGAGGCATTAATTAATTTGCGATTTAATTAAAATGTCTTGTGTTGGTGGAGAGACGCAGAGAAGGCAGGTGCGATCAGATTCTTGCTGCTGCCACCGTCCCCTTTACCACCACCACCACCACCACCACCACCACCACCACCACCACCACCACCACCACCACCACCATCGATATTTTCCCATACATGACCAATTTTCCATAATTTTCAAGCTACAATTTCTTTTTATTACCTTATTACCCTATGTTTTCTGCCCCCCCCCCAACCTAACCTAGCTATTATGTGAACGTCCACACACACACACACACACACACACACACACACACACACACACACACACACACACACACACACACACACGCAACTCCAGCTTTCAGTCATTCATCTCGGCTCATACACTCGCTCCTTATCAGTGCCTTTACCAAGAGCTCACTTCCTGCCTTATCAGATATCACACTCGCTCAGTTGGCTTATCACAAATTATCGGGACAGAACGGCTTGAGATATTATGATCCTTTTTGTATTCCTCGAGTTGTAATCTTATCAAAGCGTCGAGTGAATGCTTAAGGAATAGAGTTTTAGTAGATCAAAAGAAAACTTGGGTGGCATTAGCATATTAATCAAATGGAAAATGATGTGCTTTTTTTTTTTTTTACGGTAACGGAAACGAGATGAGGGCATTTATTAGCGTTTAGAGGATAGAGTTACGACCAAGGTAAAAGATTAATCAACCAGGAAAAGTATAGAGAACTATTGCCGTAATTTCCTACCTCGCAGTGTTGCCAGATGGATGAGTGTGTGGGTGTGTGGGCGGCCTTCCTGGTATGATATCAAGACTGATTCACCTTCACCAACCCTCCCTCCCGCCGCCCACAGACCAGAAGGAACTATATATTCTCATTGCTTCTTTATTGATACGTCATAAGCTCTGTACTGATCTAGAGATATTTGCTTCAGCTGCACCTGCTCTTCCTCTTCATATACTTGACTGCCTGCCCACACACACACACACACACACACACACACACACACACACACACACACACACACACACACACACATACACACATACACACACACGCGCGCTTCCTTCAGTGTGAAAGATGAAGCATTTCCTCCACTTATGACTGTCGATAGCGGCGGCGGCCCAGTGAACGGATGTAAACAGACCCGCCTCCTGATCCCGCCTCTCGCGTCCTGCCAGGTTCTAGGAAGATGCATTACCGTGTTTTCGAGGCTCTTTACCTGGGCGAGAAGGTAATCAGTGGAGGTGGGTTCAGGGGCCCCGTGCTGCCTGGAGGGTGAGAGGCAAGGAACCATGTCTCTACTACTCCGCTTCCTCTTCCTCCTACTTCTCTCTTTTTCGGTCTTGCTGAGAAAGACTAACTTGTGACTTGGCACTGCTTTGGATCTTTTCTGGGTAACTTTATTCTCTTATTCACTTATTTCCTTCCCTTTTAAATCTTAGTTACACGCACCATTGCCCACCACATTAAAACACTGCTCTAGTCAGGCTACCTCTACGAACACGTATGGGAGTAAGAACTATGCGACTCACATTGCTTTCATACATAAGAAGGCAGTTCATGAAAGCTACAAAGGATGGATGGTAACCGCTGGTCATTTGAAGTGTTTTGATGAGCGGTGGTGATGTGTGTAATCTTAAGGACGTCCCGCCATTCACCAAGCTGTCACTGATACCACACCACCGTCTCCCTGCGTTCGTGAGCAGTTTGCAATCATACTGGGGTCCATTATTTACTTGATTATTAGCCTCTTATTCACAAGATATATACGCATGTTGTATTATTCATAGACTTACTGGAGATGCTCGTTTGTGATTGTGAAGACCAAGACATTTAACCATTTATATTGCTTCATGTCTACCTCTTCGGCCACTCCGTGATTTCTTTCTTCTTTTTAGTTTAAACAACGGTTGGAAAAGTAAAGGAATGTAACATAATAATGCCAGATTTTAATAACTTTTTCTTTAATTCTTTATATTATCTCTGACTTCGCCTCCCACTGGTGCCCCTCACACCCCTACCCTCCCCTCTGGCACACAAAGGGCGGGCAGCAGCAGCAGCAGGTCAGCCACACGTCAGCGAAGTTTACCTTGCCTGCCTCAACGTGCGTGAGGCTGGCGAACTAATTCCTGCTGAGAAAATCACGAGTAATCTGGCGAGTGTGCGAGGAAGAGTCTTGACACTCCGTAAATCTTAAGGTTAAAAGGGGGTGAGGGGGGAAGCAGCGTAATAAAAATGTCCGTAGCGAGAAATTGAGAGTCTTCATCAGGGGAGTTGTATGTAATTTGGCAAGACTCATTTTTTCCCCTGACGAGGATTCCACACACCTCGTCCTCGGCTGAAGGAGGAAGGCTGCGGTGGTCTGCTCAGCCCAGGCCAAGCTGCTGCTCCTCCTCACCCGCTCTGATAAAACTATTCATCCAGGAGATCCCAACAAATCTTTCCCCGGTGATAAAATAGCCCTCAGCCTTCTCAGAGTTACCTAAGAGATGACGTAATCCCTTTTAACCGGACTTGAATTATCTAGGAGAACCCCCTTACCCTCCCTCCCTCCTCTCCCCTGTCATCTCTCTTCTTCCCTTAAAATTAACCTATTTAAGAGCCTCACTCCTCCTCCTCCTCCTCCTTCTCACTCTCCCTTGGGCAAGGATCCCTCCCTGCCTTCCTCCGACTCCTTTTCCTCCTCCTCCCCCTCCTTCTATCCTCCTCCATCCTTTGCTCCTCAAGTCTGGCTCCCTGAATCGGCTTCTTCCCCTCTTATTGCACCATTTCCCCTCATCTGACCTCATCTCCCTCTAGGATTTTCATCATGTTCAACGACTTGGTGTCATCAACCGCGGCAGAATGTGTGCCGGGCCGCCTTGCCGGCTGTTCCTCCTACGAGATGAGATGAAGACCAATGAGGAGAGGGAGGCTGTGCTGGGAGGAGGCGTGGAGTATGTGGGGAGGGAGGCAAAGACTTAACTTTAATGGGAAAAAGAAATAATGGAAACTTAAGCGAGATAAAGGTAGATTTAGGGCGGTCATAAGTAACTCTGATCTAGGGTCGTCTCGTTCATTCAGGAGCCCAACTTGTGGCGTGGACGCGCGAGTGATGAGGTTCTCGAGGCGCCTGCTGGTGCTCGCTCCTTAGGCCTCGTCAGGGAGGACGATGGGAGGGCTGACGGTGGACTAATGAGAGAGAGAGTGAGATGAGAGAGAGATGAGAGAGAGAGAGAGAGAGAGAGAGAGAGAGAGAGAGAGAGAGAGAGAGAGAGAGAGAGAGAGAGAGAGAGAGAGAGAGAGAGAGAGATTTGATAGGTGAAGTAACGGGTACAATTTGAGAATCATCACAAGCTCTCACTCTAATTTTCGTCTCATCTCCATGGTAGAAGAAATCCAGCTTACGTTGAGTAATGGTCTCAGAACAGAGTGACGGAGAGTGTATTGCTACCTCAACTCTACCTCTGCTGAGTGCACACCAGAATATTACATGTTTTAATTTCAACGTTCTTGTAAGGATTTTGAATTATAAGGCTAATGGTAAAAATGTAAATGTTGTATCAAAATTAGACAAATCATGTTCTTATAAAGGTAAAAATGAGAAGAAAAGAAGCTTAGTTCCGTTGCATTAAGTCGGGGTAGACAGTAGAGGTGATACAACACTACTACGGTTACATAAAAACACTATTTCTTCTACAAAATGCACAGTGACAAAAAAAAACCCAGCATGTATATCAAAAGCTGCAACTTCTGCCACTGCACCACCCGTACCCTGTTCAGAAAGATAAGAGAAAAACCCCAAAGGCTTCACAACAAGAATCGCATGCAACTGAGGACCAACCACAAATACATTTATCCTTTGTTTCCATGGGTAATAAAAACATGCATTCCTTTTAATACCAGCTGTCAGTTAAGGTCTCGTATCTCTGCGGCACCCGTCGTGGCCGCCTTGTTAGTTAGCTCTCTGAGGTCAGTTTTACCGAATTGAGCTCAAAAGGCTTATCTCTCTCTCTCTCTCTCTCTCTCTCTCTCTCTCTCTCTCTCTCTCTCTCTCTCTCTCTCTCTCTCTCTCTCTCTCTCTCTCTCTCTCCCTCTCTCTCTCTCTCGCCTAACAAGGGTGCGATGTGGACCTGAGGAGTGAAGGGCGTGACAGGTAAGGGTAGAAGTTTCAAGGTCACGGTCAAAACTGTCAGATCGAGGGAGTGTTTTGAACCGTGTCGCCGCGACCCTCTTCCTCCGTCACCGATAAGAGTGAGGCCCCAGTACTTGATAGCATACCACCCCATCCTCCCTAGTGAGACGGACCGCACCGCCGCCCCCATCTATCCGTTTTTTAGTTTTTTGTTATCACACATCACTCACTCTGTCCTTTTTCATTTCACTGTTCCTTCATCCGCTATTTTTATCTTATTATTACATTAAGGTGGTTGGTTAAACTCGTTTTTATTCTGTGTGTGGTTATGGTTCTTTGTGTGTGTGTGTGTGTGTGTGTGTGTGTGTGTGTGTGTGTGTGTGTGTGTGTGTGTGTGTGTGTGTGTGTGTGTGTGGGTGTGTGTGAGTGTGTGTGTTATCCTAATTTTTCATGCTAACTAGTCATTGGCATCCATTTTAGGGAGTGACAACGAGCCACACTCTCGTTAGCTCCCCTTGTAAGGCTGCCACACACACGCCTCCACCTACTGGCTCACTCCCACACACGACGCCCTCATCTCACCGGCATTTTTGGAGATTCACTCACAAACACACACACTATAAATTCCCATATGCTTCTATGTAAATATTATAAAGCTCACCCATCGTGTCTTCCCACCTACACTACCCTACCCGCCCCTGACAATCCCACACACCACCTGTTACAGTCACTCGCCACTCTAGCCTGCAGGTACACGTGCCACTCTAAACACTTACTTTAAAGTTAAATATTGTCTAGTATTTACCTGTTTTTTTAAGCTTAAACCAGCCAATGCGCGTCTATATTGTAAATAATTTTGTCTATTATTAGCATGGCAGGCTACATACATAGACAGAGAGACAGTAGAGTGTATATGCTACCACACGTTTGACTGTAACTCTTATCACAGTTAAAATTTACATGATTACATTATATGACGCACACACACAAACACACACACACACACACACACACACACACACACACACACACACACACACACACACACACACACACACACCCACACAGGGAGGAGATTCAAGTTCTCAAACAGTTTACTCGAGATCGACTCATTTTGGGTCAGGAATCACCTCTCATTACGAGTGGTAGGAGGAGGAGTGGTGCAAGAGGGAACGATGTCGGGATTAGAAAGACAGCCTGCAAGCACCCATGAGGCGGTCGTGTGGAAGGGTCGAGAGAGAAAAACTAAAACCTTAAACACACACACACACACACACACACACACACACACACACACACACACACACACACACACACACACACACACACACACACACATGTATTATATTAAAAGCACCTTCGTGAGCCTTAATCCAATTATTTCTCTCCAGCAGGTAATTTCCGGGCGCTGTACTCACCTCATTGAGCGACACGCAGGCACCAGGTGACTCATTACTGCCCCACCTGACCCGCCGCCCCCGCCTCGCCGCCCCCCACAGCGCCCAAACGCCATACATTAGAAGGTTGGTGGGTTTACTCTTTAACGGAAGCTGTAAAATCTCGATAAATCAGAATTAAAGAGTAAATTAATTAGCTCAGTATTTCCGCGTTACAGAGCGTTGAATCTTTTAATTCCTGGTCATATGATAGGCTATACGTCATGATTCATTCTTTTTTTCCCTCTCTGCTTGCTAGGGTTGCGCGGCTCACGAGAACAAAAGAGCGTTGAAGCGACAAAGTTGTGAAGTGTGTTTGGACAAAAAATGCGGAACCTTAGGTGCTGTTTTGAGTATATTTTTTTTTACATACATTTTTTGTTAGTAATTGGTACTTTGAAAACTATCACCGCCATCACCAGCAACACCTACATCACCACCACCACCAAAGACAACACCATTTCTAAATAGTAGTAGTAGTAGTAGTAATGGTGGTGATGATGGTGGTGGTGGTAGTAGTAATAGTAAGGGTTTTATTCAAAGTTAAATATACTCAAGATGATATTCTTGCCTCCATCTGATTGACTGAGCCATTAACTCATTGTAATCACTCATTGGAATGTTGTATGAACCACACTCTTGCTGAGACCACCTGTGACCTGTGTGTGCAGCCTTCTAATTTATGTTTGTTTACATTCTCTTGACTGTAACTCGTTTGCTTGCTCATTTTTTTTCACTAATGGACAGCAGAATGTTTGTGAATAAGAGTTCTATTAAGCTAAACTACACATGACTAAGATCGAAGGAAGTTATTGGAGCAAAGAGTTAAATATGTTCGTACTTATATTTCGTGTTTTATTTTTTTTTATAGAATGGTCCAGTCAGTCTAAGAAATATTACGTCAGTCACGAGATATAAAAGAAAGAGTAATAACGATATATTTGTACCAAGTTGAAAGTCACACAGTTGGTAGCATAAGTACAGCTTACTCTAGTATAGCGCCTACACTTTGATATGATAATTGTTATCTCCCTCCCTTTCCGGTACCTGATAACACTTGTTTGTATTCAAGATAACTCTTCCTGTTATATATTTCCTTCCTACAAGCTGATAATTTCATAAAGGTTAAGAAGAAATAAAAACTCAAAAACATGACCACCACGCCTTGAACTACACTCGTACATCTCGTTTAAATTCTAGTCATATCAAGTTTCATTGTTTTTGATATAAATTTAATCCACAACCGATCTATTGTTTATTGATGACGAGGAGGGTATTGTATGATAAATCGAAGCTCTGTAAAAAATAAAATAAAATAATAAAATAAAAAAAAACATCGTGGAGGCTGGATATCGGGATGTGATAAATGTAACAGAGCGAATAATAATTTGTTCTCTTCATGTGTATTTGTTTCCATTATTGTGATGTTACGTGATAGATAGTGGAACAGACTCACTGACAATCTTTAGGCAGGAAATTGAAGAGAGAGAGAGAGAGAGAGAGAGAGAGAGAGAGAGAGAGAGAGAGAGAGAGAGAGAGAGAGAGAGAGAGAGAGACAGGACACACACACACAGCCTAATGGGAATAATAGAACATACACACCACCACCACCACCACCACCACCACCGCCGCAATAAAACTCCTTTCCGTCAAAAACTCTTGAAATAAAAATTCAGACCAACAAGTTTCACAATAATTTTTCTTACTTTTTTTCCCGTCATATTCTGGGGGAGAAAAAAATGTACATATAAAGCAGAAGTGACTCTCCCGCACCCACCATTTCTTTCCCTCTCACCCTTTTTTCCTCCCACCGTCGCAGAAACCGTTATCCTCTCCCTCCCCTTTTTTCCATCCCTCACTCTTTCTTCCCTTTTCCTATCCTTTCCTTTCCATCCGTTACACAATCCCTGACCTTCCTCCCTTCCTCCCTCCCTTCCTCCCTTCTTTACTCTCCCCTCACTACATCCCTTACCCCTTTCCTTCTCCCCTCAGATAGCAAAAATACCAGTTCGTAGCACAAAGTAACACTGAAACTGCTTCAAGCGCTTCAAACTCTTAATTGATGCAAGAGAGAGAGAGAGAGAGAGAGAGAGAGAGAGAGAGAGAGAGAGAGAGAGAGAGAGAGAGAGAGAGAGAGAGAAGCAAAACTGGCATGGTTAGCTCTGTCCTGCCCCACCCAGACCTCCGATAACCAGGTCGTGATAATGGCAAGTCTGGGAGGTGACGGCTGGTCTGGAGGATGGTGCCCTAGGGAGCATTCACCCTCCAGCCAGCCACTGCCGGAATGGATTGGTGGGGCAGATATCTTGTTGAGACAGAGACAGACTGAGAGAGAGAGAGAGAGAGAGAGAGAGAGAGAGAGAGAGAGAGAGAGAGAGAGAGAGAGAGAGAGAGAGAGAGAGAGAGAGAGAGAGAAGAATAGAATAAAAAACACCTAGCTCTCCTTCATCACATCAGTTACGTATAAAGGGCCTCCAGGGACGGCCTTTCACCCTCCCGCTGCTCCTTCAAGATCAACAATTGGCAACACATCAATGAATAACGCGAAATCGATGTCACTGAGCAGGTGGACAGAGACGCTTCTATCTTCCCCTGATCTCACCGCGTTACTGTTACTGTTATGGTGTTCTGCGAGAGAGAGAGAGAGAGAGAGAGAGAGAGAGAGAGAGAGAGAGAGAGAGAGAGAGAGAGAGAGAGAGAGAGAGAGAGAGAGAGAGAGAGGCGATTACCATTGCAACAAAAAAAAAATTGGTGGGACTAAGGAATCAGTGTTACCAACTATTTCTATAACAATTTTTATATACCATCATGTGTTATCTCTCTCTCTCTCTCTCTCTCTCTCTCTCTCTCTCTCTCTCTCTCTCTCTCTCTCTCTCTCTCTCTCTCTCTCTCTCTCCTCTTATGCGTTATGATTTAGGGTGTAAATATCTTCAAAGGACGTGTTATCATGGGATTCAGAGAGAGAGAGAGAGAGAGAGAGAGAGAGAGAGAGAGAGAGAGAGAGAGAGAGAGAGAGAGAGAGAGAGAGAGAGAGAGAGAGAGAGAGAGAGTTTACGCCTCCTGCCTCCTATTTGTCTCCACCTCTATTGTTGGGTCTTGTAGGTTTATTAATGAGTCAATTGTTGCCTCTTAAACCCCGCGTCTAGGTGTTGATAAGCTGCCGGCCTTATCTTCCCTAAGGATCCGGCAGGGGAGAGGAAGGGGCAGGGAAAGGGAAGGGGAGGGGAAGGGAAAGGGAAAAGGGAGAAGGGTCGGAGGGGGAAGGAGCGAAGGACTTGCTTATTGCTTGCAACGAAATATCAGAAGAGCAAAACCAATATTATTTTATAAAGGAAGCCTGAGAAATAGAAAGAGAGAGAGAGAGAGAGAGAGAGAGAGAGAGAGAGAGAGAGAGAGAGAGAGAGAGAGAGAGAGAGAGAGAGAGAGAGAGAGAGAGAGAGAGAAGAGTCAATAAGTTGGAGAGAAGGAGAAACGAGTGATGGGAGAGATGATGAAGAGGAGAGGGTTAAGGGGGGGAAGGTGCAGCAGGGGAAGATTAACCATTAATCACTAGTCCTCGTAAATTGAGGTAACAATAACAGTTTAATTGATATTGACCTTGGCTGTCATCATTATGCTACGGGGGTATGGCTCACTTCGAAGGTCATCATCGTCATCATTATCATCATCATTGTCATTGTTATTATTATTATCATTATTGTTGTTGTTGTTATTGTAGGATGTTTTTGTTTTTCTTCGTTTTGTGTTGTTGTGTTGTGTTGTGTTGTGTTGTGTTGTGTTGTGTTGTTTTGGAAGCTCCACAGTGTCACGTCGCATCCTCTTCCGTCAAACGAGTTTCACCGTTTTGATCCAAACAGTCCGCAATAATATTTCTTTTCATCTTTTTGTTTCATGTCATCTCCTCAGTCTCTCTCTCTCTCTCTCTCTCTCTCTCTCTCTCTCTCTCTCTCTCTCTCTCTCTCTCTCTCTCTCTCTCTCTCTCTCTCTCTCTCTCTCTCTCTCTCTCTCTCTCTCTCTCTCTCTCTCTCTCTCTCTAACGTTGATGAAAGTGTATAGATATACCGCATTTTCCGCATACACCCCTCTCTTAATAACTCTTTTCATATACTCGCTTTTACTATTTGTCTAAGATATTTGCAGCTGAACTTACCATTTTCTCCTCCGTCCCTCCCCTCGTCTGTGCACATCTCCCTCCAATTAACTTTCTTTCCTGCGATATTTCTTTATTTTTCCCTCAGGAACACCCCTTCCTCCCCCCCCTCCTCGCCCTTGCTCCCCCCACGTGACCTCTCCCACCACCAAGCTGCCCTGACGCATCACGTTCATTTGTTTGGCCTTAATTAATGGTCTTTGGTAATTATCCCCCCTTTCCCTGCCGTGTGACGCCACCCCCCTTCCCTCCCCTCCTCCCCCTTGGCCCCATTCCCTTCCTCTCTCCTCCCCTCACGAACCTCGATCTCTCCTCCAGAGCCGATTTCCTTCTCCTCCTCCTCTTCTTCTACCTCTTCCTCCTCCTCCTCCTCCTCCTCTTCTTGTTCTTCGTTCTCCTGTATTCTTTTGTTTTTCTTTTGTAGATTTTCAATATTTTTTTTTGGCTCGTATGTAATGAAGTTGTGGTTTTTTTCTGTATCTCTTATTTTTCTAAGTGTGTTTGAATATATTTTTTTTCATTTGCTATTTTTTTTTCTTTTCTTTTTTCCCAGGTAGCTTTCTTTTTCTCTCTCTCTCTCTCCCTTTCCCTCTCTTTTTTTTTTCCTCCTCTCTCCCGTTTGTGTCGTACTTGTTTGTTGCATTTCCTCCGTCATTGGTATTCTCATCCAGTATCCTCATCTTGCATTTCTTCCCCCGTCCCTTCCTCCCCACGCTCCATGTTCCAAACCTTTTCTGCTTATTTTCCTTCCCTGTTCTCCTCTTCTTTTGTCCCCATGTAGTCAGTCTTTACTCCGCCATTGTCTGCACCCAGTTCTTGTTTGTGTGTATTACTATAGCCAACCTGTCTTTACCGTCTGTGTATCTGTCTGTCTTTAGAACTGTCTGTCTATCTTTATATTCGTCCATTCACCTCGCATCACACTATCTGTCCCACAGGCTTAAGCACCCCCAGTACCGCTCTTCGACTAATTAACTGCTCACCTCCAAGGCTTTCCAGACCCCTTGTAATCTCCCCTACCTATCGCCCCACACCTCAGCCTGCACCTCCCCCGCCTCGCCTTCCCTATCAGTCTCCCCACATCACCCTGCCCCGTTTTCTCTCCCCCAGCCCTCCGCCCTAGCAAACAGCGGAGTGATATATGGTGGCTGAACCTTCACTCCGGCACCATTAATTTCGTCTCTTTCTTCGCTTGCATTTCCTAAATATCCCTAACTTGAGGGGTTAAGAGGAAGGGAGGAGGAGGAGGTGGTGGTGGTGGTGGTGGTGGTGGTGGTGGAGCAGGATGTGAAGCCAGCAGCAGAAGGAAAGGAGAAGAGAAAGCGGAAGGGAAGCTTGAGAAAATGCTATTATTCTTGCATATTGTGTACTGACTTTAACGTGATTGATGTGGACGAATGTGAAGGAAGGAAATAAAGGAGGGAAGAAAGATACTGTAAGTGGTTAAGTAGTGGGAAGATTAGCAAGGAGAGTATTGATACATTGTTTGCCACTTGTGACAATCGTGTAATTAGATTGAAAGATATTATCATTTATCACGAATGACTAAAATGTAGATAATGTTCTTTGGTAAAAGTCTTTATTTTTTGTTATAAAATGGGTGTCCACAGTCAGGTACTTATCATTTTATTACCTTTATCATTATCATCATTGTTATTATTGTTTTTATTAGTATCATTATCATTATCACTCGCTGTCTTGAAAGCATATCTCAAAGGTCTTGTCAGTATCAGCACAGAGTTAACGCACATTCTCCGCACCTTATGTAGCCTGTAGCTAGTGGCGTCACGTGGATGGAACTTCTCATATAACAAATAGAGAAAGTGTGTTTGCATAACTAAGGCACATAGAGGACGATTAATAACAGCGAAACACAACACTGAAGAAGCGTTTTCATTAATCTTGTTGGGGAGAAAACGACCATCACTTAGTTATACACGTCTACGCGAGTGGCCCGAGATGACAGCAATAACGCAAGGAACAATGACAGACGTCCTCCTTAATTACCTTTCTAACACTGACCGATTTACGCTTAAAATTAGGAAGTGCAATTTGAGGCGATAAGGCGATTTATTTTAATAATGGAAGCTGTCGCCAACGAGACGCTTCCAAGCATGATGGATGGATTGGCAAGCACGCACGCACGCACACACACACACACACACACACACACACACACACACACACACACACACACACACACACACACACACACACACACACACACACACACACACACACAGCAACAAGAAATTACAGAAGAGGCAGACAAAAAAAATAAGTAGATTAAAAAAGAGATAGAAAGCAGAAAAAAACAAGCAGAAAAAGAGAGAGCTAAGAAACACCATCTCCCTCCCTCCCCTTCCCTCACCCTCTCTCACCCAAATGCATAAACAAGGGCCCGCCAACGCCTGCGCCACGTTCGCCTCATCTAGCGTAAGGGCGAGTTCCGGCGAGCTACACTAAAACAAGCCATTATGAGTCGCCATTAAATAAGGCCTCCTTGGGGCCGGCCGAGGGAGGACCTGCTTCACCGAGGGAAAACTTTACCCTCAAAAACAAATAAAGAATAACGCCGTAAAGGAGGCAGTTAACGTGGAACTCTCATCCAGAAACTTGACTCGTTCTGAAGGAGAGAGAGAGAGAGAGAGAGAGAGAGAGAGAGAGAGAGAGAGAGAGAGAGAGAGAGAGAGAGAGAGAGAGAGAGAGAGAGAGAGAGAGAGAGAGAAAGAGAGAGAATCAAATGAAGGAGTGTTTAAAGGGTGTGATGCTATATATAGTAACTTGTCTTATAAAAATTTAGAACGGAAACCCTCCGACACACACACACACACACACACACACACACACACACACACACACACACACACACACACACACACACACACACACACATACACACACACGAAGGTAAATAATGGTGTGGGTATTTGTCCACAACGGCTGGGCAACACTGTATTTACAAGCGACAATTTTCGTCAATGCACCGTCACCCTGCGTTTGGTGGAGGTGGAAAGAGAGAGGAACAAAACACACACACACACACACACACACACACACACACACACACACACACACACACACACACACACACACACACACACACACACACACCTACACACACACGGAATGGAGTAGCTAATTGTGATCTTATTTAACTCTCACCCAGACACTCGAGGCGTAAAAGATACACACACCAAGTCGTGTAAAATGGGAAATCCCGCGGCCAAGGAAATGAGGGTAAGGTGTTTACATGTCGCTTGCTAAGATGTGTGTGTGTGTGTGTGTGTGGTGTGGTGTGTGTGTGTCGTGTGTGTGTGTGTGTGTGTGGTGTGTGTGTGTGTGTGTGTGTGTGTGTGTGTGCCTGTGAGAGAGAGAGAGAGAGAGAGAGAGAGAGAGAGAGAGAGAGAGAGAGAGAGAGAGAGAGAGAGAGAGAGAGAGAATGAGAGAGAGAGAGAAATATATGACAGACTGAATGAGTGATGGTAAAAGAGGTAAGGGAGAGGGAAACGATGGAAAGAGAAAAATCGAGATAAACAACATACGAATGGAGGGGAAATGGAAGAAGGAAGAAGAGGAAATAGGAAAGAAGGGTGCAGGCGGGAAGGAGGGGGAAGAAGGGAAATAGATACACCCTGAAGTGTTTTGAAGGCTAATGAACAGTGACGCACAATGGCCTCTCCAGCACAAGGAGGAGCAGAAGCACCCCAGCAGCTTAATGTACGAGTCTCGCCCTCACTCAGCCGCACCTGTGTACACTTCACCCTATGTACACCTCTCCTTGTGTGTACATATCACTGCCTGTGTACCTTAGCCTATGTTCTCCTCACAATTTGTATGCTTGACTTTGTGTATGCCTCACACTGGGTACCACCTCATTGTGTACGTGTAACCCTATGTGTTACTTTATGTATGTGCGTCTCACCCTGTGTAAGTACGTGTATAGTGCGTCTTAGTGTGTGTACGTCTCATTCTGTGTATGTTTTACTCTCCTTTCGTCTCATTATGTACGTCTCACATTGTTTACATCTCGATATATATATAATTTTGTCTTACTTTCCACCTCTCATTGAAATTCGTGGTCTGACATTTCGCGTTCCGAGAAATCCGAGGACTCTGAGATTAGCGTTTTTCCTCGACGTGGCGCGTGAGGTGTGAGGAGCGGCGTTAGGGCGGCGCAAACTACTCACACTCGGGTTGGGCGTGTGTTAAGTGGGCGGTAATTATGCCACTCGGCCGCCCTCTTGTGTTCTCGACGCAGGGAACGCACCGACGCGAGGGAGGAATCGCGTTGGGAAGGGAAGTAGATTAAGGCGTGAGGAAGGAGGAAGGAAAGGGTCGGCTGAGGGGAGGCGGGAGGGACTGGGATGAAGGAAAAGATGATCCGGAATTAGAATGTCAGAAACGAAGGATGGCAGCGTCAGGGAGATTATACCGAGGATATTTTATTACGTGAAAAAATATGAAGGAAGATAATGGATAACATAACTGCACACAAATTTATTAAAATGCAAAGCTGAGCCATTTGACATTAAAATTCTTCGTCGGAAAAGTATAAATAAATGTTGGAGTGGAATGAAATACTGAAAGGTAACAATAAATTTAGCTAAACGAGGAGAAAGATGTGATATTATTTTGCATACGCTTGCCCAAAAGATCAACCACAACCGTTTGCCTGTGTTTTATAATGAATATGTGGTAGTAAGAATAACGGTTAGTATTCCCTTTATTTACTTGGAAACTCTACCTGTCACCAATGATAACAGATCTTCCTCCTCTTATGATATTGGCATCCACCAGCACCATGTCATTAGCATAATAGATCGACAGATGGCACTAAGTAGGAGTTTATAATGTAGGTCTGTATATCTGAATGCATCTATGTAGGTCATCAGTGTGGCTTTGATTCTCAGTATAGAAGTGTGTGTGTGTGTGTGTGTGTGTGTGTGTGTGTGTGTGTGTGTGTGTGTGTGTGTGTGTGTGTGTGTGTGTGTGTGTATGTGTGTGTATGTGTGTGCTTTGCGGCATTATTTACATTCCTTACCTGTGAATGTACGTTCCTGTAATTGTTTGTGACCGTCTGTTTGCTCACATCTTGCCCGCATAGCAGTGTGAATAACCGGGTGAGTTTGTGTGAAAATGTGTGTACCGCTCGCTTCCATTTGTGTGCACGCGTGTGTAACTGAGTGAACGAGCGTGTGTGCGAGCTGCCCTGTGTACCCAGAGCCGGTGCACATGTGAACGTTGGGGAGATTTGTGTTTTTGTGAGCTGAGTTGGTGAAATATCGGAGCCCAGCGTTCCCTCTCATTGGTATGCCGCTGCTCCGGTCGGAATTTCACCAACTACAATTGAATTTAGTGATAGTAATTGCCTTCTCTGCCTCACATTCAAATGATATTTTTGACGGCAGGTGAAGGCAGGTGAGCTGGGGACGCGGGGACCACAGGCAGGCAGACAGGTAGACAGGCTGACAGGCTTGGGGAGGAATAGACAGATAACTGCAATCCAATAAAAGTTATCTGTCATAGGAAAAAGTGGAAGACAGATGATATTGTTGTGCTCACGGAAAGGGGCAAATGGAATGGAAGGATCACTGGATATCTCTTTTTCATTATTTATTGTTGCTGCTTTCGTTGTATTTCTATTAATATTAATACTATTATTATTATTATTATTATTATTATTATTACTATTATTATTACATGTTTCGTAATGGTAGTAATATTAGGAATGCTGATATTAGTAATAGTAGAACCACTAATAGCTGTACATAAGTAATAGTAGTAGTAGT
>JAPQNM010000043.1:2223337-2230837 GCA_029783475.1 Metacarcinus magister | reverse complement strand
TTGTTCAAAATAACTTTATACGGAATTTTAATCAGGTCACAGATTTTTATATATTAAAAAAACTCTCTCTCTCTCTCTCTCTCTCTCTCTCTCTCTCTCTCTCTCTCTCTCTCTCTCTCTCTCTCTCTCTCTCTCTCTCTCGCATCTTTGTCCAGTGTGGGGGCAACCGAGGTCCTCCTGTTTTTGTTCCGTCTGGCTGTTTAAAGGCGACGCTAAGGCTGCCGTTGCCTCTATAAACGAGATAACCCAAACTCAATTGCCCTCCTACGTTTTTTTTTCTCTCCCTCTCTCTCTCTCTTTATCTCTCTCTTTCTCTGTTTTCTTCTCTTTCTCTTCCCTCCTCCTTACCGCCCAAGACCTGCAGCAAACGAGGAAGGGAAGGCGTGGAGACAAACCAGGCAGGGAAGGGACGGCTAGTAAGGAGAGCAACGAGCCCACACAGTACTCCCATTTCTTGCGTCGTCTGCCCATTGAAAAAAATAAAAGTAAAAAGACTCGGTGGTTTGTGTATTTTGTCTCCGATGGAATGAGGGACACACATAGTCGGGTTTTGTCATCAGCGTCATTGTCATTGTTATTTTCTTTTTTGTTATTTGTTTTGAGTTTAAAGTTGAAGATAGAAGAAAGAAAGAAAGGAAGGAAAGGAAGGGATCAACTTAATTATGCATCTTTTTAAATACTATTGTTTTTGCTACGATACGTTTAAGTTTCTCTCTCTCTCTCTCTCTCTCTCTCTCTCTCTCTCTCTCTCTCTCTCTCTCTCTCTCTCTCTCTCTCTCTCTCTCTCTCTCTCTCTCTCTCTCTCGCTCGCTTGGTGTTATTGTACTAGAATGACATTTATGCTTTTTTATCCTTTTTTTTATCACCCGAACAAAGAATAAATTACACAAAGAATATTATCACGATGTACTCCGCGCAGTCACCGCCACTAACCCATGCATGACACCACTCCATTTCCGGTCTTATTCTATTCTTTGTGTGTATTCTATCGATTTTTATAATTATTTTGATCGTGTACTATAGATAACGAAGGAAGGAAGGAAGGAAGACGCATCTCGTCCTTCATTTTTTCCTTCTGAGCCGCAATTAGTGAAACAATAAAGGATAATTTGTTTGTTGGCGACCTCATTTATCTTCCTGCGTGCCATTAGTTAGGTCGAGTGGCAAGACTTCCTCACGTCTCTCCTCTCCTCTCTCCCTTCCAGCTTTGCACTTCCTATATTTTCTTTTTCCTCTGGCTCCTCCTGCTCCTCCTGCTCTAGCCTTCATCTGTTCATGTTTGTCCTGCCTTCCCTCAACCCTCCTCTAGAGTCAGTCGTCTCCCCTCTTTCCTTCCCCTTGTCTTCCTTTGCATCTACTATGATCTTCCTTCAACTCATCCCTTTCTCGTTTCTCATTCCTTCCGTCCTTCCTTCCCTCAATACACTCACAAAGGCAAAGTTATATAAATGACGAGCTGTCTTTCTACTTTCTGTACTCGTCTTACCACCTCCTCCTCTCTTCCTCCTCCTCCTCGCCTCTCCTCCTGCTCCTCCTTTCCGCCTTGTTTTATCCTGGACACGTACCGTTACCTAAAGAAGCGAAGACAACAGTAGTTTCCAAAATCTACCTCGACAGTGAAGAGTCCGAGTTTGTGACGGTAATGGAAGGGCGTGTTTTTTGCCGCCCAACCGATGAGCCTCGCCACCTCCCGGAACTCCTTCAGCGCCAAGCATTTTCTGTTGTTTTATAGTTTACAAATTTAAAGGTGAAATTGGAAAGCTGGCGTGCCGGGGGAGAGGGAAGGGCAGTGTGTGATTTTTAATAAAGCTGCTGCTGCTGCTGCTGCTGTTGTTGGGAAATTGTTTGTACTTTCCTTTGTTCTCGCATCGCTTATTATTATTATTATTATTATTATTATTATTATTACTATTGACGCGAGTGTTTTTTAATAATTTCTGTAATCTGTATTCGTTTTCTCTTCTACGTTGCAACCATCACTCAGGAATTGCAGTTAATCGGTGTTTCTTTTTTTATGTTGCTATACTAACAAGGACATTTTTTCTTTTGATTTTTTCCTTATCTTTATCTTGACTCGTTTCCTCACTCGGGAATACAAAATCGAGGATCCCGTAGATACAGTAGTCACCACCACCACCACCACCACCACCACCACCACCACCACCACCACCACCACCACCACCACTACCACCACCTGCAGGACACAAAGCGACGGCAAGACAAGGCAACGTTTGAATCAAATGAACCCGGACCTCAAGGGCTCTTCACCGCCGCCCTTTCTCCTCCGTCTCTTTATTTACCCTTTTCACATTCCTTCCTTCTTTCTCTTCTATTATCGAGCGTTGCTTTTCCCGTTGTCAAGCTCATCCTGTTTGTCTGCCTGTCTGTCTGTCTCTGTCTGTCTCTCTCTCTCTCTCTCTCTCTCTCTCTCTCTCTCTCTCTCTCTCTCTCTCTCTCTCTCTCTCTCTCTCTCTCTCTCTCTCTCTCTCTCTCTCTCTCTCTCTCTCTCTCTCTCTCTCTCTTCATTGTTGTTTCATATGTATTTTGTCTTTTTGAATTTCCGTCATTCTCTTCGTCTTATTCTTCCTCTTCAATCTTTCCTTTCCTTCCTCGTTTCATTCCCTTGAGAAGTTTTATGCTGGTGTCTTTGTTTTCCTCTGTTCCTTATATTTGTTTCTCTTCGGTCCCCTCTCCCATTTCTCACCTCTTCTTCCCTTTCCCTCCTTTCCTTTCCCCTCCTCCCTGGTGTCTCTCAATTTCATTCTTTCTCCCTTACCTCTCCATCTCATTGTCGCCACCGGTGTTGCATCCTCTTTTCTTTACTCCCCTTCTCTCCCCTCTTCCTCTTCTTCCACTCAGCTTAAATGGATGGACACACACAGACGAATAGGTACATAGATGGACAAAGATATAGATGGACTGCATGGTCTCAGTTGATGGAAATAGCATCTTCCTCTGCCTGTCACTTTCTCACTTCATTTACATGTAATAGTTTTTTTATCGGCAAACCTGCACCAGCTTCTCCTCCTTAGCTGTTAGTCGTGTTATTTCTCTTAACAGTTATTGGTCCTTCTTGTCATGTCGCCCGTCACCCCTTCCTTTCTTTCCATCCCTTCGTGTTACGTGGGTAGATTAGGTTAAGTGTATGGGTGCGTTACTTAGCTACCACTTGTGAAGGATAAGATGAGGGCAGAGTCGTGTTTTGGAAGTGTTGTGATGATGAATGCAACGTAGAAGAGTAATTGCAACTTGTGTAAATATATTGAAAATCGAGGCTACTGCTGAGGAAATAATTGCAAAAACCTTTAAAGAGTGAAGAGTGAAATTGAAATGAAACGCCAAACATAGATAAAAACCAAGGAATCTATTGTTTGACTTAATGCATTCATGTCAATTGTATCTTCACTTCACTTCACTGCACGCGTCAGTTATTATAGAAAGGAAAAAAACATTGGCTGGAGTACTGCCTTATTTTCATCTTCCTTGATTGCTGCGTCTTAAGTTTATTTTTGATTTATTTTTTTATTCTCCTCCTATACCATCGATATCTCGTGCCATTCATCATATCCTTCCTCATCTACACTTTCCTCACTTCCCTCCTTCTCCATTTCACTTTTCCTACTTCATCGTCTTGACTCGCCTCTTCCTCTCTCCTTTCCTCCCTCTTACTCTCTCCATTTTTTTTCCCTCCTTCTCTTCTTCAGCCATTTTTCCTTCGTCTCTTCCTTGCCTGCCCTCCCCTCCCCTCTCCACCCTTCATTAAGAGCCTTTCAGTGAGGGATCTTTCTAATATAAGCCAGGATCTCGGGTTGTCTGTGGGGGAATGGCACCGTCCTCACCCTTCCTCTCGCCTAACTTTAAAAGGATCTAACCCTTTAGCTTCTCATTTAGGAGTTTTAAGACCCCCACCTCTCCTTCCATCCCTCTCGGTACACCAGCCGCTCCCCTACCCCCCCATTTCGTCTCTCTCTCTCTCTCTCTCTCTCTCTCTCTCTCTCTCTCTCTCTCTCTCTCTCTCTCTCTCTCTCTCTCTCTCTCTCTCTCTCTCTCTCTCTCTCACATACACCCCAAGGAGAGGAAAGGGCCCGAGGGGAAGCACGCTGTGAGAAGAGGGGAGTAGGAGGGAAAGGGGAAAATGCACCCAGTGTGGCCCTCTGGTGTTTGTTGGGGGTGAGAATGAATTGGATTGTTTCAAGGTGGTCCTTCGGGGGTGTTGATTTTGATGTGGTGGTGGTGATGATTGTGTTATTGTTGTTGTTGTTGGTGGTGGTGGTGGTGTTGGTGGTGGTCGTGGTGGTGGTGGTGGTAGTGGTGGTGGGTATGGTTTGCCTTCTTATTAGAATTATAATGTATGAATAAAACATTTTCTGGAGGCTGACTGTCATTATAGATTAATTAGTTCATCATCATACATCACTAAAGCCACCACTAACTGACACAATTCTTGGTAAACTGAATCATTGATATCGTGTCTAAGGACTTAATAATGATGATAGTAATAATGAATATGTTGATGGATGATGATAATAATAATAATAATAATAATAATAATAATAATAATAATAATAATTTAACGTGATCCAACATAAGGCAAGAGAGAGAAAATAGATATAGATCATACACTACATATAAATAAATAAACAAACAGAATCAACAAAACACAAAAATCTAACGCGACACGAAGGAAGAGACAAAAATAAATAGAACATAGACAGAAAAGACACAGGAAACTCAGGTGGAAAAAGAAATTCGTAGAAGATGAAAGAAAAAGCAGAAACATGAACAACACATAAAACCTTAACAGACGAAGAAGGAAAAAAAAAACGCTTTCCTCACCACTTTCTTGCGTGACGGAGCTTTGGTTTTCATTTTTTTCCGAAGGGGCAACACGAGAGAGGGGTGCAAAGGGGACCAGCAGCCTTAGATGGGGCCTGAGGGGAAAGGGGGACTAAGGAGGCGGAGGGGGCTTAACAGAGGTTCCCTGCCACGCCAAAAACCAGTTGGGCCTCGAAATGAATCCTTGCGTGAGGGAACCTGAGCAGCGGGAGCCAATCACATCACGAGGGTAACCAGGACTCGTGTTTTCATTGGCTGGAATCGTGACCCTCCTGTTGCTCCGAGTGACAGATGATGTAGGACGAAGCGAAGAGGGACGAGGTGTTAGCGAAGGAGGAGGAAGAGGAGGAGGAGGAGGAGCAAGAAGAGGTGATGATGATGGCTGAGGAGGAGGAGGAGGAGGAGGAGGAAGAGGAGAGGAGAGGAGCATGCACGGTTCTAAAGCATAAGTAGGAATTAGGCTGATGCGTCTTAATTGGATATGTCACACTCAATACTTGCTTTAGTGCGATACCTGACGTGTATGTGAGAGAGAGAGAGAGAGAGAGAGAGAGAGAGAGAGAGAGAGAGAGAGAGAGAGAGAGAGAGAGAGAGAGAGAGAGAGAGAGAGAGAGAGAGAGAAGGGTGCTGGAAATGGGGTGGGGGGGGGGAGGGAGGATTGTGAGAGTCTTCAACTTGTCTGAAGAAGCTCTTGAGAGTCGTGAGAGGAAGTGTCAGAAAAAGTAAGAGAGACAAAGGGATCAGTTTCTCAACCGCGTGGGAGAGTCATGCCAACCGTCCGTCCGTCCGTCCGTCCGTCCGTCTGTTCGTCTGTCCGTTTGTCTCTCTCTGTCTTTGGGTCTGTCTGTTTGTGTGTCAGTCTCTGTCTGTCTGTCTGTCTGTGGAGCCAAACCGGGAAGTCTCTCAAAAGGAACGATGAGAGAGAGAGAGAGAGAGAGAGAGAGAGAGAGAGAGAGAGAGAGAGAGAGAGAGAGAGAGAGAGAGAGAGAGAGAGAGAGAGAGAGAGAAGCGGTAAGTTCATGTTCTGCGAAGGCTTGTTGGGTTCTATGAATAGTTAAACGTACGAGGTTTTAGTCAAGGTAATGCCAGTGATCCACGCCACTACCTGATGCAAACGAAGCCTCAGGTCACTAGATAAAAATTAGTGGTACAAGTGTTCGTAGAGGTGACACTCCTGGATTAGTCACGAAATTTTACCTCTAATAGAAAATCAGAAATAAGTCACTTGCACTCTCATCATCAGTTTTCAAAGCGTAAAAGGATTCATGTGAAGGTTCCCTAAATAGTTCATCTTATCAACACTAAGACAGGAAGCAGCAGGAAGACAAGAGGCTCTGAAGCGGCTTCTCACCCTTCCTTCCCACTTCACTTCTTAACGGTTCCTCTCTCTTTCCCTCCGTCAAACCTCATCCCTCCGGCGACTTTCACGCCAATAATCTCCCATCGTCCCCTTTAAGGAATTATCGAAACAGCCACTCCAGAAGCTGCCGGGCACACAGGGGTGACCCGACCCGACCCGACCCGTCCCGACCCGCTCCTCCTCCTCCTCCTCAAGCTTCTGTTGGCTTCATTTTAGGATAAGGATGTTGATGTCTATTATTGTGTTTGTAAGACTATATTGACTCTGAGTGTAGTAGTAGTAATAGTAGTAGTAGTAGTAGTAGTAGTAGTAGTAGTAGTTGTAGTTGTTGTAGTTGCAGTTGTTGTTGTTGTTGCAATACGAACATTAGTAGTTTCAGTATAAAATGTGTTATCCAATAGTTTGTATTCATGAGGAACAAAAAAAAAGTAGTGTAACACCTAATTATGAAAAGTGATCAAAAAATTGTGACAATGATGATGATGAAAAATATTTGCATCAAATTAATTTTTTTTTTCTCCCATTATTGTGCTTGTGTTAAAAGCGTAATAGTTTATTTATTAATGCTGGCGTATCCATATCACTTTATACACGTCCTTCACCGCAGTATTTTATTACATCCTTTACATAAACTAATCTTCATCTTCTCAAGTCTGCAATATGTTCATGATCTTAACCATCCTTCATTTTCCTCTCTTCCTCTCTCCCTATCTTACTCATTTTTTGCTTTTAGCCTTTATCCCTTGCCTCCCTCTTTCGTATAAAAAGTTTCCTAATTGTCTACGGCCCGCTGGTGTATTAATCATCCATTACTGTCCAATAAAGGGCAAATCATCTTGGAGGAACGACTATTAATAAAGGGGAAGGCGAGAGGAGCGGACGGGAGGAGACGGGAGGGGAGAGAATGCCTGAGCACCGCGTCCAAGGGGATGAGGCGTCGGATAGATAGTAAGGATGAATGAGAAGGAAAAGTTAGAGGGAAGGGAGAGAAGATGGCGAGACGGAGTGATAAAAGGCAGAGACATAAGCGTAAGCAGAGCGAGAGTAGAGGGTGGTAAAGGGAAGGTATCATTGTAGTGAGAACATGACAATGAAAGGGGAAGAACAGACTAGAGGGCAAGTAAAATGCTGTGGTGGTGGTGGTGGTGGTGGTGGTGGTGAGGATGAAGTGAGGAGAAATTGTGAAGCAGAAATAGTTGGTGAGTGTGAGGAGGAGGAAGAGGAGGAGGAGGAAGATGAGGAAAGAAACGATTAGTGAAGAGAAGGTTGAGATGTGCTGGCAGGGGAGGGAGGACAAAGCCAGT
>JAPQNM010000043.1:2213337-2218337 GCA_029783475.1 Metacarcinus magister | reverse complement strand
AAGAAAATACACCGTTACGGCATAGCGAGTCATTTCCTCTATTTTCTATTACCTTCCATCTATTTAGCTGAACTTTTTTTCCAGGTCCTCCTTTTGTTACACCTTTTTCCATCCTTTCTACGGTTTCTTTTTCTCCTCCTGAAGCACAGTGTAATCAGCAGCTTCCTTCTCCCGCTGCCAGGCAATGTACATTTCCGGCGAGAGAGAGAAACACGGCTAATTGCAGAAAACAAAGAAGCGGATGTGATAATCGGGAGACGATGGAGGAAGGAGGGAGAGGAAGGGGTAGAGGAAAGAAAAGAGAAGGCCGGAGTAATGAAAGGTGGGGGAGGAGGAATGTGGGAGGAAGGGAGAGAGAGATGGAAAGCAGAGAGGGAAGGGAAGTAGGAGACGAAAAAACGAAAGGAAGGAGATTGAAAGAAGAGCAGGGAGAAGGGGAAGAACGAAAGAAAGAAGGAAGAGCAGGGGGAAAGGAAAGGAAAGAGGAGGGAAGGAAACACGTTGGGGTGAAAAGAGGATGGCTGGAGGGGAAGGTTAGGAAGGAAGGAAGGAAGGAAGGAAGGAAGGAAGGAGAAGAGGAATGAAGAAAAAAATAGTAAACGTGAAACAAGAGAGAGAGAAATGTGTGATGAAATAAGATACTCAGAAAATTATGTTGAAGGAAGAGAGAGAGAGAGAGAGAGAGAGAGAGAGAGAGAGAGAGAGAGAGAGAGAGAGAGAGAGAGAGAGAGAGAGAGAGAGAGAGAGAGAGAGAGAGAGAGGAGAGAGAGAGAGAGAGAGAAAAAAAAATTTTAATGTGAAAGAAGGAAATGAATTTATAGACGGTGGAGTGACGCTTGCAAGAAGGAAAAAAAAGTGAAAAGTAAATTGTGAAAAACCAACCAGAGGGAATGTGAAGGAAATCTTAATGGAAAGTAAATTAGAAAACAACACAGAGAATATAATGACCAACGTTCAAGGTGGAGAATGAAGTTCCTGGAAGTACTCATGCCTACACGCACGCACACACACACACACACACACACACTCTCTCTCTCTCTCTCTCTCTCTCTCTCTCTCTCTCTCTCTCTCTCTCTCTCTCTCTCTCTCTCTCTCTCTCTCTCTCTCATCTACTTCCCTCACAAATCGTCTGTTTTCCATCCATCCAGTCATTCTCTTTCCTCACCATTTACCGCCAACCCTTCCTTCTCTCCCTCCTTCCTTCGTCCTTACCTCCTTTCCTTTCTGCCTCTCTCCCTTCCCCTCCTTCCTTCCCTCCCTCCCTCCCTCACGAAACATAATTACATGCCAACACTACTTTCATATCTCGCCATTTTTCCCCTCCCTCACACTGGCGCCCCTTTGAAGTCAGGTCCGACACTGTCTCTCCTCTCACATGCTGCGAAACTGCCTGCAGAAGTGTATTACAGGAGCTCCGGTTTATTACACAGGGAGGGAGAAGCATCTTCCTTTAAGCACCTAAACGTACATCACGCACCTTTAAAACGCCTTAATTTATACCCCGACGCTACGACTAGGCTTCTGCAGCACCCTTTCCCCCCTCTTCCTCCTCTTCTTCTTCTTCCTCCTCCTTCTGTTTCCCTTCCCTTCACGACTAAGGAGAGGGAGAGAGAGAGAGAGAGAGAGAGAGAGAGAGAGAGAGAGAGAGAGAGTGTGTGTGTGTGTGTGTGTGAATCTAGTTTGAATATGATGTTTAATGGGTCTGAAAAGGGAGGAACCTCTAAAGTTTGTTAGTGTATTGAGATATCGAAGGAAGGAAGGCCAAAGCTGTCCTGTTGGAAACCTCACTATTCAAACACACACACACACACACACACACACACACACACACACACACACACACACACACACACACACACACACACACCCACACACACACTCGTCCTTCCTTTCAAGAGTGAGGCGAAAGGTAAAGTTTTGAATCAGCACGGACGAGCCTCACTGATTTTACGTATTGACTTATTTATTCATTCGCACTTATTTATTTCTATTTCTATTAATTTATGTGTTCAGTTACAAGTAGAATTTATATATGAGTCGTGGTTTAATTCAGAAAGTGTTCGAAAAGCAGCAGGAGGCAAGGCAGGGAGGGTGCGCGTCGATGACTAGTTGCCTGCAAGACTTTTCCCACCCGAGCCCAGACGGGAAAGAAAAGGAAGGGAGCGGAGGAGGAGGAGTTCGTATGTGTGGAGAGTAAGGGTGAAGGGAAAAATGCAGAGGAGGAGACTGCGGGGGAATCAGGTATCTTTTAACGTGAACAATTGTATCCCCCTTACCAGCACAATGACATTACGAGCACTAAGGACACTAAAGAAAAAAGGGTCCAATCGTATCAGCGTCACCTAGAAAAGAGGAACACGTGGCTGACATAATGAAGACCTGTCTGAAGGGGAACAAGAAGAGGAAGAGGAAGAGGAGGAGGAGGGGGAAGAGAGGGTGAAGAGAAGGATGCTTTACCATAGTTAATGTTTTGCAGGAACAAGGCGCGACAGCAACACCCAAATGCTTCCACGAACCCTGAGGTCATGGTTAGATTTTAAAAAGTGGAGTGGGGAGGAGAGGAGAGGAGAGGCAAAAGAGAAATAAAAATAAAGGTAATTACGTTAGGGGTCAGCTTAGTGGAAGATAATACGAGTCTGGTGTAAGGGGAAAGAGGGGATGAGGAGGAGAAGGAAGAGGAGAAAGACGAAAAGGAGGAAGAGGAAGAGTGGGAAGGGGAGGATAATAACGAACAGGGTTGCAACACGGCTAGGTGAAGGGGCTTCTCGTCCCCTTAGATGTGTAATGTCATTATCAGAAGTCGCAGGGAAGGGCACCCTTTATGAGCAGTAAGAGGGAGAGTGATGGACGCGGCAGGAGGGCTTAGATCAAATAACCTCCTTTCTCCCTCGGCTCGTGCCACGCAAAGTAAGGTTGGGCGGTGTCCTTTTAACGTAGGTTCACCTTAATCGTGGGGACAAGAGCACGAACCGTGTCATTATCCGGGCGGCGAGGGGAAAAGGTAATACGAAGATGAGAGAGAGAGAGAGAGAGAGAGAGAGGAGAGAGAGAGAGAGAGAGAGAGAGAGAGAGAGAGAGAGAGAGTGTTATTATAATGACAGTGAAAAAGAAATAATAAAGCGACAAGAAAAGATAACAGTTAGTGGCGGAGGGAAAGCAGGAGAAAGAAAAAGACTAAAATACGAATGAGGAAGAGGTGGGTGCAGCATGGAAGAAGAGAAGGAAGGAAGGATGGAGGGAGAGACGGAATGCCAAGACGGCAGAGCGGGCCGAGGGGAGGTAGGCTGGACCACCTCTCGCCCGGGGAAGTTCTGCGAGGGTACGTACGTGAGGGGACGGCCGTCCAGCGTCCTCTTACGCATGGCAAGATACGGCGGCGCTGAAATAACAAAACCTGGCCCCGCAAAGTGCTGCCGGCGGCCCCTTTGCCAACTGATTTGTGTGTTGTGGACCTGAAGAAAACGCTTCGAGAGAGAGAGAGAGAGAGAGAGAGAGAGAGAGAGAGAGAGAGAGAGAGAGAGAGAGAGAGAGAGAGAGAGAGGAGAGAGAGAGAGAATTAGAAAATGAATTCTGGGTGAGTCTGAGGCTGCGGGTGCTCGTGTGGAAAGTCTGGGAGACGTTGTGGAGACTAAATGGGCCGCTCCGACACACACACACACACACACACACACACACACACACACACACACACACACACACAGACAGACAGACACACACAGACAGAGAGAGAGAGAGAGAGAGAGAGAGAGAGAGAGAGAGAGAGAGAGAGAGAGAGAGAGAGAGAGAGAGAGAGAGAGAGAGAGAGAGCAAAGAAATATCGGTCACCAGCTAACCGAGAGACACTGAGTGACGCGGTTCCTTTGAGAGGCGAGACGGAAAAATAAAACCATATGATAAAATTGAGGGAAAAACAGTAAAAAAAAATCTTTCCTCTCACCTCAAGTTTTCTCAAGATGAAGCGAGGGAAAAAGTGGCACAATTACAAAGGGAAAAAAGGTCGAGACGCACAGTAGCTCCTTTTTTTCCCCCGCCACGTGTTCCACCCTCAAGTTTATTTGGACATAAATGATTATTGTGCCTGTGAGGCTCCGTGAACCTTATGAGCATTGCGGATTCCTTGACTTAGCTGTGAGGAGAGGGAAAGGGAGGAAAATTAGTGAAAGAAAAAACTAAAAAGGCAAACAGAGAAAGAGAAAAAAAGAAACAGAGACGGACAGATAAACAGTTATTACATATAAAACAAAAATAAGTGATAGTCAATAGTTATAGAAAATTTTGGAAACCAGCAGAAATGATACGAGTGGTAAGTCGAGGTAAAAAGACGTGGGCGCCAGAAACGTGCCTCAAAAGGACAGGATATAGCGAGGGAGGCGTCCCAGGGGCGGGAACAAGAAGAGATGAGGTGTCACGGCGAGCTCATAAAGCAAGGTAATCCCAGGACGCGTCGTGAGGACAGGAAAGGCGCAAGACTGGAGAAGTTGGCAAAGGTAAAGGAGGTAGAGGAGAGAAGATGAGGATGGCGTGTTGAAACCCACACCGGGCAGCCAGACTAAGGGAAGAGGGAGACAAGACCCCAGACGAGAGCCGGAAAGAGGAAGTTTAATGCACCTCCGCAAGTCCTCTTCTCGGTGTGATCTAAGGACCCCAGCCTCGGAAAGTTCCCTCTCCAAGTTGGCGTCTAGTTCTGTCGTCGATCATGGTAGTTGGGGTTGAGTTCCCACGTGGAGGTTGATCCTGGGAGATCATAGGAGACTCGACCCTCACGCCAGGACTATCGCCTCTCCAATTGGAAATACCACACGCCCTTCCGCTCCATTCTGTCTTAACTCTATGGTATTAACAGATATTTAAGCCTACACTCAACCGACATATCGCTGTGGAGAAACCCAAGCTTGTTTGTAGTACGAGGTCACACTGAAAAATTATGTAAACTCTCATTTTTTTGGTGACCGCATGGAGCCTGGGTATGGGCAATGAGGAGCGATGCGAGGCGTTTATAA
>JAPQNM010000043.1:2180837-2205837 GCA_029783475.1 Metacarcinus magister | reverse complement strand
TCTTCACTCTCTTATACTTCCCAGACTGTCTCCTTCCGTCTTACCCTCCCTCCTTACTCCTCTCCTCCTTCCAAGGTCAGACGTGTTGTTCTATTTTTTGTAATACTGTATTCACTACAGACTTTTATTTGATTTTATTTGCCATCCTTACGTAAATATTTTCTTTATGTGATTATTTCTCTTTTATTATTTTCTGGGGTTTTTTTTATCACCTCGTTTGTTTGCTATGTTTCTTTTCCTTTTGCTGTATTGTCCACATTCTGTATCTTGTCCTTGTCCTTGTCCTCGTCCTTGTCCTCCTCAGTCTAGTTTTTGTCTAATTTCCATATTTGAGTCATTATTGGTTTGATAGGAATCATTACATCTATCATTTCAAAGTCAGTGATATATCAATTTTCTTTCTTTTTTACTAACTCATCAATATATCATTATTTTTTTTTCAAAGCGGTTCGTGCAATTTTCTTTCTTTAGTTTATTTTTTTTACAGTCTAGTCTTCTTTTCACTTCATCCTTCTTTCGTATTCCTTCATTTAAGTTTTACGACAATTTCATGTATCTAGACTTTCTTCCATTTACATTGCCGATTTTTTTTTTTCTTCTCTCTTTTTCTTTTCTTTTTTTCCTTTTCCCCCTTCAGACCGCGTGCATCCCCTCCTTTTCATTCCCTTTTGCCTCCATCAGCTTTCCTTTTCAATCCCCTCACACGCCTCTCCTCAATTCTGCTTCCCCCACACTTCATCTTCATTACTCTCCTACTCTTCAATACTCAGTTCTCCTCGTCCTCGTCCTCGTCCCCTTCCCCCTGTTTTTCCTCCTCCTCTTCCGCCTCCCTCTCCTCTTCCTTTTCCCTCTTTTCTTTCATCGTCTCTTTACCTTATTTAATCATCTCCCGTTTCCCTCTACCATCTTCTTTTCCTTGAGCGGGCCAGTCTAGACGAAGCGAGGGGAGGGGAAGGGAAGGGAGGAGTGAGGGAGGAGGGGAAGGAGGGGAAGGAGGGGAAAGAAAAAGAAAAAGAGAGAAACGGTGGGGAAGAGAGACAGAGAAAGAGTGAAGAGCAAGAGAGGAGAGGGATAGGAGAAGGAAGGAAGGAGACAAAGACGGAATGTTGGAGGTGGGGAAGGGAAGGAAGGGAAGGAGGGAAGGAAGGAAAGGCAGACGGAGGAGGAGGAGGAGGGTAAGGGAGGAGGAAACTGGAGAGAGGAGACAATAAAGACGGCGGAAGAGAGAGAGAGAGAGAGAGAGAGAGAGAGAGAGAGAGAGAGAGAGAGAGAGAGAGAGAGAGAGAGAGAGTCTTCCACGAACACCCGCTTCTCTGTCTTGCCTGTTCCTGACCCCGATACAGTTCAGTCAACCTCTCCTATTGGTCACCTCACACGACACTTCTCTCTCTCTCTCTCTCTCTCTCTCTCTCTCTCTCTCTCTCTCTCTCTCTCTCTCTCTCTCTCTCTCTCTCTCTCTGCAGTTGTTTTATTCACTGTTTTATTCCTCGTAGTTATTTTATGTTGCTTCTTCCATTTTTTTTTCCTCCCACTTCATTTTTATCTCCAATTTCATGTTTCACTTTGCCGACTTTTTTTTTTTTTTATATATATACTTTTTTTTTTCTCTATCTAATATGTATAATAGATTGTTTACATGCATTGCTATCTATTATTTGTCTCTTTTTGCGAGTCTAGTCTTCAACATCAATATATATATATATAAAATGTGTCCTTCCTACCAACACACACACACACACACACACACACACACATACACACATACACACTGAGTGCATAAACTGCCTCCTCCTCCCTCCCTGCCTCCCTCCACTATTGACTGTCTTCCCCTCTCCACTCAACCTCGCATTTCTCCCCACCACCACCACCACCACCACCACCACCACCACCATCACCACAACACTGCTGAAAAAGAATGATGGATCACCGTAATGGATTGACAGGAACCCATTATGATCAGCCTTTCTATTTTTTGTCGTTCGTCTCTCTCTCTCTCTCTCTCTCTCTCTCTCTCTCTCTCTCTCTCTCTCTCTCTCTCTCTCTCTCTCTCTCTCTCTCTCTCTCTCTCTCTCTCTGTATGCCCATGACCCCCGGTGTAGCGCGGCGTGAACCTGTTATTAATATTTAAAGGGAATTTGATTAATGGCACTGAAAGGCACAAGGAAAACCAACCAAGGGCACCAAGTGAGCACGTGTGTGTGTGTGTGTGTGTGTGTGTGTGTGTGTGTGTGTGTGTGTGTGTGTCTGGTCGGCTGGAGACAAAGGTGTGCACGACTCTCTCTGTTTGTACGTCTAGTGGTATTGTGTTTAGGTTTGCTGCTGCTGCTGCTGCTGCTATATACAGTAAGTGCATTAAACAAAACTTTTTATGCTACTGTTATTATTACCTCGGCATATTTGATACTGCTGTAGGTAATTAGTATTATTGTTGTTATTATTATTATTATTATTATTATTATTATTATTATTATTATTATTATTATTATTATTATCTATGTACCGCAAGTCTCCCTCCACAGTGGCGGCGGCCGCAGCCCAGCGTGCAGGCGATCAGCGAAGCGGCTCGGGTTTCACAGTGAATAATGGCAAATCAATATCGACACAGAACCCGAGCGGCGAGAATTGCAGTTTTTTAATCAATGCGCAATTGCTAGGTTGAGACTTTTGTCAATAATTATCCTCACGAGTATCGGAGCGGCGAGGGATCAGGTGGTCAGCTTACCTGCTCGAACAACACCTGCCGCAAACTAGGTCTTCCTTTGTGTGTTGTGTTGTTGTTGACTACTTCTTGCCCTGAATACCACGCACATACTCGAAGCAACTCAGTGGGTGAAAGCTAATGTAAATCCTCATATATTGAAAACCTAACGTCCAATACAGGTACAAAAGGGAAAATTTAAGAAACCGTTTAGTTGTAGAGGCTGAATAATAACTCCACACTTTTTTTTTGTATTTTGGGACGCGTGAAATAAATTAATGTTTGAGGGAAAAAGGGAGTCATAAATGAAGTTGTCTGTGCTTCAGTGCATACCAATGTCACTTGTAAATTCCAACCTGTCAGTATTTTTTTCATCCGCGTGGAGGTGCTGGTGGATAAAACCAAAACCGGGGAAAATACTTTACATGCATGATCGTACCATTCGCAAATGTATGAAAACAAAATATAGAGAAGCTCCCCCTCGTGTATCCTCCAAACCTCCATTATTCAGACTAATATTCACACGTATATTGGTGTAAATTCATCTATGTATGTGTACCTCTATACATAACAACCAACATGTGCAGTAAATACATCGGTGGAGCTAAATGCCTTTTCTAAAATATCACTTTGCGCTGAATTTGCATAAATATTGAGGTTGAAAATAATAATGGTAATAATAATGGTACGTGAAAACATGACGCAGTTCAATGCCTCTGTATTTTAAGCACATTATCCGAGGGTTAGTATCAGGTGGCCAAGTGTCTCGGAAAATGAACTCTTGTGCACTCCGACACAGAGAGGAAATTGGTCTGACGGCGGAAACATATTGGCCAGCAGTCGCCCAAAGTTGGTTTATCCGTCAATTAGCTAGTTCATGTGAGTTGTGGGAGCGCAGGGAGAGGGAGGGAGGGCCAGAGGAGTGCAGGTGAGGGAACTCTGGAACAGCAAGAGAAAGGGGAAGGAAAGAGAAGAGAACTGGATAGGTGTGCGAGAAAAGGTAAGAAGACCGTACACCTGACAGGAGGTAAAGCAAACCAACAGCTACGAAGTGAATTCTCGTCATGTTTTGAGGGTCAGGTGCTAACTAGAAGGTGGCGTTGGTAGGCGGGGAAACAGTACGAATAGGAGACTTGCAGGAGTTTCTGAGGGGAATGTCAGAAGGGGTAGAACCAACGCACCGACCCACCTCCCTCAGTACGAATGGCGAGGTAGCTAAGCTGGGGGCGGAGGGATAGATGGATGGGACATGGAAGGACTCAGAGTACTGTACCTTCCCACTCCAAGGGCGCAAGTCCCTGTAATGCCCACTTTTAGCCGGTGATTAAGTAAACAAAGGAGTTCATCTTGTCATCCCGAGCTCCCAAACGATACACACGTTTAGAACAATTCCAGACTCACTTTGTGGAGGCGAGTCGCTGTCCGAAATTGGATGTTAAGATTGTGCCTCTCAAATAGGAAATTGCCTTTTGTTTGGGTGCGAGTAGGAGGAGGAGGAGGAGGAGCAACAGCAGTAAGAGGAAGAGAATGAATAGCCAACTGATATCAGAGCCAGAGAGGTAGGAAAAAGAGGAAGAACAAGAGGAGGAGGAGGAGGAGGATGAGGCCGTTGGATACTGCGGAAGGATGTTAGTAAGACAGCAACAGAAAATTAAAGTTTAGACATGAGAGCTCCGCGGTAATGGCTCCCTGGAGAGAACACACACACACACACACACACACACACACACACACACACACACACACACACACACACACACACACACACACACACACACACACAAAGAGTTGGTGAGGTAAGGTGGGAAAGACGGGAAGGAGCATTGCCTGTTAGAATCTCCCTAAAGTAAGCAAATTATCAAGAGGCGGCATAAGGAAAATTGGCCGGCGAGAACGCCTGACGCGGCCGATGGTGTTCGTGCTGCTCAGGTGAATTTGCATGGTAATGGCTGCACTGAGGAACATTTGCACTCACAGCAGGGAAAATAAAGAGAGAGAGAGAGAGAGAGAGAGAGAGAGAGAGAGAGAGAGAGAGAGAGAGAGAGAGAGAGAGAGAGAGAGAGAGAGAGAGAGTTGCAGGGTTATGTGAATAAAATGGAATTACCGTCAGTGAGAAACTCAACATTTAAGTTCTTGTCTTGACCGACTTTAATCGTCTTAGTGTTCGCTTGCATTACGAGAATGTTTTACTGCTTCAAGAGTCTAACACTTCCTTCACTCCTTCCTTCCATCCCTCACTCCTTCCTTCCTTCCTATCCTCCCTCTCAACATCCCTCCCTCCTTCCCTCTTGTCTTCTTTCCCTCCTTCTAACTCTCCCTCCTCCACCCTCCTAGTAATATACATCAATAATTAAACAACTTTGGCGAGTCGAGTAACAAATGCAGTGACAGAAAAAATATTATACTTGCATGTTCCCTGCTGGGCGAGTGTGCCAAACAGAGTGGAAGTAAACACAGGTTATGCAGCTGATTGGCCGCTTGGGGACGTCCTGTATTGATGACGTGAGTGAGACACCTTACCTGTAACAAAGGGAAAAAAAGAATATTAGTTATTGTTTCATCGATCTGCAACTCTATACAAGTGTGTGTGTGTCGATTTTCATACCTGACTCACATATCTTTTTTTCTTTTTTTTCTACAGGTATTCAAAGCATATATGAGTAAGACTTAGTTGCATGTCTATTTAATTTTTTAGATGTAGTATGTGTGCTGGCAAATGTGAATTCATACAGCATGATTAATATGCATGAATGTCAGCCAGCGGACATGCCACATTCAAGGGCGAGAAATACATTCCCATTAACATGATCACGTAAGCTCATCTTGCCACCCCCCCCCCTTAACACACACACACACACACACACACACACACACACATAAAACAGTCTCAAATTACATTCTCTCTCTCTCTCTCTCTCTCTCTCTCTCTCTCTCTCTCTCTCTCTCTCTCTCTCTCTCTCTCTCTCTCTCTCTCTCTCTCTCTCTCTCTCTCTCTCGTTGTAATCAGTGGTACTCTACACATCCATGCTTGGCCCTCACTGCCTCCCGCGCCTTACTGTACCATTGCGGCATTCCAGTAACATGAAGCCCTTGAAGACGTGGCTAGCTAAATAGGGAATCTCTATAACACAAGACGCTGCTGCTGCCCTCGGCGTGTGCGAGACCGAGGAGTCCCTTGAAGGTCGCCCTCCACGTCCCCACACAAGCAGTGGGTCCGAGGTGGCGAGGGTCCGTGGCGTATCAGAGAACACTATAATGACCACATTCTCCCCTCGGGCCTGGCATATCTGCGCCAGCCTGTGACCTCCCTGATTCCAAGCGCCTTCCTGTCTGTCCTATCCTCCTCCTCCTCCTCCTCCTCCTCCTTTTCCTCCTCCTCCTCCTCCTCCTCCTCCTCCTCCTCCTTCTCCTCCTACTCCTCCTGTGACATGAGAATTGGGCTTGGTACGCAGTGGGTCCAGACTAATTCTACGTCCTTTGTATCCTTGTCAGTCGTTACGTCAGTGGTTATGTCGAGTTAGATTTCAAGTCTTTCCTCCTTTTCAGTATATTATTTGTACTGAAAATAGAAACGTTTGTACGCGCAGCTTATCAAAATACACGATGCTATATATTTTTTTTTTCTTTTAAAGGTTGGTTAATTGTAAACTTTTCATTGGGTTTCGTTCAGTTATCATGATTCCCACTTAACCTTAACGTGATACAGTATCTCTATTTTCTTATTAAGGTGATGGTGTGTGTGTGTGTGTGTGTGTGTGTGTGTGTGTGTGTGTGTGTGTGTGTGTGTGTGTGTGTGTCTGGGCGTCAAGTGGACCACCAAACTCTTTATTGTCCCATCGTATGCCACTAGCCAGCAACAACACTAACAGCAACAACACTAACACCAACAGTGGTCGCCTCTCCCTGCAACATACACGCTAATGCCACTCACTGTCACTCTATATCGCCCACATATTTTTTTTCCCTCGGTTTCTCTCTCACTAAACACAGCCACGGACTCCCAGCGCCGCCCCCTCTCCGCCTCTCACATCAAACTGCCTTTACTTTCATCTCATTCCCACGCCCACAGTCTCCCCCGCCCTTCTCCTATCCCTTCTCCCACTTCACCCACGTGCACACACTCCCAAGACCTTCTAACGGCCATCATAGCAAGCACTCGGCCTTCCTGAATCTCTGGTCTCAATAGAGTATTTGCCAACCTACCCGCCACCATCAGCGGGTCTCTCCGTCAGCCTCGCCTCGCAAGCCTCTGAGTAACCGTGGCTGCCTGCACTGAGGAGTTCTAATCGCTAGTCTATGTCTCAGGCACCACCTTGGATTAGATTAATAAAGGATAAGTTAATTACACTCCGGACGCCCGCAGACCTGAGGCAGTCACGCATTTATGATCAGACAGGTGGCTATCAGTATGCCCCTCGTGGGAACTTGCTGTATAGGCGGCAGGAAGGCAGGAGGCAACATTGTGTATATGTGTGTGTGTGTGTGTGTGTGTGTATGTGTGTGTATGTGTGTGCTCAGCCAATCAGTCTTTCCACCCCTCCTACAATAGATTTATGGCATTCAACTCCGTTCTTTTTTTTTTCCTCCACCACGTCAAGGCTTGTATAAATCCCTCACAACCAGCTCGGCGTTAGCAGCAAGTAGTCGTCATTTCCGTAGTTTCGAGGCTTAGGCAACCCTCGGCGGACTAAGGGGGAAGGAGGGGAGGGAGGGAGGGAGGAAGGGGCTGCGTCGAATTATATGGAGAGCAGGGCCCAGATTACGCTCTATTCAATCCGTCTGTGGCTACACGTTACACTAACATTCAGCACAATACGCCTACACGGAGACCAGCGCATACCAACCCTCCGGCTCTGTTGCCCAATATTGAGGACACAGAGACGACACATAGCCGTGAGAGTGGGAGGGAGGCAGTGTTGGTGGAGGCAGGGTGGGAGGGAGGAAGGGAAGGAGGGGTTCATGATTGGGGTGGAGAGGGGAAGGATGGAAAGGGGTCTGTCCCGTCGTGGTGGTGGTGGTGGTGGTGGGAGAAAGGGCTACAGTCCGTGTCGCTAGAGTTGGTTGTGTTATGAAGGTGAATAATTGACTTAGTGGGGAAGTAGTGCTAAGTATTGGATACTGAATATGTTATGAAGTTGAAATATATTTTGCTGGTGCAGGAGGGGAAAGGGGGTTGGGTTGGGTTGGGTTGGGGGAGGGGGGGTGATTGCTATGTCACTGCATGTAATAACGGAGGGTGGAAGTATGTTGAGTGTAAGTTTATGACGGAAAATGACGTATCATATGAAATGTCATGTTTGGGGTATAAATACATATATATATCTTTTTTTATATATATCATGAAGTCATAAAATATATAAAAAAAATCCGAAGCTCACTGAAAACACGACCAATCTAGAACTTAAACTAGAATAGAACTCTTCGTCTGAACGCTATAAATACTTAAAGTTTTTTCTTCACATCATTCAGAAAGTTTAACCAACGACAGCTTTTCCCAATGGCTTTCAGTGGTACATGTCTGATGGAGTAAAAGTGAACATTGATCGAAAATAAGTAGAAATACACATTGTAGTCAAAATATGTATCGCAGAGAAATTGAAGTAGAGCAGATGTTTGTTGCTTTGGGGGGAGAGACTAACACGTGGTGGAGAGGAGAAGGAGAGAAAAGGGGAGAGGAAACTAAGCACAAAGATGAGAGGGGAAAGTGTAGAGAGAGGATAGAAAAGGAGAGAAAGAGAGAGAAGGCGAAAAGAGGAGAGAAGAGGGGAATGAAAGGAAAAGTGATGACGTGAAGGGAGGAAAGAGAAAAAAGCGGAAAAGAGGAAAATAAAAGAAGAAAAAAAAAGATAGGGACTGGTAAGGACAAGGAAACAGTAGAGTAAGAAACGGAGGGACTGGGAGGATAATAAGAGAGAGGAGGGAGTAGAATGTATCCGAAAAGTATTGGGAGAGGTCATGGAAGAAGAGAGAAAGGATGAGGAGAAAGGGGGGAAAGGAGGCAAAAAAACACATAAAGGAAGAGAGAGAGAGAGAGAGAGAGAGAGAGAGAGAGAGAGAGAGAGAGAGAGAGAGAGAGAGAGAGAGAGAGAGAGAGAGAAGAGGTACTTAGGCTGGGGAGGGGAAGAGAGAAGAATAAGGGGAGGAAGGCTCTACGTTCCGCTCTGCGTCTCTACTTGATGAGGAAATAACAAGGTGTGCGCGGCGGCGTCAGAGGCACCACAACCACACCGTGTAAAGGTTGACGAGGACGAGGAGGAGGAGGAGGAGGAGGAGGAGGAGGAGGAGCAGGAGGAGGAAGAGGAGGAAGAGGAGGAGGAGGAGGGGGATAAGGAAGTCATAAAGAAGAAAGAAGAATAATTTGAGAATTTTAGGCCAATACTCCAAACGGTTTTATGCACTGTTGTATGTATATTGTATGCACACACACACACACACACACACACACACACACACACACACACACACACACACACACACACACACACACACACACAAGACGCGGGTGTACTTGGACTTTCATAATGACCTTTTCGCGTGTGCCAACTGGAATGAATGAATAAGGACTCGGAGAATATTGGTTCCACTGCACGAATCTCAGCCGGGCAAGCTCTCCTCCTCCATCCTCCTCCTCCTCCTCTTCCTCTTCCTCTTCCTCTCCTCCTCCTCCTCCTCCTCCTCCTCCTCCTCCTCCTCCTCCTCCTCCTCCTCCTCCTCTTCCTCCTCCTACATTCCCTCATTGTTTTGTCTCTATGCCTCTCACGTTTCTGTCTTGCTCTCATCTCAGTAGTAAGCAATGTGAGAAGGGTAGAAGGACGTATACAGATAACAACACAATGTATGATAAGGAAAGAGATGAACTGTTCCTTATTTTTACTTATTATTATTATGCTCTGGTGTTGATAATTTTTTCAATTCACTTTTTTTTATTGCTGATCATTTTCATTCTATATAACTTCCTCCTTATTTGCCTTTGTTCCTCGATATCTTCCTTATCCTTCGTTATTTTTTTTTCTCTCTCTCTCTCTCTCTCTCTCTCTCTCTCTCTCTCTCTCTCTCTCTCTCTCTCTCTCTCTCTCTCTCTCTCTCTCTCTCTCTCTCTGTTGTACCAATTTTTCTACTTTGACATCTATTATCTCGCTCTTGTTTTATATCTACTCATCTTGTCTCTCCTTTCCTCCTTTCCTTTCCTCCTTCCCGCCTTCCTTCTCTCCCTCCTCGAAGCTCCTAACCCAGGAAGCTTGATGTATGAGGATTCCTTATAATAAATCAAATAAATTGTTTCAGGGGAGTTGGGTGGATGGGGTCACGGTATTTGTGGGTGTGTGGGTGGAGTGTGTGTGTGTGTGTGTGTGTGTGTGTGTGTGTGTGTGTGTGTGTGTGTGTGTGTGTGTGTGTGTGTGTGTGTGTGTGTGTGTTAGCGATGTAATTTAGTTATGTAATGAGTTTTTGAGTCGCAAGAGAGAAGAAGTCTTTGTGAAAAAATAATGTTTTTTTTCCAAATTATAACAAACATTGCAAATTCGCAAAGTAAAGTAAATAAACACCGAAAAAATGTGCACAACAATAAAACTTAAGTTACATTAATGACCAAAGGAGAACAGGAAAATTTATCGTCAGGAAAGCAAAGGAATTTGTAATCTCTCTCTCTCTCTCTCTCTCTCTCTCTCTCTCTCTCTCTCTCTCTCTCTCTCTCTCTCTCTCTCTCTCTCTCTCTCTCTCTCTCTCTCTCTCTCTCTCTCTCTCTCCGGTAACAGTTGCAGCTATATTTCATTTAATAGAATATAACTGTTTATTGTTGCATTTCTGACTTTCCAAACAAATTTTTCTTTTTCTTATATCATAGAATTTTACCAACCTCTTGTCTTCTTTCCTATTTCCTTTAGCTTTATGTTCTCTGTTGCACTCTCTTCACCTAAATTTCCTGCCTTCCAGTCTGATGCATTTTTCTCTTCTATTCTTCCTTCCAATTCTCTTCACCCTCCATTTCAGACTTTTCATTTCTTCCTTCCTCCTCATTTTCTCTATTCATATTTTTTTTTCCCTCTGTAGTCATTATTTTTCCAACAAGCTCTTCCTTCGATTTTTTTTTTTATCGAACCTCCTGTTTATCTGCATTTTCTTATTCCTTTCTCTTTCTCCTTTCTGTTCCCTCTGGCTGTTCCTTTCCTTGCCTCTATATCCTCCATAACTCTCTTTCCTCCTCCTCATCTCCCATTCCATACATTCCTCCTTCCTCTTCCCTCCAACTATTTCTCTCTTCCTTCTGTTCATTTACCTCTTTTTCCATTTCCATTTTTTTATTCTTACACTCGCTATATCCTTCTCTTCACCCATCTCCTTCCTTCCTTACATTTCTTCCTTCCATCCATTTATGTCCCTTTATCTTGCATCCTTTCATACTCTTTATAACTTTTTACCATATCTTCCTTATCCTATCCCTTCTCTTTCTTGGACTCCATACCTCTTTCTTGTCCCCCCCCTCACCTCTCTCGCTCTCTCGCTCTCTCTCTCTCTCTCTCTCTCTCTCTCTCTCTCTCTCTCTTTCTCATACTTTCCTTCCCATTTCGTCCCTCCTTGCAGACTGGGCGGCGACAGCTGGGTGCCGTCCTACGTCTCTGGTCGGGACGTGGCGGACTGGCTTGTTAGGGGCGCCTGCACCGAAAACAACTAATATATTTCCCTCACTTCTTTCTCGCTGCACGTAATTGTCAGCTGGCCAGCGCCACGTGGCCCAATGAACACTACAGGATGGTGAAGGAGGTGTGTTTAGGATTGGGTTCTTTCTTCTACTTTTTTTCTCACTCTCACTCTCTTTCTCTTTTTCTTTTTCTCTCATATGAAAGTTTGTGCCTCACTAATATGGTATTTGGTTGATGTTTACGTGTGGGCTCTTTGTGTGTGTGTGTGTGTGTGTGTGTGTGTGTGTGTGTGTGTGTGTGTCTGTCTGTGTGTGTGTGTGTGTGTGTGTGTGTGTGTGTCTCTGTGTGTTTTAAGAAAGTTTCGAACACGTTCAGTGAATGAATTGTTTAAAAGGCTTTCTTTCGATCCTTCCCTCCCTCCCGCCCTCCTTCCCTTACGATTCCCTTCCTCCCTTCCTTCCTTCCTCCCTTCCTTCCTTCCTGCCTTTCTTCCTTTCCTCCCATTCCGACCCACCCGCCCACCCCTACTCCCCTTGAACTCCGCTTTGGTAATCAATCACTCTGTGTCGCAACTGGTGTTCGTTCGGGTCACCAGCAGGGGTTAGGACCGACGCCTCGCCAGGGTGCTCCGTGTTTTGTCGCACACTGACGGAGCTCCTGACTTTTTTAGATTTTTCCTTTCTTTCCTTTCCACTCTTGTCTGATTTCTCTTCGCTTGTGTGTGTGTATGTGTGTGTTAGTAAGGGTATTTGTGTGTGTGTGTGTGTGTGTGGGTGTGTGTGTTAGTCGCCGTGTATCCGCCTCGGCCATACATTTGCATACATTTGCTAAACTCTTCATGCGTGTCGCGGCCCCGAGTGTATGAAGTGTATGGGATGTATAATATGAGCGGCGGTCTTGGGATTTCCGTGTGTATGCTTGTGAATAAATGCATAGCTAAGGAGGGACCGTTTGCTGGAATTGTTTTGGCGTGGACTTGTATGCTTCAGTGCTGATGTGTGTGTGTGTGTGTGTGTGTGTGTGTGTGTGTGTGTGTGTGTGTGTGTGTGTGTGTGTGTATATGTGTGTGTTTGACTTAAATATACATGGATTCGTACATATGAATTTACATCTCCTCATACATACATACACATACATACATTCACACATACATACATTCAAACATACATACATGCATATATACATACATATACATGCAGTATAGCTAAGATAAACTCACGTTGTGCATAATACAGTGATAAATAGCAAGTGGTATGTATGAATATTCTCTCTCTCTCTCTCTCTCTCTCTCTCTCTCTCTCTCTCTCTCTCTCTCTCTCTCTCTCTCTCTCTCTCTCTCTCTCTCTCTCTCTCTCTCTCTCTCTCACACACACATTCACACACTCATTCACACACACTTAATATTGAAAGTAAGTGGCGTGCTGAGGAAAGAAAACAACAACAAGGTCACCACCACCGCCCACGGCCGCCCACATGCTTCCTTCACACACAGGTTGGTGACCGACCGCCTTGCTAACTTCCCGCCTGTCGCCTCCACCCGCTCCACTCACCTAGGGAGGAGCACCAGGCCTCAACGCTCACCTTAATAAAGCCTTGTCTGGTTTGAGCACCCCGTCAGTGTCTCTCTCTCTCTCCCTCTCCCTCTCTCCCTCTCTCTCTCTCTCTCTCTCTCTCTCTCTCTCTCTCTCTCTCTCTCTCTCTCTCTCTCTCGGTGGGGAATGTGAGTGACCGGCTAAAGAAGAAGCGCTTTCATGCACGTTCTATTTAATGGCATTGGATTATGTTATTGTTTTCTCTGGCCGGCGAGACTCCCAAACAAGGCTGAGTTGGGGATGGTGCTGCGTGATTTAACTTGGCTCGAGGCGTGTTGCTCTTGTCTATTATCGTTGTTATTATTATTATTATTATTATTATTATTATTATTATTATTATTATAGTTGTTGATGTTTGGGTGTTGCTTTGGCCGTCATACAAATATTACCAAGTTTTCTTTTAAAAGTTCTTACATTAAAAAAAATGACTCGTATGTATGTATGTATGTATGTATGTATGTATGATGCGTTCCATGTTATCTATATTCATTTTTAACTCCTATGCCGGATTTCCTTTTTACATTTAGCACATCCTTTTCCCGGTATTTCAAATTATATCAATGTTGCTTGCTTTTCAATGCGCTTTCTCTTCCACCACATCATACGTCACCGCACCATCCCTCACCACTACCACACCTGTGCCTTGCCTCCCCTACCAAGGCAGAGGACCTACCACCAGGCTGCCTAAACCCAACTCCCTTTAGGTTAGGTTAGGTAAGGTTAGGTTAGATTGGGTTGGGTTGGATTGGGTTGGGTTGGATTGGGTTGAGTTGGGTTGGGTTGGATTGGATTGGGTTGGGTTGGGTTAGGTTAGGTTAGGTTATGTTGTTACCATCAAGCACTCGTTATCCTCACCCTGTTACAAATAATAACAGAGGTAATATAGGAGGTACTTTGCCATATTTTAGTCATACGTGGGAGTCAGTCATCAGGTTGAAAGTGGAGGGCAAGCAGGCGATAGTGTGCCATCTATGTGGGGCCTCGAGGACGTGTTTGGTGGGGGTGCACACACACACACACACACACACACACACACACACACACACACACACACACACACACACTACTACTACCAGTGTCCCCGTCACCGCCACACAGCCGACCTCATTGTGAGTCAGTGAAGCCAATTTATTCATTACGCCACAACAGGTGAGGATGAAGCCAGGTGACCTCGGCCTCTAATTAGCGAGGCGTCAGGTGTTGCGGCTTTGCATACATCGCCGCTAGCATCATCCAGGCAGCGCGTCATTTTATTATTTGGTATCGATGAGATATGTTGCAAAATAAATAGCAAGGTTTGGCAATATATGAATTTATAAATATATATATATATATATATATATATATATATATATATATATATATATATATATATATCATATATATACACACACACACACACACACACACACACACACACACACACACACACACACACACACACACACACACACACACCTTTTAGTACCAAAAAAATATTTGTAATTGATAATGGAAAGAGGATGTTCTACATTGTTTTCATAACGCCAGGGACTTCTCAAAATTTTTGAAAAATGGAAAACCAGAATGTTTTCAGAGAGGCGTACGAATATATCGCATTTTGAAATCTAATTTCCGACTATTGGGTGAAATTAGTCGAGACATGCAAATTTCCGGCGAAAATTGTCCACTCTCATCAATTCTCGTGATAGAATTGCCCCAGTTAGTGAAATGGCTCAGAATTCTGGCGAAATGACAAAGGAGTCTGTGTCTGGGCGGGGAAAGGCCTCGCTCGGTCTTGGCGGCTCGATGCCAGCCACTCCACATTATCGGATACTTTCACCGCTTCCTTCATTTCCATCCCACTCTTTTTTTTTACCCAAGTGTCTCATTTCCTACTTATATCTTCTGCGACGTGTCACTGTTTCCTTTATTATCTTATTTTCTTCCGTTTATTCAGTATTCCTCCCTCTGTGTTTCTTTCTTTCTTCCTTTCCATAGATTCCTTCTTCCTTTTATTTATTTTTTTTTAATTATGTATTTTCAAATGATTATGTTTCCGTCTCCTCTCATATATTTGTTTTGACCTATTCATCATCATATATTTTTTTTCCTCCTCCTCCTCCTCCTCCTCCTCCTCCTCCTCCTCCTCCTCTTCCTCCTCCTCCTCCTCCTCCTCCTCCTCCTCCTCCTCCTATTCTTCCTCTTCTTCTTCCTTCTTGTTCTCCTCCTTCTCCCTATCCATTTCCTCAATCCCCTTTTTTTCACAGCACTTGCTCGTTCTCTTGTTCCTTGACGCTCTCCTGTTTCATTTCCCTTCCTCCTCCACCACTTGGCGTTCACCTCCTCTCCTTCACCCCTCTAGCAGCTACCCTCACTCTATATCCCTCTCCCCTACAGCTGTTCCCTTTCCTCCTAGTCCCCTGTAACCGTTTCCCTTGACTCCCCTTTCTCTCTCTCTCCTGTTACTGTTGCTCCAAGGGTAATATCACTCCTGCAGGAAGTTGAGGATATCAGTACGTCGCGACATTATCTGGAGAATCCGTCACTCAAGGGTCAAGAGCCTCGTCTGTCTCGATGGCGGTCGCGTTCAAGGCGACTTTGAGGCTTCAGGACGGCGAGGAGGAGGAAGAAGTGGTGGTGGTGGTGGTGGTAATGGTGGTAGTAATAGTGGTAGTGGTGGTAATGGTCATGGATTTGCTGATGAACGCAGGAAATGTATTAATAGAAGCATAGAGGACAGAGAGAGAGAGAGAGAGAGAGAGAGAGAGAGAGAGAGAGAGAGAGAGAGAGAGAGAGAGAGAGAGAGAGAGAGAGTGATGAAGCAGCGGAGTTAATGTATTGCAAGTCACACCGATACACGACAAAAATCACGAAATTAGTGCGAGGGTATGATGTTGACTACGTTGTTTGGGCGAAATTGTACATTCAACCTGTGTTTATGTGGCGTCATGTTGATGGTGTTTTGTTTGTTTGTTTGTTTGGTGGTGATGGTAATGGTGTGTGTGTGTGTGTGTGTGTGTGTGTGTGTGTGTGTGTGTGTGTGTGTGTGTGTGTGTGTGTTTTGTGACAACCAAAAAGAGCCTTCAGAAATTTTTTTTTTTTTTCCTCACATATTTTCTTCATATATTTTGTGGCTTCCTAAAAAAAGTCAGTTTCTGCAACCTAATCCGTCCTTTTCCTTCCATTTTCCTTCTTTCCATCTATCCTATCTATCTTTTCATTCGCTCCCTTCCTCCTTCCTCCATCCTCCCTCCTCCCTCCACCCTGTCTCAGTTTCCTCCACTCTGCCTCTCATAAATACAAATTAAGTTCGGCAACATGTATTTTCGTTTGCTCCCAAGGCCGCCGCTTGGGTCACAGTTACTCCTTCAAAACAGCGGCCATGTGGATTCATTGAACAACTTTATACTCGAGGTCAGCTGAGGCCACTGTAGTAAGCCAATAATATTTTCCAGCTTGTAAGATGTTTCCCTTTTTTCTTCGTTTGTGTTGTTTGTTGCTGCAAACTTCAAAGGCTGACATTAACTTATTCTGATTACTGTGTGTGGTTTTTTTGTGTGTCTGTGTGTGTGTGTTTGTGTGTGTGTGCGCTTTTATTATTTTTTTTTTCAATGCTAGTCTATTTTATTTTCAAAAATTTATATGCTCACAGCTCAAGTCTTTGCATTTGTTCATTTCTTTTTTTCGGTCATCGTGGCTCGTATTTTGTTTCATCTTTATCAAGTAAACTTTTTTTCTCTCCGCCTTAACTCTGCATCACTTCCACTAACTTTCTCCTCTCTGTGCCGTTGCTCTTCATTCTTCTAGTTATTGTTTGGCCTTATGGTATATGTTTGTTTTCTTAACGTGTCATCGCATTTGTTTTTTATCAAGACTATTTTCCCATTTCTGGTATCTTAACGGAAGCACTCAACACACACATGCATACACACAATCACTCACATATACAAGAGGGAAGGATGCCCAGCCTTCCGCTCCTGCCGGGTCGCAACTCCTCGGCTTACGTCCCATACCTATTAAGTAAACAAGGGTTACAGCCATTAAGAAGACTAGCCCAATTTGTCTCCACTCGACCCAGAATTCTAACCCAGGACAACTAATTTGAGCTAAACTTGCGTTGCCTTGTCTCTGGATCTGTTTTTTGCTCTTGTTTTCGAAAGCCTCCTGGTCTACCTCTTCTAGTTAGTTTATTACTTTAAACACCATAATTAAATCACACCTTTCAGCTTGTGTGGTTTGGGTGTGTGGTTGGGTGGATGTTATTTTCTCTTTGTCCTGTTCTTCATCTTTTTTCTTCTTCTTTTTCTTCTTCTTTCTTTCTTTCATTTTTTATTTTGCAATTCATTCTTTCCACACACTCTCCACTGTTTGCCTCCTCCACTCTTATCACGGTTCCCTCCCTCTCCGTTTCTTTCCCAACAACCACCACCACCACTACCACTACCACCACCACCACCACCACCACCACCACCACCACCACCACCACCACCACCACCACCACACTTCATGGCAGCCCCGTTCCTTGCGTCACCGCCCCGCCTCCCTCCCCTGGGCTAACACCTCCAACAGGCAGCAATTAGGCTAATAATACCCGGAAATATGACCAGGGTGGAGGCGTATCGCTGCCACCTGCCCCCTAATTTTGAAGGAGTGTCGACCTCACCACCGCTGCCTTCACCACTCCTTGTAATTATTATTGTTATTATTAGGATTGTTCTTTTTATATAATTGTTATCATTGTTATTATTCTGATTGTTTTTTTCTATTACCGTTATTATTATTATTGTCATTATTATTATTATTATCATTATTATTATTACGTATGTATGTATTATGTATGTATGTATGTAGTACATATATGTATGCGCACTTTAGATGCTTTCATAATATTTTTTTATTTATTCACACACACACACACACACACACACACACACACACACACACACACACACCACACACACACACACACACGACTGAATACAACAAGGGAGACGTGACCAAAATTACACACCGCTTAACTTGTATACCTGTGTTGCGTCGTGACTAACTTTTACACTTATTATATATTCTGTATCGTCATTTATTTACAGGTGAACGTTAACCTTTTTTGCTGAGGACGCCGACTTTTCTCATCTCTCTTTTATTTGTGTTTCTTTTTTTTGTGAAGGAAATGAATAATTATATAAAGACAAATCAAGGAAGGTTAGAGGTTAGGTCAGAGGTTGTATAAATAGAGAGAAGAGGTGATAAGAGGTGAAACAAGTGAAGAGAATGAGGAAAAGTGGAGAGGAAGATGTGAGAGAAGGGAAATTATAATCAAATATTTAAGAAGCAAGTTAGAGGTTAGACAAAATGTAGTTTAAAAATAACACAAGGAAAATTAAATGATAAAAAGAAAACGAAGACGAAAAAGAAGCAGAAAGATTTGATTAATTGAACAGACAAAGTGACAGAGTGGCAATTAATATAAAAATGTAATATAAATAATGCAGGAAGCTGATAACAAGGAAGGATTTCTGGAGAATTAAAACAAAAGATAAAATGTATATATATAACGAACAACAAATAGATAAGAAAAAATATATACGTAATATCTCCAGAATATAATGTTGAACTATCTATTTAAACTTAATTACAGAAAGATAACAATAGAAATATAATAAGAATAGCAGGAAAAAGAAAATAATTCCTCAAGAAACAGGAATCCGATTTCAAGGTAACAATAACAATACAGAGATAGACAGGTATTACCAGGTACAAGATAAACACACCTTGACCTTGAGAAATGTGAACAAAGGTGACCAGAATGCAGGTGGGGTGGCTGGGGGGTTGGGTCGGGTGGGTAGGGGTGTAGTCTGGCTGGGAACAACGAGAAAAAGTCAACAGGTAGACTCGTAAGCTCCTCCCCCTCCGCCCCTGCCACTCGCCGCTCCACACCTGTTCCAAGCATGAGATCCGCTGGTGCAGGGTGAGCAGGTGTGCAGCGTGCAGGAAGTGGGCGTGAGGGTGAATAAAAACAAAATAAACAGCAAAGTGAATGAAAATAACAGCAAAGTCTGGGTGAGAGAGAGAGAGAGAGAGAGAGAGAGAGAGAGAGAGAGAGAGAGAGAGAGAGAGAGAGAGAGAGAGAGAGAGAGAGAGAGAGTAAAAATCATGGGCGAGGAATCCAATGGAATGGTGTGAAAGACGAAGAGGAAACATGAGATGAATTGGAAAAGAAGTGTAGTGGAAAAGCCATATAGGAAGGAAGGCGAGGAGGTGATTGGGACGTGTACAGGGAGGAGGAGGAGGAGGAGGAGGAGGAGGAGGAGAGGTGATACTGGCCCGGCTTTTAACTAGCGTGTGGAGGAAATTGGCAATCAGCAACTGTACCGGAGAGATGGCGTCAGCTGATCTTTGAACTGCCATGGTGCCAGATCTACGCCGCGTCTGGCACACACTAAAAAATAGACACCCAAAATGAAACACTGAAAACTGCCTCTGCTGTTTCCGTGTTTTTTGGGGAGTTTTTTTCCCTCCCACCCGTGTTTATTTTTGTTTTTTTTATTTACTTACTCGCACAGTGTATAATAATTTTTCCTTGTTTCGCTTAGTACTAATAGATCCTGGAAAGTGAGATGTGGGTGGGTTCCTAGTTACGTTCTGATATGTTGAAACTTGGCATCTCTCTCTCTCTCTCATCTCTCTCTCTCTCTCTCTCTCTCTCTCTCTCTCTCTCTCTCTCTCTCTCTCTCTCTCTCTCTCTCTCTCTCTCTCTCTCTCTCTCTCTCAATTCGTATTTGCGTTCACAGTCTGCACTCTCTACGTCATGTTTATGTTCCTTCTCTGCACCCCCGTGGAGAGAGGCGAAGAAGAGGAAGGAGGGGAGAGAGAATTGGTAAACAGATAGAGACTTCAGAGGTGGAGGAGGAGGAGGAGGAAAGGTAGAAAGCGAAATAGAAGTAGGAGGAGAAAGAGGAAGAAGAAGAGAACGAGAAGCAGCAGGAGGAGGTAAAGGAGGAGGAGGAAAGGTAGAAAGCTAAATAGAAGGAGGAGAAGGAGGAGGAGGAAGCAGAAGAGAACGAGAAGCAGGAGGAGGTAAAGGAGGAGGAGGAAGAGTGAAGGACAGTCATCTCGCCTCCCACTGACTACAAAGAGCACCTGTCACCTGACTTACCTCCGCCTCCAGCTGTGAGTTGGAGGAAAGAGGAGGGAGGGAAGCAGAAGAGGAGGAGGAGGAGAAGGAGGAGGAGGAGAAGGAGGAGGAGGAGGAGGAAGAAGGGGTAGAGAAATAGCCTTTGAAAGTGAAGGGAGGCAGAATCTATGGCAAACTATGAAAGAGAGAGAGAGAGAGAGAGAGAGAGAGAGAGAGAGAGAGAGAGAGAGAGAGAGAGAGAGAGAGAGAGAGAGAGAGAGAGAGAGAGAGAGAGAGAGAGAGAGAGAGAGAGAGAAAGGAACAATACGCCGAACGAAAGCATTATATTTGGGAGAATCAGCTTTATATATATTTTTTGCGTGAGCGAGAAAACTTATTAGACAAGTGGAAAGTCAGCATTGATTTTCATAATGCCAACACCGAGGGCGAGTTGGCGGCAAAGGTGGCAGGTTACCAAACACCACGATTGCCAGGGGTGGGAAGAGAGAGAGAGAGAGAGAGAGAGAGAGAGAGAGAGAGAGAGAGAGAGAGAGAGAGAGAGAGAGAGAGAGAGAGAGAGAGAGAGAGAGAGAGAGAGAGAGAGAGAGAGAGAATATATACGGTAGTAAAAATATCAACATACGGGGACGGGAAAGAAAAATGTGACATAAACTAGAAATAATAAGGAATCGTAAGAAAAAAAAACAAGATACGATAATAGGAGACATGAAAATAATAGCAATGGTACCGAGAAGTCACTAGTGAGGAGGGGAGGGGGCGTTGAGGAGGCGGAGCAGCAGGAGGCACTATCAGCTGTGTGGTGCCAGTGTGCTGTGAGAGGGCCAGGTAGAGGGTGACCGCCATAGAGTGTCAGTGGGAAGGGAATGAAGGGTGTCGCGGCGAGGCAAGGTATCAGCTGAAGGTGTCAGTAAGCCAGACGGTGCCATCTATCACACCGCCCACCACCCTATGCACCCTTACCGACCCCCGGAAAGTGATACTTGAGCAAGACTGATTATGATGGGAACCAGCATCCCAACCTAACCTAACCTTACCCTGCTGCCCTTCACTTCTCTCTCTCCCTCCCTTCCAGTTTCCTTACTAGTGGAGAAGGAAAACCAGCCCTTCACTATGACTACTAATAACTTAAGTAAAAGAGAAAGGAAACTAAAGTATTCCTGTGAGCTTTTTCTTTTTGTCTCTCCCTCTCTCTGTATCTCTGTTTGAAGGGAAAAAACCTCAGTGGAGAGATGAGTTATAGGACGTGATGGAAGAAAATCTAGCTGTTTCGTGCAATGTATGAATGTAAAGGGATTCATATATGCACCATTATGTGTGTGTGTGTGTGTGCGTGTGTGTGTGTGTGTGTGTGTGTGTGTGTGTGTGTGTGTGTGTGTGTCTGTGCGTGTGTGTGTGTGTGTGTGTGTGTGTGTGTGTGTGTGTGTGTGCGCGTGTGTGTGTGTTTGGTTGCCCAGCCGTGAGAGTATGGCTAACCTAGAAAAAGAACATTCACCCCACCATTACTGCTGGCTGCTTGCATCATCCTCCCTCCCCACGGCCTTGCCTCTCACACCCACGGGAGTGAGAGTGAAAGAGTGTGAGAGAGAGAGAGAGAGAGAGAGAGAGAGAGAGAGAGAGAGAGAGAGAGAGAGAGAGAGAGAGAGAGAATTGACCAAGTAGAAAATTGTCACAAATTATTTAAAGTTTTCGTAGCGATACCACTCTCACTCTCTCTCTCTCTCTCTCTCTCTCTCTCTCTCTCTCTCTCTCTCTCTCTCTCTCTCTCTCTCTCTCTCTCTCTCTCTCTCTCTCTCTCTCTTTGATCTACTCATTTAAGGTACATATACATACTCGTACACAAAGACATACAAACATGCACACATTTCTTGTCAGTTAATCAAGAAACATGCCTTTTATCACCACCACCACCACCACCACCACCAGGTCGTCCCACAGTGTGTCGTCCCCGGGGGTGTCGCTGCAGGAGTCCTGTCAACCTCTAATTGGCGGCAGTAAAATGAACGACCAATTTGAGACGACGTGAAGCAGTCCCGACCCCGTGAGCTGATTGGCTCATTAAAGAAAAAAAAGAGAGATAACTTGATTCAAATTGCCGAATATCATGGAGGAGGAGGAGGAGGAGGAGGAGGAGGAGGAGGTGGAAGAAGAGGATTAAAATATAAAAAAAAGAAGAATTAGATAGGTAAGAAGAGGAAGAGTACAAGACGTTGAGCAAAAAATAAAGAAGAAAAAAATATAAAAATAACAAAGCGAATCTAAGACTGTAGGTGGGAAGGTGGAAAGGAAGGAAGGTAGGAAAGAAGGAAGGAAGGAAAGCAAGAAGGAGGGGAAGGAAAGGAGTGTAGTAATGGTTTAGTAGAAGGTGTACGGAGGTGAAATTATTGGAGAATTCTGCGTGGTCCATCAAGTGGGTCCTTCCCCCCTTGGAGAACTCGCCTGCCTAACTACCCGACCCTTTGGAGAGTTCGTCCTCACATCAACTTGAGCTAATGACACTATCCGCCTCGTGTCAACTTGCCTCGCTGGAGAATTCCGTCGTGAAGCACCTCCGTCGCTCGAGTAAATGGCGCCATCTTGTACTGCTAATTCGAACCGGGAAAGACGGACTGTAAGAGAGGGAGTGAGGCAGAAAGAGAAAGACATGCAGAGAGTAAAGAAAAATTGCAGTAAAACTCATCGCTTCTATATTAATAACTCAGTGTCCTTTTGTATATATATATTTTTTTTTATATTCTTGTAGGTTCACCAGGAAATGTTCTTTGGTGTTCATGAGGGAAAAAAAAGAAAATATAACTGTTACAGAAATCGTGATATTGGTACAAAGCCAATTGATGAACGTGCATTTCAACACACCACACTGACGCTGCAGGAACGTAACGTGTACTCCTCCGTGCGTCCCTCCCTGCCTGCCTTTGTGATCAATAGGTGGGAAGGAAATACAAAGTTCACAGTCTGTCATTGCAAATTATCCTCGTGGTCACACCAACCACGTGTAATCAAGATCCGATATGGAAACACACACACACACACACACACACACACACACACACACACACACACACACACACACACACACACACACACACACACACACACACACACACACACACACACACACACACACACACACACACACACATACAAATTGCCCGCTAGCTCAATGGTAAAGATTTTGCGGTCACTCAACCTGGTGAACTTCGCGCCGCGCTCAAAATGCCATGTAAGATGATGATCGACCTGTTACTAACCTCATTGAGAAAGAGGTTGAGATTTGGCGTGTGAAGTCACAACCTTGCCCGTAGATCGGATTACATGAGTTATAAACACACACACACACACATACACAAAGACAAATATATATATATATATATATGAAATTAGATTAGTGTAAAATTTATCGTTATCTTTTTTTCCCTTGCATCATTGTAGTCACATGAACAGAAAGCAGAGGCACGTCAGCTTGTGACGCTGACGCATGCACACGCGCAAGCGCACACACACACACACACACACACACACACACACACACACACACACACACACACACACACACACACACACACACACACACACACACGCAGAGTCATGCACGGAATAATACCGATGACAACCATGCATAAACATTTCCCACCACCATCACCTCCCATGCACTGACTCCTGCCTCTCCCACACACAAAAAAACAACATTTGACCTCGTTTTCTCCTTCTCTTATCTCTCTCTCTCTCTCTCTCTCTCTCTCTCTCTCTCTCTCTCTCTCTCTCTCTCTCTCTCTCTCTCTCTCTCTCTCTCTCTCTCTCTCTCTTCACCCCCCCTCCCTACAAGCAGCCGCCCTGACCTCTCATTATCCCGGACGTAAACCTCTCATCACGTGACCTGCAATTAGGAGAAACTGGAGAATTATATTTAAGTATTCATTTGTTTCATTTTCACAGCACGGGGCAGCGGGAAGGAGGGGGGCGAGGGGGTGGCACAGGAGGATAACAGCGAATGAAAGTTGGCAAGGCAAAAAATAGCTAGCGAGAGAGAGAGAGAGAGAGAGAGAGAGAGAGAGAGAGAGAGAGAGAGAGAGAGAGAGAGAGAGAGAGAGAGAGAGAGAGAGAGAGATTGCGAATGGAGAGAAAGTGAAGATCGTGTTTGGGAGAAAGAGAGAGGGAAGGGAGAAGGACGGGGTGACACACATCTCTTTGCGGCGTGAGAGAAAAATTAATTACCTCAACTATGTAATTAGTTTCGTGCGTCGCCTCTGCCTTGTGTCTCTTGGTACCCTGTTTTCCTCCCCCCTTTAACCCCCTTTAACACCCCCCCCTTTTACTCCCTCCCCCCCTCCCCCCCCGCGACGCAAGAACACTCAAGTTAGCTGTTTTTTCTCACCCACTCAAAGAAAACGTACAAATGGTATTAGTTACACTCTCTCGTTTGTTGTGTGTGTGTGTGTGTGTGTGGTGTGTGTGTGTGTGTGTGTGTGTGTGTGTGTGTGTGTGTGTTTATGGGTGTGTGTGTGTGTGCTGGTAACTTTACATGCACACTCAACCCTTTACACTCACCCCTTTGGAATTTCACACACACACACACACACACACACACACACACACACACACACACATACACACACACACACACACACACACACACACACACACACACACACACACACACACACACAGACCGGTGGGCACGCAGCAGGCACGCAAGTGAACATACTAATTCAATTGAGTCATGCAAAGAAGCAGGTGGAAAGGAGTTGAATGAAGAACAGGAGAGAGAGAGAGAGAGAGAGAGAGAGAGAGAGAGAGAGAGAGAGAGAGAGAGAGAGAGAGAGAGAGAGAGAGAGAGGAGAGAGAGAGAGAGAGAGAGAGAGGTAAACACAGAGGCGCCGCAAGGACTAGTTTTATCATGTTTTCACCTGCTTGAAGTCGCGTCCCAGTCTTGATATTGGTTCCACCCCTCCACCCG
>JAPQNM010000043.1:2168337-2178337 GCA_029783475.1 Metacarcinus magister | reverse complement strand
ACGAGAGTGAGAGTGAGAGTGACACACAAACTAGTGACTAAAGAGAAGAATGAAAGTGACACATTCTCATACTCCGTAAATTATTAAGGAAATATAAACACGAGGACTATGTGTAGAGCGACTATCATAAAGTTTTCATACATTTTTCATACTACAAGGTTAGCGCAATCAATATTCCAGTAAAATAAAGCAAAAAAAATAGTTAGATCCATCACATTTTTGGTCATTGTTCCAGCATTAATATCCTCAGCAGCTAATCCCCGGTGGATAATTAACAGAGGGAATGTGGCAGAATGTTTGTTTTCGTGATAGTGATTGATACGACCAAAGCAACACTACACACTACACACCACGCAGCACAGAGCACACCAAAGCGGGGAGGAGATTAATCAGTGACTTGGATGGCTTGTGTTGACACCATTCCCTCTGTATTTTGTTGTTGAGAAGCTATAGAGTTAAAGCTGAGAGAGAGAGAGAGAGAGAGAGAGAGAGAGAGAGAGAGAGAGAGAGAGAGAGAGAGAGAGAGAGAGAGAGAGAGAGAGAGAGGAGAGAAAACAAGACTGTAAATATCAGACAACCCTCGCCAGAGTAACAGAAACACCATTGCCTTCCCCTCCCCCTCCTCCCTTTCCTCCCATTCCCCACGCCTCCCCGCACCCTCCTGGCGTAACCTTCCGAGTCCCCACCTTCGCCGCCAATACCGTGGGGCGTCGAGCATCCGCAGGAACACGAGGGAAAACAAAGACTCACTCCAGCCTGCGCACATTATTTGTTGACGAGGTGGTGTTGCCAGTAGAAGCGCCGCTGGTTTTGTTAAGCCCCCTTCTTGATCCATAGACTCATTAAATACAGAGATGTTTTCCTACATTTTTTAAGGACAGTTTCATTACAAGTGGAATTAGTTATTTAAAGGAAAGGTTATAGTAGTAGAGGAGTAGTAGGAGTAGTAGTAGTAGAGTAGTAGTAGTAGTAGTAGTAGTAGTAGTAGTAGGAGTAGTAGTAGTAGTAGTAGTAGTAGTAGTAGTAGTAGTAGTAGTAGTAGTAAAAGTAATAATTAAAATTTTCTTGAAAGCATTGGTATATAGTGAATCGACACTGAGATTAGTAATGTATCTAGTGGAGAGAGAGAGAGAGAGAGAGAGAGAGAGAGAGAGAGAGAGAGAGAGAGAGAGAGAGAGAGAGAGAGAGAGAGAGAGAGAGAGAGAGACAAAGCCAAGTTAATATTTACAGTTTTCATTATTGGCCTCGACTATCCTCCTCCTCCTCCTCCTCCTCCTCCTCCTCCTCCTCCTCCTCCTCCTCCTCCTCCTCCTCCTCCTCATCCTACGCCTCCTCCTCCTTTCTACCTAGTCTTCCTCCTCCTCCCATTCCCTCGCATCATTACTCGCTCTCTTTCTTCATTCCCTGTAGAGTTCCCCCATTATTGGCTTGACCTCAGGCGGTAGACACACACACACACACACACACACACACACACACACACACACACACACACACACACACACACACACACACACACACGCACACACACACAGGGGAAAGAGTGAAAGATAGGAAGATTAGGTGTGAGAGAAGAGTCGAATAACAGAAAGAGGAGGAGGAGGAGGAGGAAGAGGAGGAGGAGGAGGGTGCTAAGCCTAATGTAGTTGGTAGATAAATTGTAAGTTAGCTCGGTTATAACCTGTAAATCTGAGGGTTGTAAGTTATACTCCTTATAACTCGTTGCCCCACCGAGTTATATATATGATGTGAGTTTCCATCTCGGTTATATTTTAATCTCTCCAGCCTTTCTTTCTCATAACTAAAGGAGGGAGGGAGAGGGAGAGGAGAAAGGAGGGAGAATGAGGATGAACCATGAAGGAAAGTAATGCGAGGATGATAAAAATAATATACATGAAATAGCATAATAGAAGAATCCGTTTTAAAAGTGTGCGTTTGAACCTAAAAATGAAGAGAAACTGTGTCGGAGATGAAAAGAGATTGAAAGGAGTAGAAAGGGGAGAAAGAAATGAGTGAAAGAAGTGTTGCATAATTAAGATGATCGAGTATAAGTGAAATGCGTGGAGATAAAAATACTTGAGTTTAAAATATTGTACAGTTAATCACGTAAATGAATCGGAAGGAAGAGGGAAAAAAAAAAAGAGAAAAAGAAAGAGAAACTCACTGACGAAACTCTAGAAGGAAATGGATTGAATAGGAGATACGAATAAATGTGATGATATAAATAGTTACATAAAGAGCTGTGACTCACTTCATCTAAATACATAACATTACAAAATTATTCAGAAAACAAATGATGTATCAGAGCATCAAAAACAGTAATACAAAAAACATAATAAAAACATGAAGCATACATAACACGATTACAAAGACAAAAGAAGAATATTAACAAATGCCAAACGATAATAAAACTCATCTCTATTAATAACCTCATTGAGTTCTCAGGTCTCATTAGCGACCAAGATAACAAGTATGCATAGTAAGGATCACACAACACCTTACTGTATACATAAGCATTAATACATCTAACCAACACTGTATATACACAAAACCTTATATGACTTACTATACAGATGCAAAAGTGACAATATTAAACATTTCCAAAGGAGAAAATAACCTCAAACTCTTCACTGTGGCTTGTTATTATTCTTTTCTCTGTTATTTGACCTGATACTGAAGATGGTAGTTATTGGATACGGTGTACAGTAAAGGGTGTCGCTGCTGGATGGGCGTGCGTGTGGGTGTGAAGGTTAAGTAAGGGTGTGGGCGTTGTGGAAGGGAAGGGCACCGCGATGTTTCTTGAATATTTGAATGAATAGGAAGAGCCCCACGTCATCACTCATCACCTCGTTCGTGTGTACGTCGCCACTTCCCTTTCCACAGTGGTACGTTACCTGCCATCCTACCCCTGTATTCAACGTCTCATTATTATCTCATAAAACTAAACTCACACTCTCACTCTCTCACTCTCTCTCTCTCTCTCTCTCTCTCTCTCTCTCTCTCTCTCTCTCTCTCTCTCTCTCTCCTGGTTTATGGGAACTGCTAAGCTCCAAGTAATCAGCAAACATATTATAAAGACGTAAAATGGCACATAATCGTTGTAATGACAGTGGTGGTCATGCAAGTACGCTGGATTGCAGGATGGAATCTTACCTATTACTCTATTATCCTGCATCCTTACTAGTGTTATTATTATTATTAGTATCGTTATGAGTAGTAGTTATTGTTATCATCTGAATCATACACCTCCAGGATATATTGCAGCTGTAACATCTTCAAAAACTGAGGCGACAAAAAAATTACACTTAATAATATGAGTGCTTTATGATACCTATTTTTTGCGCGTTAAATGGCAGTTAAGTGTTTTCGCGTGCTCTTTCCCGCACATGCACACGCTAACGCACGTAGTACTCACTCACGCAAGAGCGCGCACACACACACACACACACACACACACACACACACACACACACACACACACACACACACACACACACACACACACACACACACACATGCACACACACCACTACTTCCTCCTCGTTACACTTTCGTCAGGGTTACTACCATACTTATTTTTACAGTAAGTATAATTGTTATGTTGGAAGGGCAAGAATCGGAAATCAGAAGGAAGGGGAGGAGGAAGAATAGATGAAAAAGAAGAACAAGAACAAGAAGACGGAGGAGGAGGAAGAGGAGGCAGAGGTATATGAACAAATAATGTATAGAGGAAGACATTGCGGAGTACATACAACACCAGGTTTTCCAGCATGAGACAACCCTTCTGAAGCCTGCTGCTGCCTCGCCTTCAGACATACAACAGCAGCAGCAGCAGCAGCAGCAGCAGCCAGTCTGTCTCGCCGCCCCTTCCCACGCGCCGACCTGTTGCATACCGGCGCCGCGTCGGGCAGGCCGGGCGCCACATTGGCCTTGTCGCTTCCACGTTATTGTGTTTATTATCGTGACTGTTTATTATTGTAGCCAGAAGACACAGACCACCTTTCTCCCTCTCCCCCTCTCTCTCTCTCTCTCTCTCTCTCTCTCTCTCTCTCTCTCTCTCTCTCTCTCTCTCTCTCTCTCTCTCTCTCTCTCTCTCTCTCTCTCAACAACCCAACACCTGCCTTTCTTCTTCACCTGGTCCTTCCCTCACACTCTTCAGCCATCTTCTGTGTTCCCATGACAAGCTCCACCTCTCCCTTTGCACGCACTCCCTCACCCCAAGCTCTCTATCCCTTCATTTCCGTCTCCTCTCCCTCTCACCTCCATCCCTCATGTTCCTCCGCTACTAAATTGGCGTCGTGGTCAAATATTCCCCTCTCGAGGGCTACTGTCGAAGGAGTGGACGCCGGACGCCCTCCATCCCAGGCCGCAATATGTCTGGAAGAGGAGGGGACGAGGGCTGGCCAAGTGCTTGCTAAATTAATTCCATTACTCTGCTCGCTCCTGTATTCCTCTCCCAACCCCCAACCTTCTACCTTCTCTCTCTCTCTCTCTCTCTCTCTCTCTCTCTCTCTCTCTCTCTCTCTCTCTCTCTCTCTCTCTCTCTCTCTCTCTCTCTCTGTTAAAACTTTGGCGTCTTCTAGCTTCGTTTATTTAGGTATGTTTATGTATTCTACTTTAATCTCATTTTGTTTTCTTTGAAAGCAATTCATAAATTGTTATATAACTAGGATTGTGTGTGTGTGTGTGTGTGTGTGTGTGTGTGTGTGTGTGTGTGTGTGTGTGTGTGTGTGTGTGTGTGTGCGTGTGTTTGTGGTCACGTGGGGTACACAGCAGCGGCGTCATGTGTCCCCCAGCTGTGTACACGCCTGGCTGCCCCGCACACCGCTGTATGTCTGTACACTCAGGTACACTTCCGCATGCACGTTGCCTCTGTCCACACTGCACTACACAAAATTGCATATAGGAATTTTTTTCAATTTTAATAGACACATCTTTTGAACGGAATCGAGTGTATATGTATCTACAGCTACACGTATAAATGGTAATATTCTCATCATCACAGAAATTAATATTCGCACCTATTTTATTTGTAAAATATCTCAATTTTGATAATGTTTACGTTGCTCATTAACTTATCATGTCAAGGACTCCATGTTCTTTACTGAAAAACTTTTTTTTCTCCATATTCAGTGCATATTCAACTATCTACACACACACACACACACACACACACACACACACACACACACACACACACACACACACACACACACAGGCTTCAGCGCACTTCACTTCACGACGGAAAACAATATTTCTTCCTCGCTGCCCAAGATGGACTCGAAGGAACGAGATCCGCCGCGTACAGGAACCATCTTAGGGGCACAGGTGGCACGCTAAACACGTCCATATGCCCCGTGGTGAGCTTCTTAACACCAGAGGCACAGCTTGTAGGGCACGCCGACCATGTGGCACCTCCTTAACCTCCTTTCCTTCCCTCATTCCACGTCACCATCACCGTTAGTCAACCCAGTGCCTTGTGACCCTTGTGGCTTTTGTTAAATCACACACACACACACACACACACACACACACACACACACACACACACACACACACACACACACACACACACACACACACACACGTACGCTCGTCTTCGTATACATACATACTCCTATATACTTTTTTCCGTCCCCTTCACATCTCCCTCATCAGTGTTACCCTCACTTGAATGCCCTCGTTGCACTCCCTCTGTCTCGGTCACATCTTCCTCGCCGCACTGCCTTCCTTCCTTCCTTCCGCCTCACCACCCCTTCCTTCATCCTGTGAGTACGTGCTTTCTTTTTTCTATTGTTTTCCTCCGTTCCTTCCGTCCCTTCACAGCCTCTCCTCCACCACTTCTCATCGTTACTCACAGTCCTTGGGTCCCTCTTCTGTTCTCTTACTACACACACCCTTCTTGGCTAGTCTCCTCTTTCCTGTATCCCTTCCAACACTCTGTTACCCTTGGTCACGCTGGACAACATGCTGGACACATTTGAACGGTGTTATGTTTTATAGTGTTGAACGTTGTTATGATTGTCGCGGACTTGGATAATCATGGCCTTCAATTTAACTGAGTATATATAAATGAATATTCTGGTGTTGAGCTGAAGACATGTTCTGGAAAATGTAGAATATTGTCACAATTTATGAACTGAAAAATCGCACGTGATGGAATTCCCGATGAGCAGCGTGTTTAGTGTTGGATTTTACTTGCATGTAATATTTAAGTTATCAATGTTTTACGTTTTTTCTGCGGCAAATGGCGCGGGATGGTGTGGTTCCTCTTATTATTGAATTGCGGGTGACGATAGAAAAATAAGTGACCAACAATTCTATTCAAACTTTTGTCAGTATTATTTTTACTAGTTTTTTTAGTGGGAAATCATTTCATCTTTATCGCCATCAAATTAATTCTATCACCCGTAAATGCATATGAATCGCGCTATATTTACAACCCACTCTATATTTCTGCTTCATGACACCTATATATTAAACTTGCAAAGGAAAAACAAACAGATCAGGAACACTCCTTCATATATGATACACATTTCCTTCTTTTATTCTTCGCACGACTACTCACTCTTTTTTTGCTACTCTTTTTCCCTCCATTCCTTCTTCTGTCTTTCCTCTCCTCAGCGGCGTGCCAGACCCTACAGCCTCATCCCTCAGCCAGGTGTATCCTCGGAGTGACGCCTCATCTCTCCCCTCACAACACCTTCCCCGCCGCGGTCTCGTCTTGGCACCTCATTCCCGTCTCCCTCTTCTCTGACAGACCCTCTCTCCACCTCCTTATAACATTTCTACATTTTTTCCCCCATCTCTTCTCTCCTCTAGTTGTCTCCCGTTTCCATCTCCTACTCTCTCCCCCCGTGTCTTTTTTTCCTGTCTTTTTGTGCTTCCTCCTCCTCCTCCTCCTCCTCCTCCTCCTCCTCCTCCTCCTCCTCCTCCTCCTCCTCCTCCTCCTTTTCCTGTCCTCTGGTCTCCCAAAGCAGCTCCGTTGACTAAATTAGGAGGCGGGTTCTTGTCACTCTTTCTTACAACTTTCCGAAGATCGATTTCTGACGCAGCTCAGGGAAGGCAACACGAGGGCCGCAGTTGAGGTTTGCAAGAACCGGAGTACAAAGGGAGAGAAGGGGACGGATTTGGAGAAGGGGGAGATGCTTCCTTTTCCATGAATGTTACCCTTCCATTCTCTCTCTCTCTCTCTCTCTCTCTCTCTCTCTCTCTCTCTCTCTCTCTCTCTCTCTCTCTCTCTCTCTCTCTCTCTCTCTCTCTCTCTCTCTCTCCTAGATGCTATATGTTATCTGTATTTCTTTTGGCTTCTGTCCTACCTCTCAGCCACTGTGTCACAGACGATGAGGACACGAATATCACTGATCCTTTCTCACGTCGTCCTTTGGCGGGATGCTGCTCGTGTGTGTGTGTGTGTGTGTGTGTGTGTGTGTGTGTGTGTGTGTGTGTGTGTGTGTGTGTGTGTGTGTGTGTGTGTGTTGAAGATGTGGTTATAGAAATATAATTTTTTAACCTGATCTTGGTAACCTTTTTTACTGTGAGGTCAAGGACTCCTTCGCCCGGTGCACACCAGGCGTTGTAACTAAAACCAAGTGTCGCAAGGTGAACGTCTCTACTCCCATCAAGTTCAGCCGTCACGGTGCGACAGCCGCGGCAGTATCGTGTAATACCCCAACGGACCTTCCACACGTACAATGCCCTCTTGAACTCCGATTTCAGTCCCGAGAGGCAGTGGAACCGTGTAATTTAGGCCTTAAAATGAAGCCGTAAAGCCCATGGACTCGACGCGTCCGGTTGCGTGAGAAAGCCTTCCCTGCAGCCGAGTCCGAGCCTGGACGCCACACCGACCGTCACAAATAACGCAAATAACATTACTTGACAGCCATTACAGGCCGGGAGAGACAGAGTTAAAAGGGGATAAAAATAACAGTTACGACAAGAGCGTTTATTGCCGTCGGCCAACATAAAGGGAAGCGCAATATTTACCCTTAAACTTTATTCCGCACGGGTCGGCAGAATAAAGGCCGACCAATGTTTGCCTCGTCAAGTTTATTCTAGGCGCCAAACACCCGCGACGACCGGCCTCGTGTTTGTCGTGCCGCCCGTCGCCTCCGCCCTCCATCAAAAGTCAAAATGGTCAACAAAATCGGGAGGAAAAACAAATAGGGAGCGAAAAGAAAACGAGGTTCGTGGGTGGGCGTGTGGCCAGGAACATCACCGCTGACAGCCATTGACTTGTGGTGACGCCTTCGTCTGCCCCTTCGTCTGGAGACTGTATCTGACGGGACTGTACTTTTTTCTATTTCTTCTACGTCCCCTGTGTTTGGATGTGGCCTTCAGCTCGCTACTCGGGCGCCGCGATGCTTCAGGTCGTGTTAGGTGTAATTGTTTTATTTATTCATTCAGACTAAATGGTGTCCTTTCGTAACAACCCAATTTGGGGACTATCTGATGTGTGTGTGTGAGAGAGAGAGAGAGAGAGAGAGAGAGAGAGAGAGAGAGAGAGAGAGAGAGAGAGAGGGAGAGGGGGCGAGGGGGGGGTGAGGGTTAGTGTACAAGATCACCAATTCGCACCAATAAACTACATGACAACGAAACAGAGCATTAAATTTTTATAACTTGGACATGACATACAAATCCCCTACAGTGTGCGTGCGACAACGAGCAACACACAGCAGTTTAGAACACCAGGCGGGAAATAAAGATAAAAATAAAACACTAAAGATACTCACGCACACACACTCCCGCATACACACGAGCGCACATTCACACTCATGGGTTGTCAAAAATCGATGCGTGGGAAGCGAGGTGTTACGGGAAGCCAAGGCGGATTTAGCCCCTATCACACCCACGTTTTGGAACCGATTCCCCTCAACTTAGAGGCTCCGAATGCATCCTGTAATGGGTTTTTAAGTGACACGCAGACCGGATTATCTGCGAGGGAGTGACGCCCTTAGACTAATGATGTTTTTTGAAGGCGTACTGTACCTAGACGAGGGGGGAAAAAAAAATATAAGCAAATGGAAAAGAGGAATAAAGAAAAGGGAAATAAAAAATGTGCATCCTCCTCTTTATCTTGAAATTATGTAAGAGAGAAAAAAAAGAAGAGAAAATGGGGATAATGAGTCATGTTTATGTTGTTATGTTGCTTCAAAGTGTTTTGTGTGAGGGAAAAATTATACTCTCGTGTCGTTTAAAGGCGATGTGAACATTTTAGTGGGAAATTACGAAGCTCTTCTAAGTTCCTCTCATGCTTTAAATTTTCAGTTTTCTTCATTACTTGGAAAGCATCTAGGTGCTCTCTCTCTCTCTCTCTCTCTCTCTCTCTCTCTCTCTCTCTCTCTCTCTCTCTCTCTCTCTCTCTCTCTCTCTCTCTCTCTCTCTCTCCTGTACACATGAAGTTTTAAACCGCCATCCATCAGCATAGCGAGGAAGTTTGCGTGTGTGTGTGTGTGTGTGTGTGTGTGTGTGTGTGTGTGTGTGTGTGTGTGTGTGTGTGTGCGTGTGCGTGTGTACGTGTTAAGCTTTGAATCGCTGTAAATTTCTCTAGGAGTTTTGCATCTGCCTTATTTTCCTCCGAGGCTTCGAACTACTTGGTCGTGCTTCACTCCGCTCGTCGCCCTTGGGAGTCCAGTGGGTGTGAAAATTCTCTCCCATTGAGTTCTCTTGAGTCACTTTCTCTCTCTTCCTCTCTTTCTCTTTCTCTCCCCGTCATTATCCTCTGTCTCGCTCTCCTATTTTGTACTTTTGTGAGTACTTTTCGGTCTTTATTTTTTTGTTTTGTTCTCTTTGTTTATGACTCCCTCTTCTTGGTATCCATTTATATACGTAGATCTTTACGCTCTTTTTTATGTACATTTTTTATCTATTTTTGTACGGATGTGAATGAAATAGAATTAGCAAAAGCCGGCGGGGAAATTTTGGAGCACGTTTTTGTAGCATTTCGTTCTTAATTATAACTCAGTGATCATTAAAGGGGAGCGAAATTCTGTGTTAAAGC
>JAPQNM010000043.1:2160837-2163337 GCA_029783475.1 Metacarcinus magister | reverse complement strand
AATGTGGCATGTCCGCTGGCTGGCATTCATGCATATAGATAAATCATGCTCTATGAATTTACGTTTACCAGCACACATACTACATATAAAAAAAAATTAAGTGTAAATGCAACGAAGTCTTACTTGTATATGCTTTGAATACCAAAAAAAGAAAGAGTAAAAAAAAAAAGGCAAATATGTGAGTCAGGTATGAAAATCGACACACACACACACTTGTATAGAGTTGCAGATCGATGAAACAATAACTAATATTCTTTTCCCTTTGTTACAGGTAAGGTGTCTCACTCACGTCGCCAATACAGGACGTCCCCAAGCGGCCAATCAACTGCATAACCTGTGTTTACTTCCACTCTGTTTAGCACCATGCATACAGTGGAGGAAGATAGCAAGGATTACAACATTACAGACTGTGGGAGACTGAACATAGAATACTTAACAAAGGGAAGGTAATGAGACAATAAGTTTTAGTATTGTTTTGTGTGTGTGTGTGTGTGTGTGTGTGTGTGTGTGTGTGTGTGTGTGTGTGTGTGTGTGTGTGTGTGTGTGTGTGTGTGTGTGTGTGTGTGTAAGCGCGTGTGTATTGTAGCATCTAATTATGTGACGGCTTTCATTAAAAAACAAAACAAAAAAGAATCATGATATATATATATATATATATATATTCTTTACGTACATCACAAATAGACAGTATAACACATTCATTAGTTGGAAAACCCATTAGGCGTTGTGGTTACGATACATTTTCTTTTCTTTCAACTGGTGCAACTCAAGTAAAATATACCTTAGTGCCCCATGTTGTCCTTCCTTTCATTCACGTAACATCAGTAGTGGGAAGGGCGGGCGGGCGGTCTACCTTAAACATATCAGGCTTTTCTTTTTACGTGGCCTGAATATAATTATGTAAAATTTTCTAGTCCTCCTGAATACATAAAGAGCCTTAATAAAGCTTTAATTACAAGATACACGACTGCTGTATACATGAACCTCCTACCCTCCTCTTCCTCCTCCTTTACTGTCTCCCGTCTCCCCATTCCCATCCTATACCCTCCACCGTCTCTCTCTCCCTCCCCCATCTCCCTCCCTCGCCTTCTATCCCCAGGACCATAAAGAACACCTCTTATAAAGCCGGGCCTCACGTGCGCCGCCTACCGCCGCTGAGATTTGCATGCACGGCCAGTATATAACCTGAGATACGCCTGAAAGCAAACCTATAAACCCACATGACTTAGCGAGCACTTGATGCATTTGCGAAATAAACTCCTTTGGATTATTGGCTTTGGCCGAGAAATTCCTCGATATACCCGTGCGTTTTCTTCCTTCTGCATATAATTTTTCTTCCTTCTGGTATTAATTATTCACGCGCTGCAGGTATATTTATTTGTGTGTGCTTTAATGTGTTGCTTGTCTTGCTTAGGATTTTAAAGGTTTCGTAGAATTTAGTAATAATAACAGTAGCGCGCCCGCCCTCCGCTGATGCCACCGCTACCGCCGCCTTCTCTTCCTCCTCCTCCTCCTCCTCCTCCTCCTCCGACTGATCAGGCACACAATGTAAATTACTGAGGTAAATAAAGTTTTTGGGTGTGTTTTGTTGCATAATAAAAACAAGCCGTAGCAAAATACGTTTCCCTGGAATAATTTTGGCGATTTCATTCCACCAAATAAACGGCAAGTGTGACGTCACCCGCAGCTCTCCGTCAGTAAATGTCACACGTAAACATTTTCAAAAACTCCAAAACTCACCCCAGAATAAGCTGGAATAATGGATAGGTATTCCCGTCCCCACCTAAGGAAAAGGGAAAGGCTCAATAACAGAAAATGGGAGAAATAATTACCTAGTGAGTTACTATGATCAATGGCAAGCGGTTGGGCACAGCGGCGTTATATCACACAACCACACACACTACCTCACTCAGACTCGGGAGAATGTGGCTAATTTTCTCATTCCTTAATTTTCTTCATGATCTCCTCCTCTCGTTTTCTTCTTTTCTTCTTCTTGTTCTTCTTAATTATTCTTTCCATTTATTTTTGCCTCACTTTCCTCTCACGTTCTTCTCGTCTTTTGCTATTAATATATTCTTGTTCCTCCGGCGTGAGCTTCGTTTCCTCGTGTCTTCTACATTATCCTCAACGTTAAAGGAGCTATATGTCTCGCGCCGCCACACACACACACACACACACACACACACACACACACACACACATACACCACATATACAGACCTCTAGACTATGGTGTCGATTACAAATAGACGGACAGACAGACAGAATGTGGGCCAGGTGCTTAGAGCCTCAGTACCTGGTGTAGGATAAAGAAACAAAAAAGTATATTCCGAGGTTCATGGTTCTGCTTCGACGTTAATTAAACCGAATTCTCGAGCGTATCGCGTTCAGCCGGAGAGGAAAGGAAGGAAAGGCTGGTGTTGTGTGTGTGTGTGTGTGTGTGTGTGTGTGTGTGTGTGTGTGTGTGTGTGTGTGTGAGCAATATTAGTTATAATAATGAT
>JAPQNM010000043.1:2140837-2158337 GCA_029783475.1 Metacarcinus magister | reverse complement strand
GTCGTCCTTTTTCTCCATCATCCTTGTGACATCAGTTTTCATGCGAGGCAATATTTGGGGGATTTATGATGTCGTCTGAAATCTTGTGGTTAGCAGAATGATGCGAGCAGCAGCCGGGGTGACTTAACAGATTTTCGGAAGCCTGCCAGATACGTATTCCCGCCCCCCTTTGCTATTATGATAAGAGCGAGTAAGCAAGATCAAGGGGGAGATTCCAATGTAAATGTGAGAGTCACTTTCGCGGGTCTCGCGTTTCCAAACAAAATGTCACAGGAATTCATGAGCACTGCACCAGAAATGTATACGATAGATAAGACGGAGAAATACAAATATAAAGGGTAAGCAAATCGCCGTCAGAGTGAGTTCAGTGTTGCATCTCTCTGTATACGTCATTGCTGCCTCTGCGCACTCAGACAGTCACTTTACGTCGCGTGGAGTGCACTTTATATTTTATGTTTCCTCTTGTCACTGGATGTTTTTCTGAGTCACGCGAAACAGGATCATCAGACACGCGAAACAGAGGCGTTAACCCGGCATGTCTGCACCGAGGACGTTAGAAGAGCGGGAGAAAATCTGAACTAGTGGATCAAACACTGTCAGGAAAAGACTTGAAACTAATTCATGATGTGGCACGAGAAACGCTACGAGGCTCTCCCTTACTCCATTCATACCCACACTGTTCCCTCGTAGCCTCATCCCACTGCACCCTTTCCCCCTTCAACCCACTGCTTTATTCACCTCGATGTCCTTTCTTCCTCTATCCCGTCTTATTCCTTCCCCTTTAGCCCACTGCCTCGCTCTCGCGGCTGCCTCCTTCCTTTGCCCTCCTTCCTTCACGTCGAGCATCTTCTTCCATCCCTCACCATCTCCCTCAGTGGAATAGTTTTGACTTTTACCAGTGTAACGTTACGTCTTATGAATACCGCAGCGTCCGCCTCACCTCCCTCCGCGCCCCTCGCCGATTCTCAACACGCAGCAGCCACTGGGATGACGGATCAGCCCCTCGCGGAGAAAAGTGGAAGGAGTGTTTTGTGACGATGCCGCCTTTCGCCTTGTTTGTGTGCAGCTTACGTTGTTTTGCTGCGTCTGGTCTGGTGGGTTCGTTTTCAATCGTCATTTTCTCATAAATGTATTTTGCGCAGTGTTTACGAGTTCTTTGGGGTAATTTATGGATGCTTTGGTGTTCAGTGACGTTATTTAGTGTTCTGTGGCTTTTGGCGGCGTCCTTTCTTTCCTGGTACATTGTGTTTTATTGCGTGACTCCCAAATTTCTGAATCGCATTGCCTATTCACGGCAAATGGCGGGGCGTTGCATAAGAGGCTCGTGATGTATGGGAGGCTGAATGTGATGTATGGAGCACTGAATCTTTCATATACGATATTCATTTTCGAAAATGGAATAGGGGCTTGACTAGACGAATGCCGTGACTATCAGACCCTTCCGAGGTAACTATTGTTTCTCTGTGTTCGTTCGCCTTAGAAAAGTGTCGATGTAATTCTGCCGCTGCTGTATCACAAACATATCGTTGGTGTATTGACATTGCAACTAACTATAATGGGCTTTATCGACTCTTTAAACAATGGTACACAGTGTCGGAAGATGTAAAGGACGGGGTGTTAGCAGCGTAAGAGGCCTCGTGAAGCTTGAGTTGAGTATTTATCATTTTTTCACTCCCAGCAAGTAACACCTGAAATGACAACCACCTCCCTACGCCACACCTGTTCCCCTTCCATAACTACTTGCATATTTTATAATCTTCTCTCTCTCTCTCTCTCTCTCTCTCTCTCTCTCTCTCTCTCTCTCTCTCTCTCTCTCTCTCTCTCTCTCAGCACTGAAACAACACTGCGTCTGTGTTAAGGTAGCAGACCCCTGACGTATGTTTACGAGAGGTTCATTCTTAAAGGTAAATCAGGAACCTATACTCTGAAGGGACCGTCTGTTGTTGCGCCGCCAAGATCCGTCCCTACCTGCGAAGTGCTTGGAAGCAGATCGTCGGGGTCCGCGTGGCTTGACTCCCTCCTCCCCCGCGGCAGCCAAACAAAATTATTACATCGTCGTAAAACAGTAACGCAGCAGTTCGCACACGTCACCGCCAGCAGGAGGTAGACACAGACTAGGGTAAGGGTAGGGGAGGGCCGGTAGGGGTCTGTGGCACGGCGTAACGAAGCCACCCTATCAGCGGTGCAAAACTGCCTCTGTGACACACGATTATCGTCCTTACGCCAACCTTGTATAGTGGCACGCAATTGCCGGTACGAGGCAGAGCTACCAACACGAACACTTACCAGGGCTACCAACGCCACACAAAGATACCACACAGTCGCGCACGCCCGGATATTGCGCCGTGATATTTTTTTTTCCACGGGCTTTCGTCTGTAATTTTCCGATGAAGACAAATGGAACCTTGTTCTTACACCCAACGACTTGCGATAAAAACCGTCAACACGTGAACCATCCATCTACCTGAGGCGGAAGGAGAGACAGACACACCTGGACATACAAAGGACTACCGACACCTTCTTCTCCTCCTCCTGCTCCTCCTCCTCCTCCTTTACCTCTAACACCTTCTCCTCTTCTATCCCCCTGACATCTTTCTCCCACGTGTATCGTCGCGCCGAGAGAAAGAGAGAGAAAGGGAACAAAATTATTCCTTGTGACGGCTTAAGAGGGAGAGGATAAAAAGGAATGAGGTTAAAAAGCACCGCGACGCACGGCAGCCTTTGTTTGGTGTCGCCTCCGTGGCCAATAAACAATCAGACGCCGCTGGAGGGAAACGAGATGAACCACAACACTGTACGTAAACAAAAGAACAAAAGAAGGATGAAAAAAGGTAGTATCGAGTAGCGTTTGTATCTGGGGAGAAGGAGGGAGAAAATAGGGATGGGTGGTATGTCTCCTCCTCTTCCTCCTCCTCCTCAACTCATCTTCATTTGTATCACTGCCGCTGCCATAGACATAACATTGTTTCTTAAGCCACTTTAAATCTTTCTTCTTTTTTTTACACTGGTCTGCCACTTTTTTTTTCCGTCTCCCTCCTATGCTAATGGGTGAGGGAAAACAGCTCCAGGGACGGAGAGGCGGTGATAAAGAGCCATTAGTGTGATCTGCATGACAGGTCTACTCCAGCGTGAGATCCTCCTGCGGGCCGTACACACACATTTATGGGTCAGGCGGTTCCCTCGAGGGTAGGCCGACAAAATCTAGTTTAGGCCTTAAAATTAGGAAAAAGATTAAATGACAATGTAGTTAAGATTATTTCGTTTGTATATTTGTGTGTATCTGTTCGATTTTTTTTCTTTTCTTCTTCTCTCTCTCTCTCTCTCTCTCTCTCTCTCTCTCTCTCTCTCTCTCTCTCTCTCTCTCTCTCTCTCTCTCTCTCTCTCACGTCGCAGGCCTTCACTCGGCTTCTAGAATATGATGAATAAATGAGATAAGATGGGGATGCAAGGGTGGGAGAGGAGAGAGAATGGGGCTGTAGGGAGGAGAGAGAGAGAGAGAGAGAGAGAGAGAGAGAGAGAGAGAGAGAGAGAGAGAGAGAGAGAGAGAGAGAGAACCCTTGTACCGTAATACTTAAATATTCACCTACACATTATTTCTTGCCTTCACGTCTGAGTCACACAAGTGCAAGGGTGAAGGCTTCCCGCAGCTCGGTAACGAACCTCAGGCGTGACGAGTGCAATATACATGACGAAATGCGCGGCAATTATCACCACCATCTTTTAAAAGCACACAGTAAACGCGCACAGTCAACACACACACACACACACACACACACACACAGACAGACTGTATTCCATCACATTTCAGCGTGCACATCAGTAACTGTGTCCGGCTGTGCAACCAATTCGTCGAACTGATGATCGATAATTGAAGTACCACGAAAATTAATGAAAATTTTGATGGAACTTAATTGCAAATATGTGTGATTTATCTTTTATTGCTTTTATTTCATCAACGATCGTCGTGCACATAGAAAGGTTGGCCATTATTTCACATTATTTTGAGTCCATCGGTACAAAAGGTAAAAAATTGGCCTTCACTCAGCACTTTTTTTTAATTATTCGGTTGAGTGGAAAATATTATTATCCACATCCTTTTATCTTACTATTGCCGAGAAAAGAAAGACAGAAAGAAAAAAAAAAAAAGCGCATCAATATATTCAATGATTTCCACTTAAAAGACTGAAAATTAATAATGTTTCTGATTGATTTTTTACATGTTGCAGCGCGTATATTTTTGAAAGATTTGCGTAAGCTTCGAAATATAATTGTATGTGTGTTAGCTTGTGTGTGTGTGTGTGTGTGTGTGTGTGTGTGTGTGTGTGTGTGTGTTATTTATTTCCCTCCATACCTGTGGCTTCCGTCTATCTTAACTCACCTGTTTACCTGGCTGGCCTGCTCATAAAACACACACACACACACACACACACACACACACACACACACACACACACACACACACACATTGGCTTTTTTATCCTCTCCCCTTCTTCCCCTCATAACTCTCTCTCTCTCTCTCTCTCTCTCTCTCTCTCTCTCTCTCTCTCTCTCTCTCTCTCTCTCTCTCTCTCTCTCTCTCTCTCTCTCTCTCTCTCTCTTCACAAACCACCAGGATGCAGCACAACTGATGACAACATTTCAAGATACAATTATTTTCCTCTTTTCTTTTCCTGCAGACTAACCATTGTTTTCCCTTAAGATAATGACTCGGGTACTCTCTGCAGTAGGGAGTGAGATTAAGTCCTGTGTGTGCGTCTGCAAAGTAAATACAGAAGCGTAATTACCCCGGTACATGTGGCTATTTCTACTAATATCGCCGGGAAATGCCAAGAATTTCTCTGAATAGGGTTTAAGTACAGAGTGAACGGGTGGGCGGGGACAGAGGGGGAGAAGGGGGGGTTGGGTAGAAGGGGGAGGAGAGATAACTACCGCGACAATAGAGGGGAAGTGGGTCATGTAATAACGTAAATAGGGTTGGGGGGAGGGGGGGCCTTTGTCATGAAGAGTAGGAGGGACGCAGAAGAGATTAGAGGAGGGGACGGCGAGGGTAAGACGGAAGGAGGAGTGAGAGAGAGAGAGAGAGAGAGAGAGAGAGAGAGAGAGAGAGAGAGAGAGAGAGAGAGAGAGAGAGAGAGAGAGAGACTGAGATTTCATGAGCAACAAGACAGTCAGGAACGTAACAGAGATTGAATATGTGAAAAACTTATTCCAACATTAAAATAAGGAAAAGTTTATGTTCAACCTTTATCCAAATTTATACTTGTCTTTTATTTTTGTCCAAGTATATATTTCCTTGACGAAAAAGAATAATATTATGTAACTTCAAATGCATGATAATCGCAACTCGCAACATAAGCACGAAGACTCAACAAAATTTTACTCAATACTTATAAATGTATTGAATAAAAAAATTAAAAAAAAACACCTTCACACATTGTGGATATATAAAAAATAAATTCCTCATCAATATAAATAAAACACCAAAAAAATACACAAACAACTATTTTTTCTCTGATCCTTCATTTCATTCAATCATTCTCTTACCACAACGAACACCAAAAAAATACAAATACACCAGCACATATTTTTATTTTTATCTCATCCTTCATTTCATTCAATCATTCTCTTACCACAATTGACATCTTTAATCATTAGCAGATCTTGCCACATCCTGCCCTCAACTAGCAAGCCAACGAACACTCCTCTCTCCTGATTCCCCTCTCGCTCTACTCCCCTCTCTGTTCCTTTCTTTAACTTCCTCCTTCCTTCCCTCCTTCCCTCCTTCCCACTAAGAAAACAATCCGTGTATCCAATAAAGACTACTCATCTTCATAATTTATTCCCATGTTGACCTTCATTTAATTTATCTCCCTTCTTCTCCTCTCCCTTACCCCCCCACCCCCCCTTCCCTCCCTACCGCCCGATTCTTCCCTATCTGTAACCCTCCCATCCATTCCTTATGTTTATTTTTTTCTCTCTCCCTCTCTCTCCTATTTTTTTTTCTCTCCTGCCCTAACTCTCCCATTTTCTTCTCCAGTTATTTCTCTATCTCATTTTCTTCCTTCCTTGTCTTCTCCCAACTTCCTTTTATGTTACAACTTTCCCCCTTGCCTCCCATCTCTCATTTTTCTTTCCTCCTCCTCCTCCTCCTTCTCCTCCGGTTGTCCCTCCATTCCTCCCCCTCCAGTACCTTCCCTCTTGTCCCTCCGGAAGCTTCCTTCACCAACACCAATTATTCCTACAAAGACAGGAGCGGAAGCGAGAGAGGGGGAGACGGAACAGTGATAAAGCAGGAAAATGACATGGAGGGAGGGAGGGAAGGAGGAAAGCTAAGAGGAAAAAGAGGGAGAAGGTCGAGCAAATGTGGAAGGTTGTGACGACGAAAAGGAACAAGAAACACGGTAAGAATAGACGGGCAAAGAAAGTGTAGAGAGGAATGTGAGTGAATGAGAGTAAGAGAGAGTAAGAGAGAGAGAGAGAGAGAGAGAGAGAGAGAGAGAGAGAGAGAGAGAGAGAGAGAGAGAGAGAGAGAGAGAGAGAGAGAGAGAGAGAGTCAAAATCTAACCTTTCAATACTCCTCTACCCTAGTGAAGTAATATGCAAAGCAGGTATTAAAATATCCTGCTCGTAATTTACAATGGCGATCTGAATGGGGAGAGATGAGATGTTGCAAGGGGTGAGAGAAGGGCTCGAGTGAAGGGAAAAAGAGAGAGTGGGTGTGGTGGGAGGAGGAGGAGGAGGTGAGGGGAGATGTGAGGGATGAGCGAAGAGAGGACAGGCTTGAGGGTGAGGGAGAGACAGGAGGGTAAAAGTGAGGGTCAGAGGGGAGGCCTGAGCTGGGACGGAGGGGAATTATGGAAAAGATTAAAAAGAGACGGAAGTTTTCTCGAGTGATATAATTAACAGTGACAATCAGTTAATGATATTCGCATTTGCCTCCAACTAAAGGAAGCAAAAAACATTACTGCGTTATAATCTATGAGAACTTTAGAGATAAGGAGCAAACTGTATGTGTTATTAAACATTTCAAAGTTGCAATGTTGTAAAGAAAGAAATATTACAAATAATTATACGTCAACGGGTGTGTACGTGTGGAGAGAGAGAGAGAGAGAGAGAGAGAGAGAGAGAGAGAGAGAGAGAGAGAGAGAGAGAGAGAGAGAGAGAGAGAGAGAGAGAGAAGAGATAGAGAGAGTAGAAAAGCTAGCTAGTGGCGAATGCTTCAAGCAAGTCAGGGAGAGAATCGGAAAAAAAGAGAAAGATAGAGGAAAGGATGTTGAAGGAAGGCAAAGGGATACGGAGAGATTGAAGGGAGAGACACAGGAAGGGAAATGAGAGTTAAAGAAGAGAAAGATTGAAGTAGAAACAAAACACGCGAGGGACGGGGCGAGGGGAGAAGGAAGGGCGGGGGTCAGCAAGGGGAGGAAGAAGAGGGGAGAACTGCAAAGAAAGAACAGCGAAAGTTAGATGAAGGGAATGAAAGATGATCTACGTGTGTTGGGAAGGGGACGAGAAGGGAATAACGGGGAGGAGGAAGGGAAAGTGTGGCACAAAAGTAAAGGGAAGAACATGTTAAAGAAATAACTCAAAACTTGTTAACGACGATGTATTTGTAAAGTAAATTTATATTAGTAATGATTGATGATGATGATGATTATGATGATGATGATGATGAGGATGATAACATAAATAATATAATACTAATACTACGTAATACCAATACTACTACTACAACTACTAATACTAATACTAATACTAGTAATGATGATAAGCATATGTCTGTCTGTGTGTGTGTGTGTGTGTGTGTGTGTGTGTGTGTGTGTGTGTGTGTGTGTGTGTATGTGTGTGTGTGTGTGTGGTAGAAATTGATGATTATAAAAATTTTCCTCTTAGATAACCAAAACACGAGCTTTGTTAAAGAGAGAGAGAGAGAGAGAGAGAGAGAGAGAGAGAGAGAGAGAGAGAGAGAGAGAGAGAGAGAGAGAGAGAGAGAGAGAGAGAGAGAGAGAGAGAGAGAACAGAACTGACAGTCCAAGTGAATAAGAGAAGAGGATTAACGTATGAATAAAGATGAGAGGAAGGGAGCACAGGATTAAAGTGAAGAGAATGTGCAAAAAAAAAAAGGCATTGGAAGCAAAAAAAAAAAGGATAGCAGATACAAAACTAAATTTGATTAATCTAAACAATATATTGAATTAAATCCAAAACTGTATACACTGACATGAAGTACTACATCAAGGAATAAAGTACAGTATGGTAAAAGAAACCATAGCAATAACATCGCATCTCTCTCTCTCTCTCTCTCTCTCTCTCTCTCTCTCTCTCTCTCTCTCTCTCTCTCTCTCTCTCTCTCTCTCTCTCTCTCTGTCGGCAACACCGTTCCCAAACGATTATCGTAGACAACAAAATTTTTCGTGTATTCTAATTTAACTTTTCGATACCTGTGACTCAAATTACCTCCCTGCCATCAAATATTTTGTTATATATACTCGCATATATATATATATATATATATATATATATATATATATATATATATATATATATATATATATGCATGATATTTTAAAGTCAATAGCTGTGGTAGTATTATTTAATTTGTAGTTTTGTTTTCAAATGTTCAACAGAGTACCAGTGTTATTCGGTTAGGTGTAGGAGAAGACTTTCAAAGTCATATTGTGATGTCCCTTTATACGTCTTTTGGTCTTCACAGGGAAGGAAGTGTGGCAGACCGTGTTGTCTGTATTCAGTAAATACAACTGTGGAATCACAGCTATTGTTGTATCGACAATGATGTCTGAGTCAGATCAGGTCATTTTAATCTTGTTTGGTATTATATCTGGTGATTCAGGTTCAATAATGAGAGAGAGAGAGAGAGAGAGAGAGAGAGAGAGAGAGAGAGAGAGAGAGAGAGAGAGAGAGAGAGAGATTGTGTTTTTGTTCGATAATGGAAATGACACTTCTTTTTAGTCGCGAGCATACTCTACCGTCCTTTATGTCACACTGATAATAGAACACATCCACTCCGTGTCTGACGCCCTCAGGTCTAAATCTGATATCACCTAAGTTTTTTACAGAAAGAGAGAGAGAGAGAGAGAGGTGCAAACACACACACACACACACACACACACACACACACACACACACACATACACACACACACGCACACGCACACGACACGTTCTCCACTCAAGGGAATAGTGCGGGACATGTTAGGAGACGGAGGAGACATGGAGGAAAAGAAGAGAGGTGGAAGGAAGGAAGGAAAGGGGAGGGGAGGAGAGAGTAACTCCCCCACGGATGAGGCGAGAAGGAGTGAACGACAAAAATTTCTTTGTTTCTTTTGTTTCATTGTCTGTAGTGGAGGATGAATTGCATTTTTTATCCTCTCTCTTTCTCTTTCTTTCTCCCTCTCTCTCTCTCTCTCTCTCTTTCTCTGTCACATTCTCCATATGATATTTGCATACCTGAACCTCATTTTGTTGTTAGGTTGTTGCTTTTATGCGACACTATAAAGGCAGAGTGAATTAGCTTCTTCCTGTGTTGCCTTCTTCATGTTTCGTTTCTCTCTCTCTTTCTCCTTTTGTCTCACTCATCTTTTCTTGTCGCATTTCCTGTACTTTCTTTCTTTTCTCTCGCTCTCTTTTATTTATTTTTTTATTATTTTTACTTTTCTCGTCTGGTATTTTTATGTTTCTTAGGGAAAACTTGTCCTCTTTTTTTTCTTTTTTTTTTCTCTCCATCATGTTCCATCCAGCTCTCCTTCACATTACTATTCACCCTTTAATATTTCATTCCTCTTCCTCCTCTTCCTCCTCCTCCTCCTCCTCCTCCTCCTCCCCCTCCCCCTCCTCTACCAATTCCTTCTTCTGCGTCATTCCCTCTCTCTTTCTTTCTTTCTTTCCTCCTTTCTTCACATAAACTCTTCCCTTCCCATGGTTTCCCTTCCTCCTCCCTTCCTTCCCTCCCTCTTTCCTATGTGCATTTCGAGTTTCCTCTCCCTTTCCTTCTTTCCCCTCCCTTTCACCTCCCTCTCCCCTCACTTTCCCTCTCCCCTTCTTCTTCCCCTCAACTACAAACTCCTTCCCGTCTCATTTTTCTCTAATATGCATTACCCTTACCTTCCCTTTTCCCCTCTCTCTCTCTCTCTCTCTCTCTCTCTCTCTCTCTCTCTCTCTCTCTCTCTCTCTCTCTCTCTCTCATCACTACTCACTATCGTCTACCCCTTTTTTCTCTCAACCATTTCCATCTCCCAATTTCACCCCCCCCCCTTCCCCTCACCCCCTCCCTCGTCACCGTTGTTATGGCGCAAATAAAGACATTACGTGCGAGACGAGTAGAGTAAAAGAAGGGGGAAAAAAATCATCCACAGCATCATTTATTTATCATTACCATTGCCGAGAGGAAAGAGGGAAGGGCATAATGACGGTGAGGTGGGCGGGGGGGCGGGGGCGGGGGCGAGGGTGGTGGTGATAATGGCTGGCAGGGAGGAAGGGTGGGTGCAGGGGTGGAGGGAGGGACTCGTGGGACGGAAGGGAGGAAGGGTAGAGGAGGAGGAGATGCGGAAAAGAAAGGAATAAAGAGAGAAATGCGAGATGATAATGATAATAATAATGATAATGATAATAATAATGTCCACTCAGCGCGTGTACCTAATAATTAAAGAGACAGCTAATTTTTTCCTCTACTTTGTCTCTATTTCTCTTTAGGCACGAACCTCTGTCACTTTTTTTCCCCCTTGTCTTCTTCCGGTTGTCACTCTCACCCTCACTTTCCTTTTCTTTCTCTCCATTTCCCTTTTACAACTATTTTTTACGTGTTCTTCCTCATAGCTCTGTTCTCCTTCCCTTTTTTTTTCTACTCCTTCCACCCTCTTTTTTTCTCTCTCTCTCTCTCTCTCTCTCTTTCTCTCCTCACCCTCTTTCTCTTTTACTATCCTCTTCACATTCGCTCATTCACCGCCTTATCAGTCCCCTCCATCTCCCTCCCCCTCTCTATCTCTTCGCGTCTCCCTGATAAAAAAAAGATAAAAAAAAAACTTAATTTACACACTTGTCTCCTCTATGATGAATTGTGCATAAAATCACACAAGGGGGGAGGAGGAAAAGTACATTTAAAACTTTCTGCTTAAAAGTCCCTCCCGCTGAGTGTGGTTGTTGTTGTTGCTGTTGCTGTTTGTTGTTGTTTTTGCGCGGTTAGTTAGAGGTGATAATTATTAAGTTTTGTGTTCTTCTTTTTCTGCTCATAATAATGTAAGGTAATAAAATATATTACAGATGAAACACTAGTAATAATAATAATGTAATGACGATAAGGACGTAAGACATATAACGTAAAATAAATATATATATAAATAAATAAAAAAAGAAATATAAGAAAGCTGAAGAGTATACCTTAAAGGGAACAACCGAGATAAAACACAACAAAAGGATAAAAGGCGACCATAAAAAGAAAGAAATATACAGAGACAACAAGGGTGGTGTTGGACCCAAAAAACAAGAGCTCGAATAGATTTAGGTTTGGAAACACCAAAGGAAAACAGACACGAGAGTCGCGTTCAGCAAACAAGAGAGAGAGAGAGAGAGAGAGAGAGAGAGAGAGAGAGAGAGAGAGAGAGAGAGAGAGAGAGAGAGAGAGAGAGAGAGAGAGAGAGAGAAACGAAGCCAATGACATAGTACGTAGAAAACAAAAAGAAACAAAAATATATACAAAAGAAACGAACTGAGAACAGCGAGAGAAGGAAAAATTATGACAACATTCTCAGAGAGTAAAAGGAAAAATACACACAAAAAAAATACAACACAGATTACTCGAAGCAGCAATAAAAAAATAAAGGCATACAATTCATTAAATCTCGGAAAAATGTCTACAAAGGAAACAAAGGAACAGACTGAAGAAGAACCCACTTGCGGCGGCGGAGGCGGCGGTGGTGGTGGGGGCGGCGCCAAGCGAGAGAGGCTGGGAAGGAAATAAATGCAGTGCGGAGGGGAGAGTGCAAGGGACCTCACGGGGAGGGAAACAAGACTTCGGCATTAATCCTACTGCCTCCCCTGCAGCCTCGGGACCTCCTCCAGACGCACCCTCTCCTCTGCTACCCCTACCCCTAACCCCCCAACCTCTCCCTGTCGTCTCCTCTACCCCCACCTCCTCCTCCTTTCTCTCCTCACCCCATCATACTCTAGAAAGGAGTTTGAACAAGACGATAGAACCTTTGAACCTTCTTCCTCGAACTGGGCGCGTTGATCAAGGGACAACGAGAGAACTTAGCCTCTTGGGTTTCACTAGATGCAATAAGGGGATTCTCAACTCCTTGTCTGCCCGGTTCTCTCAGGTGCGAGGGAAGTCGTCTCATTCCCTTGATGGAGAGTGGATATTTAGCGAGACTCATCCTTTAGGGGGTTGGGGGAAGAACGCAGCCAAAGGGAGTGTGCAAGTTTTCAATTCCCCCGAAGGACTCCCAAGGAAAATCTGGAAGGGGGGGACTTGGGGACTCGTACGTACTTGATTATATTCCATAACTCGCACTGCCAGCGGGTCGGGTCCTCTTCGGTGTGTTTGTGCTGCAGGGATTTCAGTTGTGTGTGTGTGTGTGTGTGTGTGTGTGTGTGTGGTGTGTGTGTGTTTCGTTTGTCCTTTCTTTCTTTTCTTACTTTCTTTTTCTTTCTTTTGTTTTTTTCCTTTCTTTCTTTCCGTTTTTCCCAGATTCGTGACATCAAATACTTTCACTTCTTACTCAGTGGTTTTATTTGCGTGGAAGGAAAGAGAAGAAAAAGAAGTGGTGGATATATACTACTACTACTACAAATAATAATAATAATAATAATAATAATAATAATAATAACTAATATTACCTAAGTGACGTTCTAACCTTTACAGTGCACGTTGGAACTTTCATGACTTTCAAATGGCCTCTTTTTTTATGTCGTATCCTTATATTTTTTTACATTTCCTCGGTGACAGTAGACCTCACGGCTCGAGTCCCTGAGATCGTAAAACTCAGCTCTCTCTCTCTCTCTCTCTCTCTCTCTCTCTCTCTCTCTCTCTCTCTCTCTCTCTCTCTCTCTCTCTCTCTCTCTCTCTCTTCTCTGTCGTTGAGCCTCTCGCACGGGTCCTCTCCTGTCGGGGGCGAAGTCGGGGCACCGAAGACCCACGTCACGGATGGAGGGGGAAGGCGCAGGCAGCACGAGACCCGAGGGAGGGGAGAGATACAAGCCGGTGGGAGATGGGGAGGGAAATTGTTTGTCGAGGGAGGCAGATAGGAGGACGAACAACCCGAGGGGAGGAAAACGAGAGAAGCGAAGGGGAGATGCGGAGAAAGATTGTGGAGAAGAACGGAGTGTGTGGAGGTAAGAGGAGAAGAGAGAGAGACAGAGGGAGAGGGTAGACAGGAAGTGAGGGAGAGAGGTGGCGAGACGGACTGATGGAGAGGATGAGTACTTGTAAATCTTGACTATTGTGTTACCTAGGCTGGCGTGTGAAGGGGGAGGGTTGATGGGAAGGGAAGGGCAGGGAAGGGAAGGGAAGGGAAGGGAAAGGAGCGTTGGAACTACCTCCTCATAACACCTACGGGGAAACGAGGGGAAAGGGAAAGGTAGTGAAGTAATGTCGCTTCCACCATTCCCTATATTGGTGCACCAGACACTCAATTTTTCATCAGCATATTCCTCACCTTAAGAATTTAACTATTTATTTATCTAATTTTTACCTCAGTACTTATGCCTAAATTATCCTCTATTAAATGCCAGTATGTTTTTTATTTTATTTTTTTCATCCCAAAATGGTATAGATTTTTCGTTTTATTTCGCTCGGTGTTTTCTTGCATCAGAATTTTCCTCTCTGTACTACCCGAGTTTTCCTTCCTCTCCCTCCCTCCTGTTCTCCTCCGGCCTCACACTACATAGTTTTCACACTCTCATTTTTATCACCTCCATTTCTTTCTTCCTTTCTAGCCCTTCTCCCCTAAAAATCTGTTCTTCTTTCTCTCTTATTTCCCTTTTCTCTGTGCTCTCTCTCTCTCTCTCTCTCTCTCTCTCTCTCTCTCTCTCTCTCTCTCTCTCTCTCTCTCTCTCTCTCTCTCTCTCTCTCTCTCTCTCTCTCTCACAGCTTTCCGGCAAAGGTCCCATTTCTCTTGGGTTGGCGAATTTATATGGATAGCGCCAAGCCGGTGTATCCTGCCGGGTTTTCCTGAAGGAAGCGTGAGTGTGTCCTTCAGCGTTGTCTAGCTGCTGGAACCAAGGAAAGAGGGAAGAGAAGGAGGAAAAGGGGGAAAAGAGTTAAGGTAAAAAAGGAAATAAGAAAGCTAGGAGAGAGTTTTGCCAGAAATTGAGGTCTATGGCAGATCTTCAGGAGATAATAAAAGTTAGGAATGTTTAAGGCTGAATATTTATTTTCTCTTTGTTCTGTGGGCCTCGGGACGCCTGCCTGTGACTGTCCCATTTGTCGTCAGGGAGTTTTTTTTTCTCTCTCTCTCCTTCCCTCCCTCCCTCCTTCCCTCCCTCCCTTCCTCCCTCCCTGGCTCCCTGGAATTTTTTTTTCTGTTGTCCTCTGCATAATACGCCTTTTTCATCTATAACTTCGTGGTTTATCCGGTTTTGTGGTCCATTACGACTTCAACATGAGTGTGTGTGTGTGTGTGTGTATGTGTGTGTGTGTGTGTGTGTGTTTCTGTGTGTGTGTGTGTGTGTGTGAGACGAGGAATGTTTCACGGGGGATCGTGTGTGCCATTGTGTGTGTGGTGGTCGTAATGTGGAGGATTACAGCGGCTCCTGTGGGCAGCGTGGGTCCCGGGCCGGCAGTGAGTGGCCACGCCGCTCCTAATGGCGGGGATCACTCGGTGGAAGTGGGGAGCGACGCGCCCTTACCCCCTGTCCTCCCCCCAAAGCCCCCTCACCTTCACCCTCACCCCACAACACCCTTAAACCTCCTCCCTTTTAGAACGTCAAGGAATAAAGGGTCGAGTACTGCCCTTCGTCGTGCCTTGCTTCCCCTTGATTCACCCTTTTTGAGTGAAGAGACTTGAGAGTTATTTATTCCTGGACTTTTGTAACTTAATAGCAGCGGTTTTTCTTCTCGTGAAATTTGCATCTGTTATTCCAGGAGGATCAAGGTGCATAAAGGCTATTGTTTCCATGGGCGAGAAGAATTTTTTTGTGTGCATGATTATCAAGAATGTGTGCGGTTTGTCAAGATTACTTTGGTTTGTGTTGTGTTGTTTGTATGTACTGTGTGTGTATGTATGTTTGTATCTCTCTCTCTCTCTCTCTCTCTCTCTCTCTCTCTCTCTCTCTCTCTCTCTCTCTCTCTCTCTCTCTCTCTCTCTCTCTCTCTCTCTCTCTCATGAGGTAATTAACTAAGTGATCAACATCAGCTTCAATACTCCTCCCCTTCATCTCTGTTGACATTCTATCTTGTCTTCTTACTTTACATCTTCCCCTAAAAATATTCACCAGTTCCTCCCGTTCCTGTCTTTCACTTTTTTTTCTCTTCCTTCCCACTAACATTTGTCCTTCCCCCTTCCATTTGCCACCCTTCTTCCCCTTTCTGTGCTACACGATCGGTTCCTCGTTCTCGTTTCTACCTCCATCGTTCTCCTCCTCCATATCTTCCCTTCCTTGTACGCTCCGCTCCACCCTTCCTCCCTCCCTCCCGCCCTCTTCACCACACACCGCTCAGAGTCAAAGTCAAACACAATTTTCTGATCCATTGAACCATCTTGACCCGCAGGAGCAGCCAGCCCACCGCCAGGCCTAGCACATTCGTGGTTGATGATAATAGATCTCCTGCCACCACCCTCCTTGCCTTCTCCTTCTCCTCTTCCTTCTTTTATTCCTCTTGATTAATCCACAATACATGTTTATTTATATACACAGTCTCCTACCTATTGTTAAGTATATATGTTTGTTGTATGGTAGAAAATCCTATGAAATGTTTCCTTTATCCTCCTCTTCCGCCTCTCTCCTTCTCTTCTCCTCCTCCTCCTCTCCCCTTAACGATAAACCTTACAGATCTTAACTTTCCCCCTCCGTTCTCTGTCCGTTGTCCCTTTCCGTCCCCATCTTCCCCTCGTCTCAGCGCCCTCATGACCCTCTCCCCTCGTCTCCTATCGCCTCCCCGGGGATGAGGGAAGCACGGCCGCATTAACACATTGTTTTATTACGTGTGCCTGTGTGTCACCTCACGGGTACTGCCATTACTGTCTTAGAATAACAAGAGAAAATATATAGAAGAAATAGTAACGATGGTGTTGATGATAATAATGGAAATACTAACAAAAATAATAATGATAATAATAATAGTAATGATAGTAGTAATTATAATGATAGTAATACAAGCTGAATAGGGTAAATTGGAGGTCTCAGATTCTAAAACTGATCATACATGTAATTAAAGTGAAATTAATGCCCATAATTTTCAGTGATTTAATCGGAGTGCGTTATAGGAACACATAGGAAGAACAAACAGCAACAGGCCTGCTGGCCCTTACGAGGCTGTTTGTGAGTACACTATCTAGTCTAGAGTGAAGGATACAGGATAGTAAGGGTGAAGGCTTCTCTCCCCAGCCATGGCTGGCAGGGAAAGGAAGGCCAACCAAGACCAGACTATCACTACTGTCATTACCACTACTGCTACCACTACTTCCTGGCAAGCGATGTCAGGCCACTAGCGACGTCTTTTGAATCGACATTTCGTAAGTTAGGTACATCAGGATGAACATACTCAAAGTTTGCTACGTTAACGGATAGTATTTTAGTTGTGGATTGGCTTCTAAATATTTGTCAAGTCTATTTTTGAACGTAGTAATTGTTTTACTGTCGACGACATTGGCGGGCAGGGAGTTCCAAACGTTAACAATCCGATTGAAAAAGAAGTGCTTGGCTTCGTTTGATATGAATCTTTTACCAGTAATCTTAAAAGAATGACGTCTTCTTGTTATATTTGATCAATCAAAAGTAATGTAATCTTCTGTATTGATATTATCGAATCCTTTGATTATCTTGAACATTTCAATGAAATCCCCTCGCATCCTTCGTTTCGGTGGTAATGGCAGGTTAAACATAACTTATTGCCAGTATTAACCCTTACACTGCCGAGGTCTTTTCTAAGTGTTCGATTTATAGATTTTTTAAAAAATTATGATTTTATTCAAATTTTTCTTATTAATGATAAAAATAAATATTAATGATAAAAATAAATATTAATGATAAAAATAAATAATAATGATAAAAAATAAATATTAATGATAAAAAATAAATATTAATGATAAAAATAAATAATAATGATAAAAATGAATATTAATGATAAAAATAAATATTAATGATAAAAATAAATATTAATGATAAAAATAAATATTAATGATAAAAATAAATATTAATGATAAAAATAAATATTAATGATAAAAATAAATATTAATGATAAAAATAAATATTAATGATAAAAATAAATATTAATGATAAAAATAAATATTAATGATAAAAATAAATATTAATGATAAAAATTATGTGTG
>JAPQNM010000043.1:2118337-2135837 GCA_029783475.1 Metacarcinus magister | reverse complement strand
ACACACACACACACACACACACACACACACACACACACACACACACACACACACACACACAAACATACATATATTCAAGAAGAAAGATAAGACAGACATGTAGAATAACAAGAAAACAAACTAATGTAAATAACAGTAAAAGTAGAGATGAAAACACAAAGGGACAGACAGGCCTGACAGTAAAAGAGAGAGAGAGAGAGAGAGAGAGAGAGAGAGAGAGAGAGAGAGAGAGAGAGAGAGAGAGAGAGAGAGATTGAGGTTGACTCGCCTGTATCAGATAAGTAGAAGGACAGGGCATTAGAGTGGCATGAAAACCAGAAAAAAAGAAGGAATGAAGTTTGAATGAAAGATAAAAAAAACATGTGGTATGTTTATGAGAAGAAAGAAGGGAGAGAGAGGAGGAGAACACAGATGGAGGAGGAAGATAGTGTAGGAGAGAAGAATGTAGGAGTGAAGGGAGTTAAAAGGGAGAAGAGTCTGACGTCATGGGCAGATTGAGGATAAAAAAAGAAGTATGATGTAGCTTGTTTTATAAAGGTTGCGTCTACTTACCTCACAGAAGGAGGCAGATTCTTTTTCATTTCCCTTTTTATTTCCTCCTCCTCCTCCTCCTCCTCCTCCTCCTCCTCCTCCTCCTCAACTATATCTCTGGTCTCGTTTTTTACAGGTAAGAAAGTTAATATCATCATTACTTTTCGAAAATATACCTGAGACTTTAAGGTACAAATAAGGTATTGACAAAGTAAAAATGTTGTAAAGATGTGACGATTTATAACGTGGTGATAAAGAAAGATGAGTGAGATGAAAGGAAATAAGGATGTTCAGTGTATGTGTGTGTGTGTGTGTGTGTGTGTGTGTGTGTGTGTGTGGGTGTGGGCAGGGGGAAAGTGTGTGTGCGCGCGCGCGTGTGTGTGTGTGTGTGTGTGTGTGTGTGTGTGTGTGTGTGTGTGTGTGTGTGTGTGTGTGTGTGGTTGGTATGTGGGTGTACATGAGTATCTTGCTACACCATTCCATCGACACAGTGAGGGAATAGAGAATGAAGAAAAAGTTTAGTTTTTTTTCAACTAAACGAAACATATACTGGAAATAGCACAACAGGAAATGTAAAAACGCTGAATAAAATAATAAATGGTATGTAGTAGAGAGAGAGAGAGAGAGAGAGAGAGAGAGAGAGAGAGAGAGAGAGAGAGAGAGAGAGAGAGAGAGAGAGTTACATCAAATATTATCTTGACATCCCTCCATAATTAATACAGATGATACGTGACTGTAACTAAAAGATTTGGATTCTTGTGATCAGTTAGATTTACCTTCCAATACTTCCCTGTTTGAGTGTTGGTTAGGTAGGTAAACAACTCTCATTAGCTGCTTGTTCTTCACCTTCCTTTTGATTTTCATGAACGTCTTATCATCTTCCTGCTCGAGATACTTGTTTTTATATAATTTTTGTAAGATTCACCCCTATAAGTCACCATACAGACTGCTACAGCGACAAGCAGGCCGACAAAGAAATAGAGAGAGAGAGGGGCCAGTGGATAGAGAGGGAAAGAAGGCTGAAAGAGTGTCGACCGCGTAGTAGGAGTATTGTAGAAGCAGTAGTGGCTGTAGTAGTACTTTACCAGTATTTACAGCCGCGTAATGGGAGGCAAGTTATAGCGTGGCGGGGGAAGGCTTTTGACAAACAAATTGCGGTTAGCGTCTACTGCAGCGGTCGCCACTTGGAATTTATCGTCTGCGGTATTAAAGGAAACTCAACTTGGTTAAAAGAGCGGCTGGCATTCAGACCTTCGGGGGAGGGAGAGGAGGTAGGTGGGGGGTGAAGGTCTGCTTCTGGTCTACTTGCCCCTCTCTCTCTCTCTCTCTCTCTCTCTCTCTCTCTCTCTCTCTCTCTCTCTCTCTCTCTCTCTCTCTCTCTCCTACTCCTTCCCCTACTCCCCCTCCCTCCTCTACCCCGCCTGACTTCGTATATTTTGAGGGAACATAAAATACAACACACACAGAGAGAGAGAGAGAGAGAGAGAGAGAGAGAGAGAGAGAGAGAGAGAGAGAGAGAGAGAGAGAGAGAGAGAGAGAGAGAGAGAGAGAGGAGAGAGAGAGAGAGAGAGAGAAAATCTTGTATGTCGTTTATAATTTACTCGGTTCGTAAAGCCCAAATAGTGCATTGCGTCCCATGGGTTCCCGAGGTGCGTGGGTGGGAGGGTCGGTGCTTGGTTTAGTTTATTCTTCTTTACGTCTAACACTCTGGGCTTTGAGAGAGAGCGAGAGAGAGAGAGAGAGAGAGAGAGAGAGAGAGAGAGAGAGAGAGAGAGAGAGAGAGAGAGAGAGAGAGAGAGAGAGAGTAAGTATTTCAACCCTTGCATCACTGAGTCGTCATATTTTTTTTTCTCCTCTCATCTCCTCTCTTTATTACCAACCACACCACGAATTCGCATCACACTCAAACTATCGCAGCCTCTCATATAAATCCATTAGCGTCTAACTCAAATCCCTCACTTCCTCCCACAAATCCGCTAGTGTCCCACAGTAATCCCCATCCTTGCCTACGTTCCTTGCCTCACAGTGGACAAGAAACTCACACATCGAGGCGTGACACAGCGATGCTTCCTCTGTTGTCCATAAAGGCTAAAATATACTCCTTGCAACCTTCTCCTTTCTTAGATCCTCCCCTCCCACCGCCCACCGCCCCCGCCCGCCCGCCCCTGTCTCATCTCTCCTCCTCCTTCTCCTATCTGTTTGGGTGGTGCTGTGGGGAAAGGCTTTACAGGGTAGGGGTTGTGATTCACCTAAGGACTGAACCTCCCCCTCCCCTCTTATCCCTCCCTTCCTCCTTCCCTTCCCTTCCTTCATCCTGCTTTCTCGTTCTCTCCCCTTCTCTCCCGCCTCTCTGCTGCTCCTTCCCGTCTCAGCTTGTCACTATAGCTTGTGTTGTCATCCGTCCGTCTCATTCAAAGCTGTATTTATTTGTTTATTTATTATTTCACTTCTGTGCAGGTTTGTGTGTGTGTGTGTGTGTGTGTGTGTGTGTGTGTAATCATAATCTAACACACACACACACACACACACACACACACACACACACACATACACACACACACACACACACACACACACACACACACACACACACACACACACACACACAAAACACACAGTCAAAGGAAGGAACTATGACTAACCCGCTCCCTCCCTCCCTTCCTTCCTCCCTACCTCTCTCTCTCCCTCCCTCTCCCTCTCCCTCTCCCTCTCCCTCTCCCTCTCCCACTCCCTCTCCCTCCTCCATCCCTCACTCACTCCCTTCCTCCTTCTCACCCTCAACCTTTCCTACTCTCCCTTCTTCCCTCCCTCCTTAGTATCGCGTGGGAGGTGCCCGTCCCGCCCTCATATTGTGGGACACTCCGCCGGCTCATTAATCTATCTTAGGAGAGATGGATGACCTACTGTTAGGTGAGGGGAATAGTGGTGTGTATAACGGCAAATGAAGACCCGGCTTCTTCCCTAACGCAGCCACTTGTGTTGGTAGTGATGGTAGTGGTGATGATGGTGGTGGTGGTGGTGCTCGAGGCGTCAGCAACAACACAGTAGCAACACAGTGTCAGCAGCGTCAGGGAGAAGATAGATAGATAGGGTATGTACGTACAAGTGATAGGATTGTTTGTTGTTTTGGTTTTTGGTTTTTTTGTATATATGTATGGTTGTGTTTATCGATAGTTATGGTTGTGTTATATTGTTTTATGTCGTGATTGTGACAAGAAGCGACTCGTGATGATAGTTATGCACGTATGTAACACCAAAACTAGTATATATATATATAGTTTAACTTGTGCTGTGCTCATCTTACACCTCAGAAAATGGGAGGTGATGCATGCAATCGACTGCCATGAGGGGAAAATATCTTAAGTCACGGTAAAATTTCACAACAGCTCCTCAGAAAATGCATTGAGAAGCCGCATCGTCCTTGAGCGAGACACAACACTTACATATCTCCTTGATTTCACGTCTTTGCCTCAGGAACCGCAGCAGGTGTAGAGAGGAAGACACGTGGCGCTACCTTTAGATTAGTGATTCATCTTCATGCTAGCTAACGTGCACTCGAAGTAACATAGCTCTTTCTCCTCTTTCTCTCTCTTTCTCTCTCTTTCTCTCTCTCTCTCTCTCTCTCTCTCTCTCTCTCTCTCTCTCTCGTCCCTTGTCCTCCCGTCCTTTTCCCTTATATAATCCCGTCACTGCCACTCTTCCCCCCGCCTTTCATTTCCATACACCCCTCTCTTCCCTCTCACCTATTGTCATGGTTCTTTTCTACCCTTCCTCGCCATCCTCACCATTCCCCTTCCAAGCCCTCAATGCATTTACTCTTCCCTTCGCACTTTTTTCAGCCCTCCCCATCCCTTCCCTCCTGTACCCTTCACCCCTAAACTGAAGTAAGGTTGGATTAGGTTACATTAGAGTAATTGAGCAAAATGTACAGGAGACCAACTTCACAACAGACTTAATTGTTGGCGTTCCTGCGTGACGCTAGCACAAGGAAAGGAATGGAGGTGGTATTTGTGAGTGTGTATGTGTTTCTCTCTCTCTCTCTCTCTCTCTCTCTCTCTCTCTCTCTCTCTCTCTCTCTCTCTCTCTCTCTCTCTCTCTCTCTCTCTCTCTCTCTCTCTCTTCTTCCTTCCCTTACCCCACCTTCGTCCTAATCTGATAATGCTTCTATCAGTCATCGTAACTAACTAATAAATCTAGACGTGGGATCGTCTCCTTGTCTCTTTCCCTCTGTCTCTCCCTGTGGCATTCTCTCCTGTTTCTCTGCCTCTCCCTCTCTTTCTCTCGCCTCTCTCCTCTTTCTATCTCTCATTTCTTTCTTTATCCTGTCCCTGTTTCGACGGCTTTATTTTACTGTTCTCCTGCTACCCTGTTGTCTGTCTTTCTATCCTTCTTTCTGTCTACTTATCTGGATGCCTCTCTCTCTCTCTCTCTCTCTCTCTCTCTCTCTCTCTCTCTCTCTCTCTCTCTCTCTCTCTCTCTCTCTCTCTCTCTCTCTCTCTCTCTCTCTCCGCCCATAGCTGAAGGTCAAGCTGCCATTATAGCAAGAAGCAATGTCAAGGCGCCAAAAACGGTTGTAAATAGCGGTGAGCAGAGCGGCGAGGAGAGCTTCTGCAAGGTGGGCGTTTGTTGGCCTTATAAACACCAGCCAGGGTGAAAATGGCGGCGTCAACAATGGTGATGAGAGAGAGAGAGAGAGAGAGAGAGAGAGAGAGAGAGAGAGAGAGAGAGAGAGAGAGAGAGAGAGAGAGATTGGGAGGTAGTAATGTGTGTGTGTTACAGGGAGGAGGAAGATGAGGAAGTGAAGTAGGATAAGGAAAAGGATGAAGCCAAGGTAAAAGGATTAAAAATTTCGTGCATGTTGTGGGAAGAAGAAAAAAAGGAAGAAAGGTTTTTAGGTTATGTGGATGAATGAAGGTGTTCAGTTGACCTTTAGAGAGAGAGAGAGAGAGAGAGAGAGAGAGAGAGAGAGAGAGAGAGAGAGAGAGAGAGAGAGAGAGAGAGAGAGAGAGAGAAGCATTGAAAGGTTGAAGCATATAATAATAGATAGATACTTTTTTATAAGATATTACATTAGACATTAAGAAGACACTGAAAGTCTTATGTAAGCTGACAGACCTTTTGCAGTCCCTTTAAGCTTTTTTTTTTTTAGATAGAATGACAAGCCACCCACCCACACACACACACACACACACACACACACACACACACACACACACACACACACACACACACACACACACAAACACATTTTACATCCTGGCTTTCTCCTTACTTTCTCTCTCTAAGTGTACTCCTTTCTCTTCCATCGAATAGCCCTACAACCTTTCCTTCCTCCTTTCCTCACTTCCTTCTTCCTCCACTTCCATCTTCCAGCGTTCCGCATCATCATCTTGTCTCTCCCTCCCTCCCTCCCTCCCTCCCTCCCTCCCTCCCTCCCTCCCTCCCTTGCCGTCTGTATGTCTTTAAGTGACTCTGCCAAATCGTCCCTGCATCTTCACTAATGATGCCTGATCAACTCCATGATTTGGCGTGTATGGCTGCTGAGAGAGAGAGAGAGAGAGAGAGAGAGAGAGAGAGAGAGAGAGAGAGAGAGAGAGAGAGAGAGAGAGAGAGAGAGAGAGAGAAGGAATGGATGATTACATAATTACGTATTTTCAATTTTTTTAGGGAGAGCCTCGTTATTAGTACATATCGTTACATCTTCGTTGCGTTGAATCACAGACGACGCTTGCCACGTTATGCAGATGTGAAGCCGCCATGAAAGACACTGATTAATGGACAGCCTCCTGACGCTCTGGTAAAAGGACTGACTGACTGACATCCACAAGCTTCTTTAATATGCATCCTCGTCCCCATGCACGGACATATATACACACACACACACACACACACACACACACACACACACACACACACACACACACACACACACACACACACACACACACACACACCTCGATAGTTTGTGTGCAGATGAAATTGATAGATACGAATGCATGGATAAATAGATAGAAAGATGGATAAATGAATAGATTGCAAACAGTGTAGAGATAGATAATAACAAAAAGGTAATACAAAAGATAGATAGATAGAGAGATAGATAGATATATAGATAGATAGCATATAGTGTAAGGAGTCGCACCAATAATGAAAGCAAGGAATACGATGACAATTATGAGTAACATATGTAAATGACAAATAAGAGAGAGCACTCAAGGCTACGAGAACAAAGGGAGTTTCTTTGTCTTGTTCCATCCGTTGACGCGCGGGAGGCAAGCGCCCACGAGGAGTTTGCTCTGCAGCAGTGAGAACCAGCAACACTCACAGCTCTCAGCTCTGACGTCAGAAGTGACCTCAGCACGGCGGCTGGAGGGGCCGCAGGGAGAGAGAGACTTGCACCAACACTTGTGATATCATTAGCAACGCGGCAAAGGCGATGTTCAGTTTAGTTATTATTGACACGCTATTAAGAGGAGATCCCCCATGCAAAGGTGCTGGACTTCAGGAAATGCATATACATACTGACGATAGATTATATGCGTTGGTGAATATGTTATGTATATGATAGTAAGAGGTAAAGACAAAGCCGGTATTGTCGTCACAGTAATCCCACTGAACTTTGGATTTTGAACACTTACATGTATTACTAACAGATGGCGCCCTGCTCGGCGTTCGTGTTTGTTGGTGAAGGCGTGAGTGTGGTTGTAGTGTGTGTGCGTGTGGAAGGAGATACCCTTGTGTAGATAGTATCAGTTACAACTACTCATACCCAAACCAATTACAGTTATTAGTGATAATGATCTTTCCTCTATTTGTGTTGACACGCGCACGGGGGCACGCACACCAACACAGGAGTAAGAGGAGAAGCACGAACCGAATTAACTTGAACTCGAAAGCAGCTATAATGTGTGCCTGTGCGTGTGTGTGTGTGTGTGTGTGTGTGTGTGTGTGTGTGTGTGTGTGTGTGTGTGTGTGTGTGTGTGTGTGTGTGTGTGTGTGCGCAGTGTTTGTGATTCTCTCATCCATTGTAAACACATCTTCAAGAACTAGTGTTGTCCACTGTGACACTCCTTGTCTCGGGGGGAAGGGGGGAAAAATTATGTGCTATTGTAACCTCGTGTTAGTATTCCACAATGTACTCCTTTGTGTAGTACTATTGTTGTTGTTATTATTATTATTATTATTATTATTATTATTATTATTATTATTATTATTATTATTATTATTCTTGGTTGATACTTTGTTTTTGTTTTGTTTCTTATTCTTTATTATTATTTTTCTTTCTCGTAGTCACATCTTAATTTTCCCCACCTTCACCACCACCACCACCACCACCACACACACACACACACACACACACACACTGTTGCTGTCTCCCAGTGTGTTCTTTCAGCTATTCAAGTCACATTCATTTTTACCTTTCACAGATACACAAGCACCTCGATGGACCTTGCTTGTCTGTGTGGTTTTTTTTTTTCTTCTTTCTTTTTCTTCACTTGATACTGTCTCGCTGCGCTGTTGACTTTGTTAGTGTTGTCTACGTTTTCTTAGTAACTGTTTCGAGATTGTTTACTTTGTTTCCCTATTATGGTGTGACTTGTTTATGTTCATGTTGTGAGAGGAGGCGTGTTTTATTAATATTATCTATTCGCTTTTATTATTATTATTTTTCTTTCTTTCTTTTTTTTCTTTCTTTCTCTGTTCCTTTCTTTCTTTCTTTCTGTCTTCTGCGTTTTGATTTATTATATTCTTTTAATGGGTCGGTCGCTGAACTCTGCCGTGTGTGTGTGTGTGTGTGTGGTGTGTGTGTGTGTGTGTGTGTGTGTGTGTGTGTCAAAAGGATGGTTGAGAGAATAAATAGAGAAAAGAATGAAGAGTGGAAGCAGTAGTGAAAGGGAAGTTGTAAAAGCAGGATAGAAAGTGACAAGGGAGATGAAAAAGAAGAAGAAAAAGAAGAAGAAGAAGAAGAAAGTGAAGAAGACGAAGATGAAGACTAGGAAAAGCAATAAGAGAGGGATAGTAGAAAGCTGAGGAGGAGGAGGAGGAAGAAGAAGAAGAAGAAGAAGAAGAAGAAGAAGAAGAAGAAGAAGAAGAAGAAGAAGAAGAAGAAGAAGAAGAAGAAGAAGAAGAAGAAGAGGAGGAGGAGAAGGTGTGAAGGGTGACGTTCCCCAGCTTGTGCCTCGTTAGCGTCTCGCAAAGGAATCTCATGACACAGCACATTGATACTAAGCGCATCACACACACACACACACACACACACACACACACACACACACACACACACACACACACACACACACACACACACTAGTCTTGCCATTAGAGAAAAAAATAATAAATGCTGCTTCATAACAAAACAAAATTCTCTAGGATGTGAATGATTAGTGTAGGTCGAGTTACACTGAAGCATCATCAAGTCATCGATAGTATTACTCCCAACAAGCTGTGTTACGTTGTTTGGGGAAAATATTGAACTTTCTCATTAAGACGATAATTTACAAGCAACAATTATAAAAATTTGAATTAATATGATCAAATTACCGCAGAGAGCTGTGTCCAATTTAAAAAAGAACAGGAACAGTAAACAATTTATACCACTAATTAACACAACTACTAAACTCTCTCTCTCTCTCTCTTTCTCTCTCTCTCTCTCTCTCTCTCTCTCTCTCTCTCTCTCTCTCTCTCTCTCTCTCTCTCTCTCTCTCTCTCTCTCTCTCTCTCTCTCTCTCAGCATAAACATATATAGATGCATGTATGAATATATGAATCAAAATAGTTGGAACGGCTTCAGTACAAACTAGCCTCATTGATTTCAAAAAAAGCCTCAATTACGACTCACTCCTAAATTCGCCAAATTAAATCAGCTGATATCCTAAAAAGCCCTGTAGGATTAAGTCATAAATTTACTATGAAATGTATCATTGTGGTCATTGTTGTTATTGTATATTATCATTGGTAGTAGTAGTAGTAGTAGTAGTAGTAGTAGTAGTAGTAATAGTAATAGTAGTAGTAGTAGTAGTAGTAGTAGTAGTAGTAGTAGTAGTTGTATCATCATCATCATCATCATCATTGAATATTAGCACACCCAGCGTTGCGTGTCGTCTGCCTCCCTCTGCCGTGGACACGCGTGGGGAGCAGCACGAGTCGAAGAGTGTTAATGGCAGGGTTGGGCAGCTAACCAGGCATTAGGTGGCAGTTCTCTCGTAATGAAGACCTAAGAAGGAGGATGCAAGTTTACGTCCCTCTTTCTCCTCATCTTCTTCCTGTTCCATCCGTTAGTTTTCTTTCTTCCTCCTCCTCCTTCTCTTCCTCCCGTATAACCGTAGTACATGTTAAATTAGGTAATATAGGTGGTGGGATAAAAGGAGACAAAGAGAGAAAAAGAGAGAGCGGGTGAACGTAAGCTAAGGAAGGAACGAAAGAAATTTGAAGAACGACCATGGATGAGGATGGAAAGTATATATATATGCGAGATGAAAGTACACGCAACACCGTCAGCATAGCAAACCTTTTTATCACTTGTGTGTCGTATCTCATTCGCAAAAAAAATAAATAAATAAATAAGCATATAAATAAATAAATAAACGTCAAGACTTCTAAACATTTCTTATCTAAAAAAAATTAAATAAAAGTCAGAAAAAAAATCACATCTGATCATACACAAATAAGAGAGAAAAAGAGGGACGAAAAAAAAATAAATAAATAGCAGGAACTTCCCCCGGCAGTCAGAACGAGCCACTACTACAAGCCACAATCCAAGGCCGGAAAACAAGAAGGGAAACAGCCGAGCATCAAATCCCTAAGGTGATCCCAAGTCCCTTACTCTTCCGGGTGGGCCTCGAAGGGTCACGGAGGAGGATTCTATCGTCTTTGCTGGCTCGCTGGGCTATGCTGAGGAGGAGAGAGGAGGAGAGAGGAGGAAAAGTAGGAAGAAGAGGAGGAGGACCGCGTATTCTTCCCTCAGTATAAATTACGTTTTTTTTCTCCTCCAGCGAGGTTATGCTTGTGGGAGGAGAGATAAAAGTGCTACGAGGAGGAGGAAGAGGAGGAGTGTAAAGAAGAGAAGGAAGAGAAGGAGGATGAGAAGGAATAGGTGGTGGTGGTGGTGGTGGTTGAGGTTCGTGAGGGCTACATGTATGAGGCAAAAAGACGAAGAAAGTAAACGCAAAGGAAAGAAAATAGAATGAAGAAATAAGAGAAATACTTGAATGTATAGAAAAATTTCAACACAAGCATAACAAACACATTTCATTGATTACAAGAACAGGAAGAGAAAACGCAAGAGGCAGAGTATGAATACAAAAAATAAATAAAAGGTGAAGAAAGAAATAGTAAACGCAGAAGGAAAGTAAAGTAGGGGAGACACACACACACACACACACACACACACACACACACACACACACACACACACACACACACACACACACACACACACACACACACAAACTTCCACACACACACACAGAACAGAACAGAAGGTACAACACAAACAAGAGGTATACACAAGCCTGGGAGGGGGAGGCACCGGGACATAAGTCAAGGAAGCCATGTATGCAAATCAGCGTTTATAAACCTGTATCCACCGGAACCTGACTAAAATACCACAGGTGAGCACGTAATCAGGTGGTTAAGAGGCCGTATGCGTCTGACCTGATATATGAGCAGGTAGGCTTACGAAGAGCAGGTAAGCAAGTTAATTAGCGGAGAGTCAGGTTGATCGACAAGTTTCCAGGTAGACAAATGAACTCTAACAGAGACAGAAGGTGGAGCGGTGTGCCTTGTGCTTCACTGAACGGGCAGAAGCGGCCGTGAAAACAGGTTCCTTAGACTATGATAAAAACAGCTATTGCGAGGGGCAGAAGCTAAGGAGGAAGCCAGGGAAGGGGGAGAGAGAGAGAGAGAGAGAGAGAGAGAGAGAGAGAGAGAGAGAGAGAGAGAGAGAGAGAGAGAGAGAGAGAGAGAGAGAGAGAGAGAGAGAACAGACAGATATACAGAAAGACAAACAGAGAAATATGAAAGCGGTAGTATTTTGAAATTTTAAATGTAAAATATAAAAATATATATAAATCACCACAAGAAAAAAAGAATGAAACAAGCTTTAACATTGGAGTAAAAGAAGATGTTACGAGTCTACATTAAAGCTTCTGTTTAAAAAAAAAATAAATAATAAAAAAAAAAGAATATATGAAATAGAAATACATGCAGTGAAATTTTTTTGGTTCTGGCCGAGCAAAAAAAATGGGAGTGGAGTATATAAAACAGCAAAAATAATTCCTAAAAGATTAAATATAGCCACTGGGGGCTTAACCGTAGGGCAAAGGGGAAAAATATAACAGGTAAGGTAAGCCTGCTGGAGGGCAAGGATGGAGGGTTGAAGGAGGGTAGGGTATGGTAAGGTATGGTTAGGGAAGAATTACGAGGGAAGGGAAGGGGAAACTGGAGGCCTATTACCCTTTTTTACGAGGACAGAGGCGGAGAGGGATGCAGAGGGGAGACTGCTCGGAGAAGGGAGACCAGATACCTTAAGGGGAGCTAAGACGAGGGGAGCTAGAGAGGCTGGCGTCTGAGGGGAGATAAGGAGGTGACGCCTGATAGGAAATGGGGAGGTAAGCTGTAAACGGGAAATGGATGAGTGAAATGTGATGGGGGATGAGTGAAGGAAGGGAGGAAAAACACCTCGGAGAGAGAGAGAGGCGACGAGGAAAATGCGATCAGCAATGAATGACAAAATAAGAATTGGAAAGTGATTTAAGATTTTTTTCCTCCCCCGACAGTGATTGGTCCAACCTGCACGTTGTTGTCTACTGTGGGTGTGTGTGTGTGTGTGTGTGTGTGTGTGTGTGTGTGTGTGTGTGTGTGTGTGTCTGTGTCTGTGTCTGTCTGTAAAAGTTAACAGTTGTCTATACCTAACACACACACACACACACACACACACACACACACACACACACACACACACACACACACACACACACACAGATACAGTGATGTAAGAGACGCCATCCTGCACCTCCATCCTTTAAGAGGCAGGTCAGGACGGCCACCCTTTTCTCCTTAATCAATTAATTCTTTCAGCGTAGGGCCATATCCTCCCTCACTCCTCCTCCTTCTCCTCACCCCTCGGCAGGAGAGAATGATGCTAGCGCCTATTTCCCGTCTGGCCCAAGCTTCCTTTCCCCACCCCTCTTCCACTTCCTTCATATTCATACACCTTCCTTCAAAATCATCTTCGCTCCTAAACTCTGCCAGCCTCTCCCCCTTCACCGTAACACCAAGGAACTGTTCCCATCGGACGCCAGTAACCTGGTAATAAGGAGGGCTCGCGGCTCTTCCCTCCCTCCCTCTCATCCGGTGTCGTCTTCTCCTCTCTCTCCCTTCCTCTTCTATCCTTTCCTCTCTTCTCTCTCCCTTCCCTTCCTTTCCCTTCCATTTCTACCATAACCGGTTCAGTCTCTCCCGTGCTCTCCGGCTCTCCCTTCCTCCCTTCTGATTGTCACACTAATAGACCTATAGAGGCGACGGCATCAGGCGGCGGCGGCCCGGCTGGCTGGTCCCCGCCGTTGTTCGGGGCCTCACAAGCAACATCTGGAGTCTCGCTCTTGCAATATTCCCGACGCGGAGTGAGGGGATGAGGGGAGCTACGGCGGCCCCTCTGCCTCTCCTCTTTCTCCTTCCTTGCTTCTCCTCTCAGTTCCCCAGCTCCCTCTCAGCCCGATCTACTCCTTGACAGAGTCGGTCACCTGAACAGCCTCGGATATCATGAAAGCAGCAAAGTATAGTCTCTCTTCCTATCAAAAATATAATGAAGAGGTCTGCTAAAGTGAAGGGTGCATCCATGTGTCGCCCTCTTCCCTGCCTTCCTTCCCCTCTGCCAGGCCGCGGGATCCAAGGCTTGATTGGCAGCCAGCCACCTTCAATTTTCGCGGACTATTTGCGGGGATCCTTCTGTCAACGTCCGTCTTCTGCTTCACCGGCCAAGTTTTCTTTGTATATATGTATTATTTTTTTTCTTCTTCCTCCACGGGTTTCTTTGAAGAGCGAGCGAGCCATTCCGCACCGGCCTCCCTCGCCTCTGTTGTCCGCCACGTCGCCGCCCAGCTGCTGCCGGGCATTAGTACCTCGATGGGGGTCTGGGGCGCGAATTATCCCCCCGACCCAGCAGGGGCCCCGCAACACTCTTATAATGGAGCAGGTGTTTTTTTTCTCTCTCTTTCTAATTAACTGGGGTTGTAGGCACTCCACGCGCTGGGTTCGCCGGGACCAATCTGTGTATCTTTCTTTACCCTCGCTGTATGTAGCTAAAGTTTTTACATCAAATTTTCCTCTTCTTCCCTGTACAGACGCCCGTCCCGCCTCCCTCACCGGCGGCCAGACACTACGGACGCCCTCCTCTACCTCAGGCGGCGGCTCCCTGGCGGTAAGTAGCTTAGTTTCAAGTTAACTTCGTAGGACCTCTGCGCTTGACTGACGATTTCCTGAGATACAGATATTATCTCGAAGGTCAAATGTTGTGTCAGAAGATACGTGTTGCTGCAGACAATCATTCTCTCTCTCTCTCTCTCTCTCTCTCTCTCTCTCTCTCTCTCTCTCTCTCTCTCTCTCTCTCTCTCTCTCTCTCTCTCTCACAAACACACACACACACATACAGTTCCTTCAGCTCCCCCAGGAAGAAGCTGTCGGGAAGAAGGTCTCTGAGGTGTCGTAACATGGACTCTGACGAAGGGTTGGTGGCGTGAGGCGCGTGTGTTGCGAGTTGCTTGTCGTCTCAGGTCAGTGCAGCTTTTTGTCGATTACAGAACCGACAACCTCGTCTGCAGTAGTAGAAGTAGTATGATGTTTGGTGTAGTAACAATCTGTGTTGGTGTAGTAACAAGCTGTGTTGTTTGTGCAGTGTAGGTCATGGTAGTTGTGGTGCGTGTGTGGTGCAAGCGAACGGATCAGTAACTAAGAACAAAAATTTAATCCACCATCAACGACAACACCACTGACATGCATTTTCCATATTACATGTAAAACAAAAGCCTGGAACGTGTATCCCATTGCTAACGAATACTCGCTAGCGGCAGACAGCGGCTCTAGACTACCCGGGGCGCGGTGAGCAATATCCCCGCAATCCGTGCTCATCTAGTGCGCTTCCCTTCCCTGTGGTTTCATCAGCCTAATCCTGGCGTCTGGTTTTACGGTCAATCATAGTAAAACGCCCATTGGTTTAGCCCATTCCCGATATTACTCGCTCTACTGCATACTTGGGCCAACGCAGGAGCGCCTCTGATGGACGGCAGTGTGCTTGAAGATCCCGCACTTGCTCCCTCCTTGTATTACCGAGGCTTAATGCTTTTGTCAATACGGAAGCCCAATACCCAATATTTCTTAGCAGGGGGGAAGCATGCGAGGGTAGAACCACAGTGGCTAAGGTTTCCTCTTCTTCCTCCTACCCTTCTTTCTCTCCTCTCCTTCTTCCTCCTCCTCCTCCTCCTCCTCCTCTGTCTCTAGGCGCCGCCGCTCTGGAGATGTTGTGGCGGCGCTGGAGATGTTTTCGATCCGTGTTGGTAGCTGCGTTTCGCGAATCCTTAGGAGAAAGGCAGAGAAGGAGATGAAGCGTCCCGAACCTAGCAGCGGAGGGAAGCTGCCTGATGAAGACGGATTGGTGGAACGATTCGAAAGTTACACGGAAAATATCGACGGAGGTCCTGCTGGAGGTGAGAGAAGGGGTGAAAAGCGGAGGAGGAGGAGAAGGAGGAGGAGGTGGAGGAGGAGGAGGGAGATGGTGGAAGGAGAGAAGGAGTTGGGGGGTTATTGACAGCGGCGAGACTGCTTGGTATTCCGGCCGCGTGTCGGCGCCCTGAACCGAGCAATGGGAAAGTCCGCAATTCTGCCGAAATGCGCATGGCCAGGAGGGGGCCGAGACGGAGGTAAGCCGCTAACAGACCGCGCCGCCAGCCACACGCTTCAGAAAAGGGGAAAGGGAAATGGAAAAGAGCAAGAGTTACAACAGAAAAAGGAGAACATTAGGTGATGGAGGAGGAAAAAGAGAGAGAGAGAGAGAGAGAGAGAGAGAGAGAGAGAGAGAGAGAGAGAGAGAGAGAGAGAGAGAGAGAGAGAGAGAGAGAGAGAGAGAGAGTAAAGGGACGCAAGAAATGGGAAGGAGAAACGAGTGAGGTCTATAGTTAGAAATGGGATAGGGAGGATCAGGTGATGGGGTGAGGAAAGAGAAAACTGATCAGGAGAGGTGAGGAGAATGGAAGAGGAAGATCCCAGGCTATATAGCAAGATGGGAAAGACGAGGCTGGAGGTTGTAAAGAAGAGAAAAATAAAAGAGATATAAGATTGCAGGATAAAGGTCAAGGGAAAAAACCTGATTAAAAAAAAAGATGAAAATAGTGGAAACGAAAATTGACCCGATAATTATAAATGAATGAAATTGTTGAAAGACGATTCTCTCTATTAATGTTAGAGAAGAAGAATGAAATCAATGAACAAAGAATCGTATGAACTAAGTATGGCGCAAATCCAGCCTCTTGATGACACTTGGAGAGGAAAATGGAGGAGGTGGTAAGACAAAGAATACAAGACACCTTTTATCGAAGTGAATCTGTTACCCCTATGCCTTCCCCACATGCCTCCCGCCGCTATTGTTACCATCACAGCCGCCCCGCCACCGACACTGTCCTCGCCGTCACCACCTCCTTCAGAATACCTCGAAAAACCAACCATTAGCGAGTGACGAGGTAAATCTATATTCAGGGATGGTGGTGAAAATGTGAAAATACATAACACTACGGACTTCACTTCAGCTTAGGCAATGCTCTTTTCATAAACTTTCAAATGTTAAAAAAAATAATAATAAATCCGCTATACATAGAGTACAAAAAACTCAAGGGATCCCAAAAATTTACTCCATCCTCAGGTGCACCAATTACTTTACCAACGAAAACACAGGAATGAATATTTTGACAGCAAGGCGGCCACTGTCTTCCTTTTACCTTTTTTTTATCATTCTTTTCTTTTTTCTTTTTTAACTCGGCCTTGACTGGAGGCCGGAAGATGGCGAGGGCAGCGCCTCACGCTCTCATTAGTCCCCCGCCTCGCTGCTGCCTCTGATACCGCCCGCCACGTCATTACAGAAGGCTTTGCTGGCGCGCGAGGGGACGGGAAAGGAAGCTGAAAAAGGACGTAGACAAGAGTAGGTGGTGGACGGAGAAAGAGAGGAGTGTAGTGTATGAGAGAGAGGGAAGGAGAAGGAGAAGAGGAGACTAGAAGGAAAAATGGGTGTGCTGTGCCAGAGGACGAGACGTGGTGGCGGTGAATAAGAGGAAGAAAGGAGGAAGGAGGAAGATGAGAATTATGCTTCAAGGAAAAGGAAAACGAGATGAGAATGTCGCTCAACAGATGAAACCAGATAACGAAATTGAGAAAGAGAGAGAGAGAGAGAGAGAGAGAGAGAGAGAGAGAGAGAGAGAGAGAGAGAGAGAGAGAGAGAGAGAGAGAGAGAGAGAGAGAGAGAGTATTATTTTTCCTCACTACAGGGGATCATGTGAGTGTAATGCGTTGAGATAATCTGGACTGCGACGCCCGCTATAATGGGCCCCTACACCTCCCTTACCTCATTTTTCCCCATTGTCCCTTCATTAATGCCCCAATATATCACACACACACACACACACACACACACACACACACACACACACACACACACACACACACACACACACACACACACACACACACACACACACCATTACTCCCATAAGCTCATATTATTCCTACATCATTATTTTTAGTATACATCTGTGTCTCTGTTATCCCTTTCCTCGTCTCCACCTCTACCACCACCACCACCACCACCACCTTCACTATTACCGCCTCTGCCGTCGCCGCTGCCACCACCACCACCACCACCGCCGCTGTCCGTGCCTGTCGCCAGCACCAACACATTACCAATCGCCTGCCCACCCACAACAAGGCG
>JAPQNM010000043.1:2108337-2115837 GCA_029783475.1 Metacarcinus magister | reverse complement strand
AAGGAAGGATGTCGCAGCTGACGCAGTGATTGACGGCAGACGAGATCCTCCTGCGGGTGGCGTAGTGCGTGGTGGTGATCGATAAGGACTAACGTGGCGGTGGTACAGACGCTGGATGAATTGATGATGATGATGATGATGATGGTTGGGTGAAATGACAATGCTCTTAGTAATTGTTCTGTTTTCTTTTACGAATATGTTCCATCAACAACAAAATCCTATTACAATATGTATATAAGCGATCCAAAGTGGTTATGATAGTGTTCGTTTAGGTGAAAAAAGCAACATAAGTGGTGGTGGTGGTGATGGTGGTGGTGGTGGTTATAGTGATCATTGTCGTGGTGGTGGTGGTGGTAGTAGTAATGGTGGTAGTGGTGGTGGTAGTGGCGGCGGCGGCTGCGACCTCCGGGGCGACGCGGACTAATGAAGGGCCGGAACTGCAGTGTTGGAACGATGGGCTCTGCTGGGTGCCTACCGACTGTCTCCCCTCACTTCCCCTCACTTCCCCTCTCCCCCTTCCCTTACTCGATACTCCTCTCTTTATCTTTCACCTCGCCTCCGTTTTCGTGTGTTTCCAGCACTAATATTATTGTTAGTTTATTTGGAAATCCCTCGCTTCCTTTGTGTCTCGGCCTTCAAAGAAAGGTCTGCCACCATCCACCCTTTCTACATGATAACATTTTGTCTCTTTATCACGACAAAGAATTCATTGTTTCACATCGAGATTTTTCATTTATTTAATTGCAATGTCAGTACTAGATTAGTGTCACGGTCTCATTAAAAGGATCGACGCAGCGTTACTCTCGCTTGGAAAACACTGCTGGAGGCGCAACACAACACAAGGGTTGGCATGTTCCCCACCTCTGCTTTCACCTCCCGCGTTTGCCTCCACGCGACCCTCACTCAGACATATCATGCAGCTCAACAAAGCCTTTGTTTCTAGTGTTTGAAATGAGTTATGTCTTGTACACTCCGTTTGTAGCAGGCCTTTATGTGCAGGTCGTTTGTGGTAGCTGATGTCGAACGTGCTTCCTATAACAATCAGTCGACACCCAAACATAAATATCGATACTGCTCTCCACAAACTGAGCGCCTTGCCTTGTGGACTGGGCAGAGATATACAGAGGCTGTGTGTCTCAAGGAGATGGTGAGATACACGCTGACAGCCATGGTGTGACAGGCATCAAAGATAGGAAAGACGAAACTAAAAGATAAATCACTAGAGACAGTGAAACAAGTGATAGGAGTAAATTATGGGACAGGAAGGGTGACAAATAATGAAATAAAAGCACTAAAGGCAAGCTTAAGGGTTTCTCGCCGAGGAAATACTGTCATTCACTTACGAGCACACAGACAAATAGACGGGAATCTTCGTCACAAAGGGACGTGGAAAGCTTGCGGCCTGGAAAGCAAGAGATGCGGACACTGCTCTCAAGCGAGCATCTATTGTGTTTGTATTCAAGTCTGGAAAAGCAGGGTTTCCTCGGAGGCTCGCTGGCTACCTCGATAGTAATGCAGTAAAGCGAGTTTACAATTGTGTATTGTGAGGGCTTGCCCGAGCGCCTGATACTATATAGTATATATGTATATGTATGTATATGTATATATATATATATATATATATATATATATATATATATATATATATATATATATATATATATATATATATAGACACACACACACACACACACACACACACACACACACACACACACACACACACACACACACACACACACACAACATATACGAAGCACTACTCTCATGTCTGTGGGTGGAGCGGAATTGAATTGTGCTTAGAACCATTATGCTAATTTATGCATCTATTCAACAATATTTGCACGTATATACAAACCTGCCTGAGGGATTATGTGCAGATGTGTACGTATATGAGTGTACACATGTACGCGTGTGAATATGTGCATAAGAGATGTGAGTGAGGGATGTGGGAGTACGGGCGGCAGCACTGGGCGGCGTGCAGTCATACGTCTCTCTTGACAGTACAGTTTAGATTAATTGGCTCAGACACTGCTGACCTGCCGGGCGTACCAACCCCCTCCCTTCACGTTCATCACTTCCTTCAACCTACAAGAGGGATAGCTGCATCCACACTCCGCGCGGGGACAAGAATTAATCCGTATTAACTGCCAGCGTGCACTTGTCACCCACCTTCCCTACGGTGAGTGTACATCATTCTGCTGTGGTGGTACGAAGTGACTGGAATGCCGACGTACGATAAGATCCCTTTCTTTATCTTGGCTTCTCTTTTTACAGCCTCTTGTGCCGCCTAGTCACGCACGCCGATGTAAACAAGACTGCCGATGATGGCAAAAACGTCACTCGGTTTCCTGTTTCGGTAACGTGATTTCATTTAAGCTGACGAGACGCTTTTTGTTGGCGGTGGGCAGTCTCTCTCTCTCTCTCTCTCTCTCTCTCTCTCTCTCTCTCTCTCTCTCTCTCTCTCTCTCTCTCTCTCTCTCTCTCTCTCTCTCTCTCTCTCTCTCTCTCAGCATAAGTAATAGTAGTAGTAGTAGTAGTAGTAGTAGTAGTAGTATTGTCATTGTGAACATCATTATTGTACTAACGATCTTTACTTATAATTATTACTCATTGTCCTCTCCGTGCTTCCTCATTATCCCAAGCATCGTGTGTTCTGCCACACTCCCATCATCTATCGCCGTCCTTCCTCCCTTAACACTACCAATTTCTCCTCTCCTTCCGATGTTTTCACCTTCGTCTCTCAATCTTTGTGTTTCCTCTCCTTTCTCAGACGTTCTTTCTTCTCCTTTCTTTCTCTTCCCCTCCGCTTTCTCCCCATCTCCGCCTCTCCGTCTTGTCTCCTCCGTCGGTAATAAGGTGTGGAGGTACGGCACCGCTCACCATCAGCTCCTACTCGTTACCCCGAGAAGGAATTTGCATGCTGCTCATGGTTTAGTGATGCTGTTACACCGAGTTTCTCCTCCTCCTCCTCCTCCTCCTCCTCCTCCTCCTCCTCCTCCTCCTCCTCCTCCTCCTTCCGTGTACCACTAGTATTTGGACTGTTTTTTCCATTTTTGTCCCCAATTATCTTGTCTTTTCTCTTGTACATCTATGTGGTTTTCACTGCTACATATTACGGTATATTTCTCAGACTCTCTCTCTCTCTCTCTCTCTCTCTCTCTCTCTCTCTCTCTCTCTCTCTCTCTCTCTCTCTCTCTCTCTCTCTCTCTCTCTCTCTCTCTCTCTCTGTCTCTCTCTGTCATAGTTGCCATATTTTCCCTCCTATCATTCTTTTCATTTTTTCTCTTTTATCTTTGTTTGTTTTTGTTTTTTTTCCTCCTTCGCAAACGCCATTAAAAAAAAAAATAATAAATTTACCTTATTTGAATATTTGTTCTTCAATATTTACTAATTTCATGTTTCTTTACTTTTTTCCCCCATCTTCCTTTCCATCGTTCGCTATATATTTCACATTTATCGGTTTCCTGTCCATCTCTTCTTTATTGGATATTATTTTTGCCTCGTTTTTCTTTTCTTTTTCTTTCGTCATTTTTCTTTTTATGTTTGCTTCCTATCCATTATTGTTTATCGGTTTCTTTTTACTGGAGTTCTTTTTCATGTTTGAGGCAATTTTCTCCTCTTGCATTTTTAATTGATTATCTTCCAGTTCCTTCTTTCTTCTATTTCTTTTCTTTTCCAACTAATCTTAAGTTCCATTTCGCTTCCTGACGTGATTTATAGATGAGAGAGAGAGAGAGAGAGAGAGAGAGAGAGAGAGAGAGAGAGAGAGAGAGAGAGAGAGAGAGAGAGAGAGAGAGAGAGAAGAAAAAATAGAGAGAGAGAGAGAGGAATGACAAACTCGTGAGCAGAGACACTTGCAGGAAATTATAAAAAAACAGAGAAAAAAAGGGTTTGATTTACTGAAAGATGTCACGACTTTACACTTGAAACCTTTGTCTCTAGACGCCATTTACTTACTTACTGGTCTTCTTATCTATCTTATCACATCTATCCTGCCATCCATACCTATCTTTCTCCTACCTTGCCCTCCTTATCTTACTATTCAAGTCTGCTCCATTCACACCTCCTCATCCCTCCTCTGTCTCTCCCCCCCCTCTCTCTCTCTCTCTCTCTTCCTATCCCTCAAGTTACCTTCCGATTGTTTTCTATTACAAAGTTAACCTTTCTTATCCTCTCCCATTCACTTCCAGCAATTTTACTCCTCACTTCCTTTCCTATTTCCTATTTCCCTTCCTTGTCATTGTACGCCCTTAGTTTCCTCTCCATTTTCCTCCCTTTCTTTACTATCTTCCTTAGTTTCCTCCCCCATTTTCCTCCCTTTCCTTACCTATCCCCCTCCATATCACTCCCTTCAAGCCATCTCAGCCCCACTCTCGATACGACTGTAATCACAACCTCGCCTCTCACGGGAATGTTTATGAATCAGCGACATTCTCTTCCCTGTTTCCCTTCAGGTGTTGTTGCCTATAACCTGAAGGTGCTACAGATAGGTTCCTCTTTTCCTTTGTGTGTGTGTTCTTTCTTTCTTTTCCTTTTTTGTCTTGTTTGTTCCTTCTACAGTTTTTTTTTTCTCTCTCTCTTTCTCTCTCTCTCTCTCTCTCTCTCTCTGTAATGGCAAGATCATTGATAAAGATAGGTAAGGGAAGAGAAGGAAGGGAAAAAGAGAAAAGAGAACGCAAGAAGTTATGGACGGAAGGGAAGAAGATTGAGACGAAGAGAGAAATTCATTAGGGGAGGAGGACGAGCAGAAGAGACTCAGGAGGAACAAAGAGAAAGAGGAGGAAGGAAAATAAGAGGTCGAAGATTGGAACTTGTGAGCGGTATCAAAAAAGATAGAAAAGCCAAGAGCGTTTAGAGAGAGAGAGAGAGAGAGAGAGAGAGAGAGAGAGAGAGAGAGAGAGAGAGAGAGAGAGAGAGAGAGAGAGAGAGAGAGAGAGAGAGAGAGAGAGAGATAAAAAGACGAAATGAAAAGAGGAAGAAGACGAAAAGGAATAAAACTGGCACTAAAATGTATGATATTATATTAGACAAAGTTGTAGCACACAAGTATCTTAGAGTTGAGGAAATCATACCACTCACTCTCTCTCTCTCTCTCTCTCTCTCTCTCTCTCTCTCTCTCTCTCTCTCTCTCTCTCTCTCTCTCTCTCTCTCTCTCTCTCTCTCTCCTGCGTGTATGCCTCGTGGAAAATGGAAAGCTGAAACGGCGATTATTTGCGAACACAGGAATGCACTGCGGATCTAAAATAAATATTGAAGGGAGAATTTTTGTCCTATTTTTATTCCTGTTGTGTTGTTGTTGTTATCATCATTATTATCATTATTATTATTATTATTATTATTGTTATTTTTATTATTGTTATTTTTATTATTATTTTTATTATTATTATTATTATTATTATTATTAACACTGCCTTTCTCTCCCGTGTGTTATGTCTGGAAATACATTATCATCTTAAATATAAAAGAAGCTTCTTAATACTTTGAAACTGGAAAGGGTTTTATACACACACACACAGAGAGAGAGAGAGAGAGAGAGAGAGAGAGAGAGAGAGAGAGAGAGAGAGAGAGAGAGAGAGAGAGAGAGAGAGAGAGAGAGAGAGAGAGAGAGAGTTGGAAAGAAAAATAATGGAATAAATCGCCGTCAGAGAAGAGCAAGACAGGAATAAATGAAGAGAGAGAGAGAGAGAGAGAGAGAGAGAGAGAGAGAGAGAGAGTGTGTGTGTGTGTATTAACGGGATTATTCTATGACCTCTGGGTCGTTATCACAGATGGAGAGCTCCACAGCAACCCCCGCCCCCCTTAACACACACACACACACACACACACACACACACACACACACACACACACACACACACACACACACACACACACACACACACACACACTACCCAAACATTCGTATGTATGCACAAAAGAACAATAACAACAACAGGAAAATATTGCCATTCATCCTTTTCACATCATCCTTCTTTTTCTTTTCCCCTTCTCTCCGATCTCTCTTCTCATCCTTCCTTTCCCCTCTTACCCTCCATCTCCTTCCCCTCTCCCTCCCTCTCCTCCCCTTCGCCGTCCCCTGCGCCTTTCCTCCGTCACCCATTCAGTCGAGTCCATTGTTTTGCTTCAACAGCTGATGCTTGTGATATCATGCACGAGAGGCATCCTGAGTCCTGCCAGTCGTGTTGTTTGCACGCACAGCTGGCGCAGGGGAGACTACACAGACACACACACACACGCACACACACACACACACACACACACACACACACACACACACACACACACACACACACACACACATTAAACTAGGGGATGTGATTGACAGACATGGAAACGTGTTCATGCACATAAAACCTGACTAGTACACACGACTACTCAGATGCCTTGGTGGCCGCGCACATGAGGGAGTCGTGGCCTTATATCTCAACGTAAAAGTATACTATTAATATTTCTCTCTGATCCATGGATGTCGCAAGCTCTCAGGGAACTATTAAACTGCACTGTGAACATAGGCAGACGTTTTGCATATCGTAGTGCCCTTGTGGACCCAAGCCGCCCATCGTCCCTGACACGAAGCCACACTGGAGCATAAGTTCATGTGGGCAGATTAAGTAAGCCTGTTTTTGAATACTAAGCAAGGCACGAAGGCAAAGTTTTATAGGGGTTGAAACTGTTAACTCGAATCTATAACTCAGTCATTTTGAATAATCTACAACCTCTATCTACTACGTACATGGACAAAACGTGGACTGGTCTTTGCTAAGTTGATGTGAAATGATGCGGGGAAATTGCAATAATGTGACAGGCACCATGCACAGTTTTTTCCACATAGTCGGACATGCAGCGTGGGGAGGGAGCCTAGTGTCGGCGGGTCTATCTTCCCAGCGCCTGTCCATCCATATTTACAAAAGGCCAGCAATAGTGGACTGTCTCCTGGGGCAACACACTCAACACGGCGACCAATTACCATACAACAAGCACTGCTACATGGCCCGCCGGAGACCTAGCCACCCGTGCTCACTCGCTCTCCAACCCCACCTCACCCCTAACCCCTAACCCCTAACCCCCCATTCCTGACCCTCTCTGCACCCCAACCCATCCTCACTGCCTCCTGCCCCCGCCTCAAGCCTGTCTATTGCATTTCACATAACCCATTTTTCAAAGCTACTATTTATTCCTTCAAATAAACTTCCATTTCTCTTTCCTAATATTAACGTGGTGAGTGTTTCTTGGTATTGTCTTGTTCCACATAATTTATCTAGTACAGGATATCCATTTGTCTTTTCAAAACGTTAAGCAATCATTTAGAATTGATATAGAGACGTGACTATCAGAATTACTTTGACGCTCCATCCTGCCTGCTTCTCTTTCCTTCCTCCCTCCCTCCCTCCTCCATCTCCCTTCCTGTGCTTTGTCCACCCTTGTCACCTTTTCTGTCCTCCAATCTTTTTTTCTTTCTTACTGTACGCGAGCTTTACCACTTTTTCTGACCTTTGT
>JAPQNM010000043.1:2100837-2103337 GCA_029783475.1 Metacarcinus magister | reverse complement strand
TTCTAATTATACAACAGAGAATCATCTTTTTTTTTTGTGTTGTACTTCAAATACCAGTCCTTAAAACAGCATTAGGCATCTGGCAACTCAAGACAAACGAAACAATAACAGCAGAGTCGGGCCTCGGGTGCAGCTGCAGCGAGCAACAGCAGCCACGTGAAGAATTATTCCCATTTGTCACTAGTGGGAGGAACGCAGCGGATGGTGCCTAGGGGGGAGGAGTAACAAGAGATGGGGTAAGAGGAAGGGAACGTCTAGCTGACTGTGGGTCTCCCCATTGCTTCCCATCCAGACTTCCTCCTTCTTTCACCGTGTCCTCCACTAAACCTCAACTCCTACCTGACGCTCCTCAAGTGATTTTACATTCTGGCCGACAACCAAAAATGAGTCTAATTAATCTTCCTACCACACATCACCCCACCACACGTCACCCCACCATACGTCATCCCACCACACTACCACACCACCACCACACCTGCATCTCCTTTCAGAATTCCTGTGTCAGCACACCACACCCTCGCCACGGCCACCACCCCAATCAATGTCTACGCCCCAGTCAATATATCTTGTCCCCTGTAAACACCCATAACACGCCTTCCCTCCTTCCCGCACCTCTCTTAACGCAAACAAAGCTCTAAAGCACCGTATTTATAGTGCATTGGAAGTGGTCAGGAAATTTGTCAGGAATGTCGTTCTTGGTCTCGAAAATAAATTCAGTGTTATTTATGTTTACTCGAAGATACACATAAGGCAGCTGGCGTCTGCAAACACTGGGCTTCACTCGGCGTCATGTTATTGCTCTCACGATTTTCGGTGTGAATTTGCATTGCGAGTTTGAATAAAATTGTCACTAACATATTTGCCATTATACAAAACAGAGTTGTAGCACACTCAAGTATCATACAGTTGAGTACGTTATGCATCTCTCTCTCTCTCTCTCTCTCTCTCTCTCTCTCTCTCTCTCTCTCTCTCTCTCTCTCTCTCTCTCTCTCTCTCTCTCCTCTCTCTCTCTCTCTCTCTCTCTCTCTCTCTCTCTCTCTCTCTCTCTCTCTCTCTCTCTCTATATATATATATATATATATATATATATATATATATATATATATATATATATATATATATATATATATATATATATATAGCCATCAGCAACCGCGTTCCGAGCGTGGTATTGATGAGGTGCATATTGTGTCGGGTGTCATTGATGGAGTGAGATGGATGGACACTTGCAACCCATAATCACCTGCGACATTTTTTTCTCCTGCAAAAGTTTATCATCACTCTCCTCTCCCATCACCTCCTCCTGTATTGTATTTAGTACTTGTATTACTAGTACTTACACAATTATTACTATGACGATGACTACTACTACTGTTGCAGCTGTTACTACTACTGAATGTACTTTTTCATTACGTTTAGAGCCTAGGAGGGCCGAAAGATAACTTGATGAGGTGAAGGTGCTCTGCCCCAGTCTTAGCTCACACGAATGCGTTTGTTTGTATAGTGGTGTATAATGAAGTCCCAGAGCGCCCCCGTACTACTACTACTACTACTACTACTACTACTACTACTACTACTACTACTACTACTACTACTACTAGAGTTCAGTAATAACATTGTGTTGATGATGTAGATGGTGGACGGGATGTCACAGCGAGCAAGCAACAGGTGGCTTCAGTGAGAGTAGGAGGAGGAAGAAGAGGAGTAGGTGGTGGAAGTAGGACGCCTAAGTGGTCTGGGCCGTCGGGTGGGCTGGCGTGGGTAGCTCAGACGTTGGCACCTGCCCGACGGGACGCCACCAAGACCGCATTAGTGAGTGGTTGTACAGACAGATCGAAGGGTTATAGCACCAGCTGTAGTAGTAGTAGTAGTAGTAGTAGTAGTAGTAGTAGTAGTAGTAGTAGTAATAGTATAAAGAGGAATGTAGTACTATTGGGTTGTCGTGAAGTTGTCTCTTCTGGGACAAGTAAGGAAGGGTTTTTGATAGTTCGTGGGCGGTAATGCTCTAGTAGTTAATGGAACAGCAAAACTAAATTGAGTTAATGGAGGTGATGGTAATGGTAGCAGCGTTGTAATGGTAATGACGACGTGGATGGTAATGGTGGTGTTGGTAGTGGTGGTGGTGGTGGTGGTGGTGGTAGTGGTTGTGGGAGGGGGGGGAGTATCTGTATCTCCAATCCCTCGCTGCTTTGCATCGTAATATTAATTCAATCCTTCCAGCGACATGAAGCACAAACCAGTGAACCAGTCTTGCGTCACAAACACTACGGTACTTGCATATTAAGAACTGAATACTATTTTCACATATTAATTGAACGGTAATTAGCGAAATTTTCCTTTTTGTGTTATTTTTTCAGCATATAATATATTTTCAACCGTGTTAATATTAAGAAATTCATGATGCCTATCATGCATTAATATACACTATTTGTATGTTTACTTATGGTAAGACTTTGGCAATGTTTCCAAAATGTTTAACATAGCGGTGTTGGGATGAGTA
>JAPQNM010000043.1:2078337-2098337 GCA_029783475.1 Metacarcinus magister | reverse complement strand
AGCACCAGCACCAGCAGCAAGCGTCTCATGGCGGCGGCTGAGAGCAGAGGTCAGTGCCCAGAGGCGGCGGGCACGTGACCCCCTTCTTGCCTACGTGATAGAGGGTACACAAGACACTTCACCCTAACCAGACCATGTGTGTGTGTGTGTGTGTGTGTGTGTGTGTGTGTGTGTGTGTGTGTGTGTGTGTGTGTGTGTGTGTGTGTGTGTGTGTGTGTGTGTGTGTGTGTGTGTGTGTGTGTGCCCAACCTAGTACTGAGCTCCTATAACGCGCGTGCAAACGCTCAGTGCTGACGTGTTAGATGAAGCATAGCTGCCCTTTGCACCTCTTGATTTAGCTTTTCATCATGGTGTTGCCGGCTGGTGGTCGATGCTCCCACTGCTCGACACTAGCGGTCTGACTCTCTCTGGAGACTCGGTCGACCCGGACGGAAGCACTACCTGGTTTCTGCGGCAAAGCTTGAAAGTTAGGCTGCATTAGGGGGCCACCCACCAGCCCCTCCGTTGTAACTTGGCTTCACCTTGGATGGCTTCTTCCCTAAAGCTGCGGGTGCGACACCGAAGGGGGAGAAGCTCTACCCCAAAAAATCGTCCAGGGTGCCTCCTTAGGGATCCAGGAAATGCCTCAAACGCCACCTTGTCTGAACGTGTTGGAAAGCTGTGTGCTCGGTAATGGGAATGAAAACATTGAACTAGTAAACGAAATTCAGTCTCCAAGTATTTTCCGATTCGTGGAAATCTTTTTCTTTGCAATCATTTTATGCATTTTTTTCAGTTTTTTTTTCTTCTTCTAGTATCTAATTCATATTGGAACAGCTGCCTTTTTAGTTAGTTTCACTGCTGCCGCTTTAGTGCGTGGTTCGTTCTGGTTTTCGCCGCCAAAGCATTAACGAGGTGGAGTTCACATGGTTCACAGCCCGGGATGAATTCAGAGGGCACAGCCGGAGGCCCAACAATAAACAAACTAAGATTCATAAGTTCATAAATCTGTGTTCATAGATTCAAATGTTTTAAGGGTTATGACTCGGGAATCTCATTGTTCATAGCCAAGCATTTACATATTCATTACTCTGGTTCATAGGTCAGTGAATTAATGTTCACACATTCCGAACTCCAGACTACCATGGCATGGCTACCTAGGGCTCGGAAAGTGATAACCTCATGGTCTAAGGTTATTGATTCAGGTTTGATCCCGTATCTTGTAGGGTTCACAACTCTGTAATTCAGTGACTCAAACTCAAGGGTTGGGAAAAAAAACATGTAAACTTATTAATGGCCAGAGATTTAATGATTTATAAAGTGTGTTTCGATTTTCAGAACTCAAAGAGATACGTTGATTTCATAAAAACGAGGTTCAGAGGCTTATAACTCTGGTTTGAAAATACCAAACAATTGTTATCGTGGGTCGGTCGTTGGGTCCTGCCAGGCTTGGGGCTGCCAGCCTCCCTGCGCCCTCACGCACCCCGACACCAGAAAAAAGGAACAAGATAAAATGAAAAACAAAAAATACTTGGTATGTCAGAGTTATCGGAAAAACTGTAATTTATCGATGTTCATCTGTATTTTTTCTTTGGTTCGTAAAATTAAGGATAAAATATCAAGGTGGATCTCGGAGGTGTCTTTTTTGTTCTTTCTTTCTAAAATACTTATCTGCTTTTTACAGACATTTTAAACTTAGCCTTCTCTTCCTCTTCCTCCTCATCCTCCTCTTCCTGTTCCTCCTTGTGGTCGTTTTCAATATACTGTTTACTTTAGAGTCGAGGTGTGTGTGTGTGTGTGTGTGTGTGTGTGTGTGTGTGTGTGTGTGTGTGTGTGTGTGTGTGTGTGACTACGCTGTCGCCATAACCTTCACGGCAAGGTTTACTGTACATTTACGTGGCCAATTCCTGCCCCAAAATCGTCCCCGTCACGAGTACCAACATTACCAATATTTTCAACCAACACTGCTCATAAATTTCCTCCGGCACCGCCACCACCAGTCTTCACCACCACCGCCTCCGTCACCACCACCACCACCACCACCACCTCCGTCACCACCACCACGCTGCCGCTGACTCAACCCGCGAGTCATCAAATTTTTCATCTAATCACCCCCAAGAAAATGCTGTTCATCATTTTAATATTTCACAACATTACTTTTCACAACCATTTCTTATCATCATCGTCAGTCATCATTCTTCCTAATAATAATCCACCACCACCACCACCACCACCACCACCACCACCGGGCACTGTGAGGTCCTGACCGTAGGCAGGCGCATCCACCATTACCGGATCGTGGTCCCGCGGGCACGTCTGCTAATTGTACCGGCGATGTTATTTTTCCTTCCTCAATTATTGTCGTTTCGATTTTTGGGTTCCCTGGTTCCTCCGGTGCCTATTAAAACCCAGCACATTCCGGACATCCAGGAAAGTGTGTGTGTGAGGGGGGGGGGAAGGGGGGAAAGTAGGGGAATGGAAAACTAACTATCCAATTGAAGTACAGAGAGAGAGCGAGGCCTTTTACACCACCATTCAAACTCTGAAGGATAGACTACACATCTCTACTTCACATGACCCAAACCTGTCAATGGCGTTCTTGTTGAGGACCTAAAAGAGGGTAGAGAACACTTCCTAAAAAGGGTAATAGGAGATGTTAGTTCTCCCAGACACTCCCTCGGGCAGAGCTTAAGCCTCGGCCTCGTAACCTGCCCCAGAAATGCCCGTGGATGGTCGTACTCGAAGGTGTATCTTGAATAGGATCTCAGAAGCAATTGGTGTTAGTTAAGGGAAGTGGAAGGATTGGTAATGAGGGTAAACATGATGAGCGAAACATTGCCTGGATGAAATTTGCATAGTTTATCATACATTAAACGGCCAGCCTCTTCAGTGTTTTTATGAGGTTTTTCTTCATGAGCTTAACAGTTAATTATGTGCCTTTTTTATTCGTTCGATTAATGATGTCTACTAAATATCGTTATCTATTTATTTAGATAGATATGAATATAGATGTAGATATAGATAGGTAAATAGATATAGATATAGATAAATATATAGATAAGTAAATAAATAGATCGACTGGCAAATCGTAACATGCTTTGTCAGTGTTGTTGTCACTACCACCACCACCACCACCACCACCACCACCACCACCACCACCACCACCATCTCTCTACTCAGCCCATTCCCCTTTCACCACCAAGTGAACATTTATTTTTCCCTCCTCAGGAATGAAAAAAAAAGACAGCAACAACAAACAAACCCCTAGAGAAGTACTCCAAACACACACACACACACACACACACACACACACACACACACACACACACACACACACACACACACACACAACTAAGCATATGACACAGCTATGATGTGAGCACCATAACTGGGCTGGCTCTCTCTCTCTCTCTCTCTCTCTCTCTCTCTCTCTCTCTCTCTCTCTCTCTCTCTCTCTCTCTCTCTCTCTCTCTCTCTCTCTCTCTCTCTCGCTCTCTCCTACCCTCCTACCCTCCCATACCACCGCCACCACTTCCCTCCCAACACCTTAAATCCTTGGGCTGCCTCTCTCGTCCTAAGCCCTCCCTCATACCTCAGCATCTAAATCCCATGCACCCTAAGGAAACGCGACACCCACTCCCCGCGCCTCCATCCATTAAGCGTGCCTAGTATTTGGAGGAACCAGCCAGCCAGAGACGGCCGGGCCTCTTCAGCCCCTCGGTGACTACTCGGCCCCAATACAGATTTTTATTTCACACTTCTTCCAATTCTTCACCCTTTTTCTTTTTTTGTTTTTGTTTTTGTTTTTCCTCCTGTCTCTTCTTCTTTCTTGTCTTTGTCTTTATTGTTGTCGTCGTCCTACTTCTTCTCTTTATATTTCTTTTATCTCTTTCTTCCTTCGTCTTCTCTCTCTCTCTCTCTCTCTCTCTCTCTCTCTCTCTCTCTCTCTCTCTCTCTCTCTCTCTCTCTCTCTCTCTCTCTCTCTCCTCTCTCTCCTCCTCCTCTTCCTCTTCCTCCTCCTGCCACTGCAATGCCTTCCTTTCATCCATCCATCCATCTATCCATCTTCGGTCAACATGCCAGTTGCTCAAAGGAAATAGTAACCACGAGTGAAGCCACAGTGAGTGCCCGAGAGAGAGAGAGAGAGAGAGAGAGAGAGAGAGAGAGAGAGAGAGAGAGAGAGAGAGAGAGAGAGAGAGAGAGAGAGAGAGAGAGAGAGAGAGAGAGACCCACGCCTGCGAGGATGTCACAAGCTGTTTACCAATTAACCACGTTCAGAGGGGACAGGATGCGTTGGTTGGTATTCTGCCTCGTGTCACCCTGGCCTAGAGTGACGCCTGTAATATCAAGGTTTGGGGGTCCAGGGTTGGCACAGGGAGAAGGGAGACGCTGGCCGGATAACGGGGGTTGTGTGGGGGCCTCTGAAGAACGTGTGGGTTAATATCTTGACTAAAGGCTTACTGGACCTGAGCGGCGGAGGATGTGAACAGAGCTACAGAGTAATAGAAGGTAACCTGTTTCAATGCTTCCTTCAGCCCATCAAAGGGAAGGAGAAGCAGGTGATTATTATTTTTTTCTCTCTCTCACTTGCGTTTTACATTTATAATACTTTTCCTCGTTTGTTCTGTTTTCTTCTCTTTTTTATTTTCTTACCATTTCTTGTCTTTTTAATTTTTCGATTCATATTTTCTTTACGTATATATATATTTTTTTTCTCTCTCTCTCTCTCTCTATTTTCATTTTTCTTTTCAGTTTTGCTCACGCTCTGCCTCACGTGTCTCCTTTCACTGCCGCAAAATTCCTTTCTTTATTTTTATCCTCTTCCCCGTATTTCTTGGATTCCACTTTTCCCTTCTGCCTCCTCCCCTTTCTCTTTCACTTTCAACCATTTTCAATCGTATCTTACATTCTGCAATGCTCTCTACTTTTTCTTTACGTTCCTGTTCTTCGTATATTTTTCTTTCACAATTTTTTTTTCCCCTCACTTTCAATGGAAAAACCTTCATCTTCATAATTATGCAAGTTTAACATTCATAGATCTCTCTCTCTCTCTCTCTCTCTCTCTCTCTCTCTCTCTCTCTCTCTCTCTCTCTCTCTCTCTCTCTCTCTCTCTCTCTCTCTCTCTCTCTTCATCTCATTGATAGTATTTTCTTTGCCTATTCATAACATTTTACATAATTAGATTTTAATCCTGAATATTACGTTGCTATGCTACCAAGAAATTTTGCTACTCCTTTATCTACTCTATGTCCCACTTTCTTCTTATCCCTGTGGCTCCTCCTCCTCCTCCTTTCTTCCTCGGCCCCGAAAATCTATCCTCCAACATACACACTTTTCGCTTTGTTCCATCTCTCTCTCTCTCTCTCTCTCTCTCTCTCTCTCTCTCTCTCTCTCTCTCTCTCTCTCTCTCTCTCTCTCTCAGCTCACCTGCTCCCGGGACGCACCTGTTAGGGATTGTGGCGGTTGAGTCCTGAATACCCTGGGGGGGGAAGCCTTATCGCTTTCATCTGCCCTTGCCATTCACGGCTCCTCCTTTATCCCTTTCTTTGCCGACTATCTTATTTTTACAGCCACAGATTAGGAGGATTTTCTTGAATGAATGGTGAGAAAGAGAGAGAGAGAGAGAGAGAGAGAGAGAGAGAGAGAGAGAGAGAGAGAGAGAGAGAGAGAGAGAGAGAGAGAGTGAGAGAGAGAGATCGCATCATTAAAAGGTCTGATTGGAGAAACCTTGACCCGATCGCCTACAAGTCAAACTACAAGTAGATCCCGACCTCTCTTTACAAGGTCAAAAATATGTGTTTGTGTGTGTGTGTGTGTGTGTGTGTGTGTGTGTGTGTGTGTGTGTGTGTGTGTGTGTGTGTGTGTGTGTGTGCAAGGACTTGTGGTGTGTCTGGCAAACCCTGTTATCCTGTGACTCATTAAATCTTTCATTTCCTTCAAATCAGTGCATTCATTCATTCAAATCGAGACACAAGGCTTTTGTTTCGCATTTTTTGAAACAGGATGACATTTTTGTTAATGTGACTTTTATAATATTTGTTTGTATATATCTACTTACTAAATAAGCATTTTGTCGTTGCTTTGCATTCAAAAGACTTTACGTTGTTTGTAATAATCATAGAGAGAGAGAGATAGAGAGAGAGAGAGAGAGAGAGAGAGAGAGAGAGAGAGAGAGAGAGAGAGAGAGAGAGAGAGAGAGAGAGAGCAAGCAAGCACACCAGTGGGTCACCCTGGCATACATTTTGTCCCCAGTAGCCGTGTGGGATGTAATTACTTCCACACAACCAAAACAAAGCAACATCCTCCTTCTCACTCACACACACACACACACATCATCCCCACTCTGCTTGTGACCTCGAAGATTTCACTTTTTTCTTCCCTCCTTTCTATTCCCGCCACGTAAACTGTATGCTAGAGAGAAAGTCCAAAAGAATACGGCATAAGCTCACGTAACTCGGCTGGAATTTATTTGGGTTGGTCTCTTCCCGACGTCAGATTAGAGCGGTCTGTCTCCTCCTCCCTCCCTCTTCCTTCTCTCTCTATATATCCTTCTCCCTCTCTCGCCCTCTCTCCTTGCTATCCTCTCTGCCGTCTCCCTCCTTCCACTCGCCGACCATTACCTACACAAGGCCGCGCTATAATGGACTTAAGGGAGGGTTGAGAGACAAACATCTTGCGGCAGATAGGTCTCGCTGGCCAGTCACTGAGGTTCTATTTGGTTAACATTGCGCATCCCTCCTCTTCGGTTAATACTATTCGGCTCATACTCTCGATGCTATTAGCTTAATGTTTTCCCCGTATGGTCGATGGTCTAAGTCTTGTTTTTTTCCTTAATATTTCATGTCATATCATCTAGGTTTTGTTTGGTGATTTATGGTCTCCGTGGTATGGCTAGTTTCTCCTTCTCCTCCCAGTTCTGTTTTCCTGTTGTAGAGTTACTCGTGGGATTCGTAGGTGAAGTCTGAGTTGCTTTTCATGTAATGCTTTGGGTTAATGTTCTCAAGTTTTTGATGCACTTTGGCGAACCGTCCCATATGTTTTACCTTCACCAATCCTTGCAAAATCAATATTCCTTTCATTCTTCAAAATCTTCTGTGACCTAAATAAAGTGAGGTGAAAATGTATTTGTCTTTTTAGTTGTAACAAATTAACCCTAAAAGGTATGGTAGTTGTCATCAATAGTAATTTACTTTTAAACCTATTGCTGGGGCACTGGAACCGGCCGCTTATCCTTACAAATGGGTTCCATACAGTTCACTTAGCCTTTAGTATATTCCGAATCAGCAGCTTCAAGCCGGCTCACCTTTGTATGAATTTTCCCTCTAAACCGGACACCGGAATAATGGAACGGGTGGGTAATCGTGTTTCTATCTTATATACAGTCGCCTTCCGCTGTGTGTGTGTGTGTGTGTGTGTGTGTCTACCTGTCTGTGGAGGCACCGTCAGCGTTGCCAAAATCTAAAATAAAATGAAATCGCCGCTCTCACTCCGCCGTAAAGATACAAAAACAGGGAGTCCTAACAATGAAAATAAAGTATAGAAAAAGGAGTCGGCCATTATTATCTGCTATTGCCTTTAAGCTGTCTTAAGAAGCGATAGACGAGAAAAGTTCTAAAGGTGTAATATGTCTGTAAACCGACCGGGAATAGTCTGGGCTTTATTTTCCACTAACTCATTTAAGTCTCGCCAGCCTCGCTCGTTTTCCTTATATATTTTATTTTGGGTCAGGGTTTCTATTCCTTTCTTTATCGTACATCGTTTGTTTTTTACTTCTTTTTTTTTATATGTGTGTGTGTGTATGTGTGTGTGTGTGTGTGTGTGTGTGTGTGTGTGTGTGTGTATGTGTGTGTGTGCATTCTTGGATTTAATCATTCTTCTTGTTGATTTAAAGACGATTTTTTTTTTTGTTTTCCCTTTGTTTTCCTGTTTTTTGTTCATTGTTTCCTCTCTCTCTCTCTCTCTCTCTCTCTCTCTCTCTCTCTCTCTCTCTCTCTCTCTCTCTCTCTCTCTCTCTCTCTCTCCTCTCTCTCTCTCTCTCTCTCTCTCTCTCTCTCTCTCTTTTACCATCCCCTCTTCTCCACAACTGCCTCTCTCTTTTCCAACTATCTCCCTCACTCCGGCATCCCTACCGCCACCACCGCCCTCCCCGCCCATCCCCGCCCTCCTTCACCCTCCCCCGCCTTCCTCGCCAGACCACCTGTCCCCAGGCCGCAGGTGGGTCTGGCGCTCACCCGAACACAACTTCCTGCAGGACTAATTAACGACGGTCTTGGTTTCCGGACTGTACATCTTTATCGGCGGCCTCTCCTTGCCCTCCTCTTGCGCGGGCGTGGGAGGGCCGCGGCGGGGGATGAGAGAGAAAGGGAACAATAGAAAGGGGGTGGAGGATGAGAAGGATGAACGGAGAAATGTGTTTGAAGCGATTAAAAGATTAACTTAGTGGAGGTAGGAAAGTAGATCTATAAGACGGTTGTTTTGATGGGCGGAAAGGGAAGTCGTGGAGGTCAAGTTTGGTCTCATGGGGATCAGAAAGCCTAAAATTTGTATTCATCAAGTAGGAGGCGTGGTGAGTATATAGCAGCTGTTAGTAGGGAGAGAGAGAGAGAGAGAGAGAGAGAGAGAGAGAGAGAGAGAGAGAGAGAGAGAGAGAGAGAGAGAGAGAGAGAGAGAGAGAGAGAGAGAGAGAGAGAGAGAGAGAGGGATTATTGAGGATGTGGCTTTAATACCACGACCTCACGACCTATCACAAACTAAATAATTCCTTAACGATGCCCAGTACAATACACGCGTCTCCCTGCTATGCTTCATAACTTAAGAAGCGTCCGTCAAGGTTGAGTGACAAGGGTGTTAGTGGTTTGAACCCGAACATCATAAATACAAAGGAAATAACACCATAACAATACTTGGAAAATGAATACAAAGGACACGTGTCAGGATTGTACCGAGCGAGGTTGAATAAGAGAGGAGAGTCCATGTCAACGTTAGTAATAGAAGTACAGGATGAAGGTTTCCTCGGCCGTCTTCCAGTGATCTAAAAGCAAGTGTGTGTGTGTGTGTGTGTGTGTGTGTGTGTGTGTGTGTGTGTGTGTGTGTGTGTGTGTGTGTGTGTGTTGAGGGGAGGAAAGTGGTTGTTCCTCGTCAAATTCCCTGTAACTCCATGTTGTCGCTCTTCCCCTTAGCATAATTTCGTATTTGTGTGTTCCTCCCAAAAACTTTGTACTGTCTTGAGAGAATGTCAATCGCTGTGGGCCACGTAGGATTTTCCTTACGTGTTATTTTCCGGACATGTTTGGATTCCTAACCTTGTTAAATATTCTAGTCCAAAAGTTGTGTCCATTGTTTCCGAGAATACACATGTTACTACGAGCACTACGTTTGCTTTATCAATCCTACGTATGTTGTATGTAGAAGTAATCATTCGTGCGTTTGAACCTATGGGTGAATGATCAGTAAAAGTCATAATAATTCATCCTATAGACCACTTCCTTTGTTAATCCTTGGTTCCAATACTTCCACTGGGGTCACCTTGTCTTTCTTACACTGTCAGGAAGGAAGTGAGAGAAATAGGGGCGGTGGTGGTGGCGGCAGCTCCGGACAAGCGAAGTGAGTCAGTCTCCCATATAAAAAAGCATTTGAAACCGCCACCACTCCTTAACGAGGCGCCGGCGGGGTCACCATATACCAAGAAAGGAACATTCAGTGAGTCATTGTTCTCTTGACGAGGCAGGCAGTGTGGAGCGAGGCAGGACACGAGGCTTTGTAACACTTAGAGCGAGGTGGGCGGTTATTTGTTGCCTTAGACGATGAGTTATGGCCGTATAGATTGAGCCATGGGAAAGAGAAAGAGAAAGAAAGAGAGAGTGAGAGAGAGAGAGAAAAAAAAAAAAGAGAGAGAGAGAGAGAGGAAACAGACAAACATACACACAGACAGATAGACAGACAAAGACATAGCATCCCCCATACCCCCCAAAAGAGAAACAATAGTTATTCTTGGTAAGGTAAAACAATGGGTGTAGAAAGGATTAATATGGAATGAAGAAGGAGGGTGTTGTGTACGAGTAAAGTATTGACGGATTGCTTTACGACCGGTGGGGGAGGAAGTTGAAGGAGTAAGGGAGAGAGTGGCTTTGTGCTGCAGTGGGAAAGAGGGAGAGAGGGAGGGTGAGAAGGGACGAGATTGATGGATAGCCAGCCAGCCAGCCAGCCAGCCACCTGAAAAAGCAAGGGTACCAATGTAGTAGCTCGTGGGAAGAATTGTGACCTCTAGTGATGAGCTTAACGTAGAGATTTGAGACACACAGGGTTAAGTAAGTAAGGTCTGCAAATCGGACGTAGGAATTCAACTTTACACGAAGGAACTGGGATCAGAAATGGAAGTGAAGTACGTAATCCTTAGAGTGAAGAAATGAAAATGAAGAAGAGAGAAAAAATGTTTGGTCCAAAATGTATCAAAAAATATATAACTAAGAAAGAACTTAAAACTAAAGGAGAACATCTATACAAAACAGTGATTCCGGCTCAGACACGTCCTAGACACGTCCTCTATCTACGTGCTGAGCCGACGAAATACCAGACACTTTATCATCCTTGTAATGCCTCTCTTACGCCATAACTCCTTGCTGATACGACCTAGTATTCTGAGTAGCAACAAGCGACTTGATAGCCGGCGGAGGCGTGTGTTTGCTGGGTGTCACTAGAAAGGAGTGTGGCGCGGCCGAAGCGATATTGATCACATTTCGGTGCGACACTTGTGACCCGCATGACAGCCTTTGTGCGTTGGGTGGCGCCGGAGTGGGGGCGTCGCAAGGCGTATGTAAGGGTCGAGCAGTGAACCAAGGAAGTAGGTGCTGCAGGGGGGGTCTGCCTCTGTTGGGGAGGGAGGTGGAGGAAGGGGGAAGGTGTGCGAGGGTACGCATGTCAAAGGTTGCAGTGATAAGGAAGGAGGTGGTGTTTTTGTTTGTTGGTGTTGTTTGTGTTGTTGTTTGGGGTTGTTATTGTCGTCGTTGTGGTGTTGAAATCGTTGTCTCATTCTTCTTAACTTAAAGATGGCGATGTGTTTGTTGCGATTTCAAGTGGGTGCATCAAGCTGTTATTGTTGCTGACACACATGGACCTCTTATAATAGAATCAATGTAACAGTTAAGCATTAAACCGACAGACAGACAGACAGACGGGCAGACAGACAGACAGACAGACGGGCAGGCAGACGAACCGAAATAACAGGAAAAACATGACGCAGATAGTGTAGGAGATATTTTCATTCCAACAGACACACTTACAAACAAACAAACAAACACAGGTTGGTAGGCAGACACATAAACATAACCCAAACATACCAACACTGACAGCCATTAGGAGGGGAAAAAAATGCCATGTGTCCGACAGACGGATATCGGCGAGCAGGTGAGGTGCGTCGCGTCTTGCGGTACTTCCGATCAGTAGGCCGCAAGTGTGCTCGTAACAGTAACAATAACAATAACAGTAACATTAACCTGAACCTACCTACCTACCCCCACCCATCCACACCCATCTACACCCATCCACACTACACCCATTCAAACACATACACATACACACACATATATACACATACACACACATATATACACCTACACACACACACACACACACACACACACACACACACATATTCCTCGTACCAATGCGTCCACCACTTCTCTTCTCCTCCTCCTCCTCCTCCTCCTCCATATCCCCTCCATTGGTGTCACTACAGGTGCCAGTGGTGCCCCACCTCACTCACGATGACACGAAGTTTGAGCAGCCTGAAAGGTCCATTTGACACCCTTAACCGGATCCGGCGTGAGCGTGGCCACAAATCGGACAGCAGTACCGAGGTCGGCGATTCGGAAGACTGGAATGGAAGGGAATATCCGGGAATATCTGGTTCGGGGGAGTATTTATATGAGGTGGCCAATGTCTACCTATACCAGCGGGTGTGATCCTATGTATGGAAGGGAAAGAGAATAGGGTTCGAAGCACTGCTCGTTTAGGAGAGGTCAGAGGAAGACAGGAAGGGTAGAAATGACTGAGAAAGGAGTGATACAAGTGTGTGATATGCTGGGGAAGGAGTGATAGAAAGGAAGGGTGGAAGATTTGGTGCAGAACAAAAAGAGAGAATAAAGTAGACAAGGACTGGAAGGAGGGTGAAGGAGAGGATGTGTACGGATTGGCATAGGGAGAGTTGTAGGAAGAGAAGGGAAGGGAAGGGAAGGTGAGTACAGAAGGGGTGAGTGTGCTTTTTTTGCCCAATGTTGGGGATGGGACGTCGGAAGGTCACACGCTTTATTGAGTCCAGTCTTTTGTCCAGCCGACCCCTCCTCTTCCGGCCATTCCCCTTCCCTCCCCCTCCCCCTTCCCTCCCCTCCCGTCGACGTGACCCCGAGCTATAACACTAAAATAAACACTGTGGTATTGCTATTAACAGCACTCAGGGCCGGAGCTCTTCAGACGCGCTGGACCGACCACACTTTTTTGTATACTCTCTTCTTTTTTTTTTGTCTCTCTCTCTCTCTCTCTCTCTCTCTCTCTCTCTCTCTCTCTCTCTCTCTCTCTCTCTCTCTCTCTCTCTCTCTCTCTCTCTCGTAAACCCTCGCGGGCTGAAGGATATGAACACCTCCCGCCACCAATTCCAGTCTCATTTTTAAAGCTAGAGAGAAAGACGCCAGAAAGCCAAAGCTCCACGCTCTCTAATATCTGTAGGAATCGGGATTTTTAGTGTTATTAGCGGAACTTCTTGAATATGTGACTCGCGAGGGAAGGGAATGGTCACGCTACGGAGACCAAGGAAGGGAGGGAGGCAAGGATGGGAAGGTAGGGCAAAAAGGGGAAGATTGAAGGGTGAAGATATCCATAGACTAGGATGGGAAAGGTTGGTTGGCGTTTTTTTTTCTGCAATTGAGATGTGTGTGTGTGTGTGTGTGTGTGTGTGTGTGTGTGTGTGTGTGTGTGGTGTGTGTGTGTGGCTATCGTTGTTTTTCCTCCTGTTACATGTAGGTGTAGATAGACTTTATTCCCCCTTTCCTTTCACACGTTTGTATGCACATCCCACTCTTTCTTTGTCCTCCCTCCCTCAGTTAGCTGTCCTCAACCGGCCTCCCTTACTCCCTCTCCCGCACTCCCTGTCTCCCTGCAGTACCATGCATTCCAATGTTCAAGATTTAGGGTAGCCTGGACCCCCAAGGCCTTCACTTGCACTAATGACCCGCTGAAACTCTCTGCCCATTTACAAGAACATCCCCAAAACATTTTCTGTGGCCGCCTTACTCGGCAGTCAACAGGGCCGAGTTAACGAGCGACAGACCAGTTACCATGTGGGTGGATCACGCTGTCACTGCGCCCATTCAGGAAGCTGCCAGAACGTCGTTGAGGTGCAGGAGAAGAGGCTCATAGCGCGCAATCTCATTCTCCCGGTGAAGAAAATTGTGAGAGGAAGAACATTACGTGGACGAGGGCGGCGCCGCGGCTTTGTGGCGGCGCGTCATGGTAAATAGAATTAGGTAGCGTCGCCAGGGAGGCCGCGGACACCACCTTGCCCATGGGAGCCGCGCCACCAGCCCGAAAACCTTCAGCATATTTCACGAATTTTTCTGAAAAGTCTTGTGGAATTTATCTCATGACTACTGTGACTTGGAAACGGAAATGATAAAAATGGGTAAGTTTTTATTTTGGAAACGAAAAAAATACTTGATCGTCATGAACCATGTTATTGTAAACTATTGAATACACACAGTCCAAACGGGTGTAGCGCGTACTTTGCTTCTTAAAGAGCAGGTGGTAACGTTTAATCCGGCGACACACACATGACTCTACCAAATCCCTGTTGAGTATGAAGCCATCAATCTGGATCTTGGGACTCGGCGGGTGTCTCCTGGGCCTGCGTCTGGAGCGGCTGGGTACAGACACCTCCTGCTTTTTGTCGTTGTCTTTCCTCCACACCTCAGACATTTCTCTCCCTTTTCCACTCACCATTGCCCCTCCCTCCTCCACACCTGTCTCTCTCCCATCTCCACATCTAGTCTTTGCCCTCCTTTCTGCACATTCTTCTTTATCCTTGCGTCTTTTCACGTCTCTCCTGAGCTCTTTTGCCCTCCAATCCCCTCACGCATCTATAGATATATATTTCCTCACTAGAGGTTTTTTTTCTGAGGCTCGTGTCTCACCCTAACTTGACCCTCAGACGGAATTATTTTATTTTTTGTACTGACAGTATTCAGCATTGAGCCTTTATTCTTGGCTTTGCTATAATTTTGTGTGTACTTTCCGCCTTGTCCTCTTGTATTGTTAATATAAGTATATTTTTTCGCACCCACGTTCCTCCCACTCATCCGTAATTGTTTTCCCTCCTAGGTGTCCGCTACTCTCCGGATGGTGCCGCCGCGGCCTAGCCTCAACCACTCTGCCAGAAAAACATGGTGAGTTCTTCACTATCAACAACTACAGCTGTAAACCGCCATTCTCAGAGCAGTGGTGTCAAATGAGGGGATGCTGGGTTATGGTGGGGCGGTTTTTGGGAAAGGAGGAGGAAGAGGAGGAGGCAGGAAGGAAGAAGAAAAAGAGAGGTGATGGAGAAGAAGGGATACACAGGAGAAAGAAAAAGAAGAGACTCCTAAACAAGTTGTTGGTACTATGTGCTTGCATCTCTCGGGCCTCACACATTACGCGTTTACAGTGACATTTTTACGATAAACAGCGGGGCTCCAGGAATGGCGGCCGACCACCAGCAGATGTGTGAAATCCAACCCTTTTACCCCAGGCTCTGAATGCAGGTGGATCGGACTCGTATTAAAGCCCTTCGAGGATATTAATACTTGAATATGTTTAATGGCTTGTACGTATGTTTATTTGTATGTGTGTGTATGTATGTAGGTGAGTAAGTGATTAGAGGTGTGTGGTGTAGGCTTGGCCAGGTGTTGGACGCGTCACTCACCGGATGCCGAGTGTGAACAAACAGGTGAGGTACGACTGACACCGGCACGGCCACCCCGATAAGGTCATAAAAAAAGAAAGAGTGAAAATGTGTATTCAGAGTGAGCACAGGTGCGAGGTGAGTGCAGGCCCTGTCCGGGGAAGGTGACAGGCACCTGCTGCGTCCCACTGACGGATGAGACGAATATTGCATGAGGGAAAAATTAAGTCATATACTCGTACATATTCTGTTTCTCATGCACAATGCTAAGACACACTCACACACACACACACACACACACACACACACACACACACACACACACACACACACACACACACACACACAGGGACGCACGCGCGCGGGAACGAACAAACATCTTTAGTCAAACTCGCACTTCATCCAGCCCGAGCCAGCAGCGCCGCCTCGTGCATATGAGTAACTGCTAATTAGGCCTCCTTCTACTACAGGGTTATCGATGTGGGATAGTGAAGCTGAGAGAGAGAGAGAGAGAAAGAGAGAGAGAGAGAGAGAGAGAGAGAGAGAGAGAGAGAGAGAGAGAGAGAGAGAGAGAGAGAGAGAGAGAGAGAGAGAGAGAGAGAGAGAGAGAGAAGCAGGCAGACAGACAAAGACAGGGACAGACAGGGAATAGTAGGAGAGGAAAGGGGAGGAGACGTTCGCAGGAGCTCATGGAAGCAAAGTTAGCGACGGCAGAGATACTTAAGCAGGCGAGGCAGTGTCAACAGTGACTTTTCCTGAGAGTTGGCGGAGCGTTGGGGGTCCTGGGAGTAAACAAGCAGCGAGTCGCGTTAAGAGATTCGCAATAATGTAAACACTGACCGCCTCCGAGAGTTTGCGAAGTGTCGACCAAGTAAACAAGATTCGAGACACTTGTACCAATAATGTAAACAAGACGGTGGACGTAAACAGCTACAAAAAAAATGTGGCTGACTCGTTTCATAAAGTCTCTGGCGTGTTTCAGGTTTTTAGATCCATCGTTGGTGATATTTTTCTTCGTTTGATTTGTTCGTTGTTCTTCTGTTTCATATTAGCAAGAGGGAGAGAGCACCGGAGGAGGAAGTCAAAGTGAGGACTAATAATGCACAAGTTATTGCCTTGAATATACTTGAGTTATGATTAAGAGAAGATTTAAGGCGAGCGCAACGGAACGAAACAGAACACTGGAGAACAAACTAACTTTTCTGTCCATCCTTAGGCAGTGGTGTTGTAGTTGACCGAGGGACATAACTCTCTCTCTCTCTCTCTCTCTCTCTCTCTCTCTCTCTCTCTCTCTCTCTCTCTCTCTCTCTCTCTCTCTCTCTCTCTCGCTACGGCGCTGCTGGCTCTTTGTGTTACGTATGCAATAGTCAAGGATTTGCTGCGAGTGCGTAATCAAAGGAGTTAAGTGAGTGTGTTAGTTTTCTCATCCACTGTGTTGTGAGCGTCGTGGCTTATGGCGTTAAGCTTCCAATTTACCCTCTTTCAGTAAAATATATTGCAATTCTTATTCCTGTGTTGCCCTCATTTGACTATTTCCCGTGACATTATTTCCGCTCCCTCTCCAGTATTCTTTTCTTTCACCTCTTTCATTATTACCTTCCCATTCTGCCACTATTTCCCGGTATGTAGTTCCAGGGTGTCGCATTTATCACCGTGACTACCTACCTCCTCTTGAAAGGAAACATATTCCATCCCTTTTCTGTTCTATCGCTTTCCTGTCCTTTTTTGTCTGCTGTCCGTCTCTTCTCCCTCTTCACATCCTCACCTTTACCCTATTCCGCAAGCTTCACCCAACACGCTTCCATAAATGTCGGGAGGTTCTTTTCTCCACACATGTCCTATCTCTCTTTTCCTCCACACTTTTCTTCTCCTTCTCCACGCCTTCCTTCTCTTTCCTCCTCTGTCCTATACCCAACACTCTCCCTCTCCCGTTCCTTCCACGCTTCCCAGAATTAGGCGCATCGCTAATATCTCCGGTGAAAATGCTATACCGTTCCTAGATTGGGATCCCGGGCATTCCCAAGGTATTCTAAATGTATGTTATGATATTATCTTTTCCTCCTGCATTCCATCGAGCCAAGTCTGGGGCGGCTTGGCGTAGTTTACGAGGTCCGCTGCTGCATCAGTGGGAGCAGCGGCGGGAGTCTCTAAATATTTTCCGTCTGGGTGGCTCTGTCGGTATTATAGAGAGCGTGAGGTGGCTAGGGGACGGTGATCCGGGCGTAGAGAGAGAGAGAGAGAGAGAGAGAGAGAGAGAGAGAGAGAGAGAGAGAGAGAGAGAGAGAGAGAGAGAGAGAGAGAGAGAGAGAGACAGAGAGAGAGAGAAAACATGGCGAAGTAAAGCTTGGTAGTCTCATTTTCCGCTGTTAATTTTCTCGTTAAGTCTATTGTACATTTAACTCCTGCATTACGTCTTCAAAACACGTTCCACCAAGGTGTCCCAAGATTTTAAAGGCTCTAGAATATACATCATTACGGAAAACGTGTACACTTCACTGAAAAAAAATACATATATACATACAGATTAGATAATATGTACTGTACTGTATACTATATACGTGTACTAAATGTAATATAAGTAGAGCGGCATTGCTAAACGGAGCTGTATAGATTTCTGAAATAAGAGGTATTCCGGGAAAAAATTCTTAAGTGTTGGGGGAAGGAAGTTGATGTCGTTCTTCAGGTCACGTAGTCTCCTAGCGGCGGGGCTGTGTGGTGTCAGGGCCGCCATGTCAGGGTCCGCCGCCAACTACTTTTATCCCTTAATTGCATTTTCCCTGGACTCGGAACGGGGCTCAGCATTCGTGAACCACCCGCCTAGAGAGTCGCTCGGTTCTCTTGGCTTGAACCTTCCCCGCTATATAGCCTCTCTCGACTCCTTCCTGCCCCCCGCCACAACCTCTTTCTCGCCTGCATCTTTTTGGCCTGAGCGTCGCACCACTTACCTTCCTTCCCTAACCTTCCTCGTACTTACATAGCCAGGCTCCCCTTACATGCGCAGCCCCCCAGTCATCTCCTAATCCTTGTTACTCCTACCTATACTCTTTTGCCGCTCCCTTGTACTAGCTAAGCGCTCCCCACCAACCTTTCCCTCCAACACTAACTCTCCCCCTTCGCTCACTCCACTCCATTCCACTCACTCCGTCCCGCCTCGGTTTCATTGCCGTCTCACCGCCCTGAAACTTTATTCATCCACGAGGAAGTCGGAGAAGATAATGTAGTTCTTCCTTCCCCTCGCGCCGGGTCAGGAGAAGCGACGCCATGTCACCTGAACGCGGTCATTTACATACACAGTAGGCCGTTTACAGGCATAGGCTTGTGGGGGACGCAGAGGACGCCAACTCTCCCTCCCTCCACTGCTGACACACACACACACACACACACACACACACACACTCACACCACTCCCCCGCCGCACCATCGTTATTAGCCTCCCCCTCAATTAACACCGCCAATCCGACCTCCTCCTCCCCCACCACCACTCTGTTTGCAGTATTTAAGACGATGGATTCATTTTCTATTAAAGAGGCGCCTTGCGTGTGGTCCGCTGTCGCACGGGAGAAATTGTGGGGAGCCGAAGCTTCCCTTTAATAGATCGGTAGAATTTGTTGAAGCATTCCAAGCCGTCAGTGAAATATTCCCTTTTGAACTACTTTGTTTGTGTCTACAGGCGAGCGGCTTGTGATGTCCACCTGAATATGACTGTGAGGTATTAATATTCTGCTTTTCAAAATGTATTCTTTAACTTGATTGGAATTTAGTTGTCATAAAAGGCGTTTCGTATTGTTTCCGTCCTAATGTCTTCATATTCGCTTCCACTCAGGCGAGAGAGGAGGGAGCTGCAAGGCTGCCTCTCTTAAGTCGTGAGTGAGGTGCATCGACAGGTGAGCCGTTGTTCCTCTCCAGATGAGGAGGACGGGAATCACTGGGGGAATCTAAATAGGTCCTCAATGTCGTCGTTGTCTTGGCTAACGAGACAAGCGAGGCGCTGTAGGCGACGGTCCAATCAGGTGCTGCTAGATCGAGGTGGGCCGCGTCCTTCATGACTTAGATCTTTGTTATATCAGTCGCATTGCCTTTTAAAGTGCCCATTTGTGATTGTAGTGAATGCCAAGAAAAACTATGCTTTATGAAGGCAGGAACTAAAAATATTCTCCCGACACTCAGCTCGACGAAGCATAAGTTTTTGTCCCTAACGTGTCTTGTTTCTGCCTCGAGCTGCTGCTGACCCAAGCTACAACACATTTCTTCGGATGATGACCTCAGACCCTCCTTTTGGTATGACTCAGACTGTTTAGTCCACGTTGCCTGCATCCTCAGCACACCTTCCTCGTTTTATTACCCGCCTGAACACCTCTGATCACTCAAGCAGTTCCCTCCCGAAAGCAAGGCGGACCAAACTTCAGGAGGTTGCTCGTAAAAGCCATTAAAACTCATTTTCCTCCTACAAGTACAGGTTATCCGAGTCCTGAGTCATTTAAGCTCTCGTGAAAGGAGGTCATTCAAGTGAAATAACAAGTCCCTGAGACCTGCACTGCAACGCCAGGAAACCTCGCAGGGAGTCTGTGACCCACACACTGCCGGATGAGGAGGCGGGGAGGAGGATGCTTGACTGCACACGCATACACCCTAATCAGGTCCACTTGTATCACTAGGACGTTAAGGATTGCGTTGTGTATGTTTGTATAGGAACAGGCGCTGTTTTATGGGTTTTGTGAATAATCTACACACACACACGCACATATGAATGCACTCTTTTATTCAAGTAAGTGTTGAACCTCTGTCCTAAAGGCCTGACGCAGTTGAGCTGATTAGCCGGTAGCGACCAGAGAACTACCAAGTGTGGTGCTCATTACTCCAGCCAGGAAAGACAGGTGATTAGGCAAGCCTGGCTGGTGTCCCTCAGTTCCCCTCGTTATCTGATGGAGGGTAGGGCTGCTGAAGGCCGTCCCACGTGTCCGGAGGGTGAGGGAGATCAGAGGTTGTACTGAGGTGTTAGGGCGGCAGGGGACCATGAGGGAGCTAGTGAGGCCTCGTGTCTTCAGAGGCTTAGCTAACGTCACGCCCTAACGAAGGACCAAAGTGCATCTCATTA
>JAPQNM010000043.1:2070837-2073337 GCA_029783475.1 Metacarcinus magister | reverse complement strand
GCTGCTACTGCTACTGCTGCTGCTGCTGCTGCTGCTCTCCACACAGGTGAAGTAATCAGGTAGGCGCACCAACTTGCCCTTCTAACACACTCTCTTGTTTAATTAAAATCCTTCACTTTCCCCCCACGAGGCATTACCTGTTCTGCCTCTACCTCTCTTTTACTACAGCTATCTTCTTTCACCTTCCTTTTATCATCTCTCTCTCTCTCTCTCTCTCTCTCTCTCTCTCTCTCTCTCTCTCTCTCTCTCTCTCTCTCTCTCTCTCTCTCTCTCTCTCTCTCTCTCTCTCTCTCTCTCTTTCTCTGCGTTCCCATTTATTTCCTCCTTATTGAACTTCATTTCCCCTTATGGTAGCGGCGGCGTGGTGGTGAAGGCGGCATTGGTAGTAGTGGCGGTGGTGATTGCCTGCTAGTGGTTGTAACAGTGGCAGTAGCAGCAGCAGCGGTAGCAGATGCAGTAGAAGTAGTAAGGGTAATGGTAACAGTAGTAGTAGTAGTAGTAGTAGTAGTAGTAGTAGTAGTAGTAGTAGTAGTAGTAGTGAAGGGGGGGGCAGGTCAGGTGGTCCTTGTTCACACCTCAAACTCAAGTCTCGCGGCTGTGTTGTTTTTTCCTTGATGATTTGGTCTGCGTCGAGTGCTTGGACGTGGCCTAGAAACTTGAATATTCCACTGACGGGTGTTATGTGATGGTTTTACTCCTGTTTGTGTGGTGGGGCGGGGGTGTATGTGTGTATGTATGTATGTATGTGTATATGTATGTGTGTGTGTGTTCATACTTTTAGGTAGTAACACCCAAAATCTAATACACTTTACATACATGACCTTACTAACACTTTCATCTATGTGGGTGAGAGACAGCAAGGACAAAGGGAGTTACAGTTTCTAGAGGACAGGACAGAGAAGCAGTGGGTAGGGTGAATGGCGTCACCCTGGGGAGCATGGAGTGATAGAGGAGTTATGGAGGGGACAGTGTGGCAATGAAAGTGGTGGGGTGTTGGAAGGGAGTGAGGGAGGGGGAAGGGGAGTGTGGGAGGTGGAAGGGAGAGTGTGGGAGGTGGGGGGGAGAGTGTGGGTCTTGCAGAACACATCACGTACTAGACACAGCCATTCGCGGAGGACCAATATCCCAGAGCCGCCTGCGAGTCCAGTGTGTTGGTCCTGGAGTGTGTGTGTGTGTGTGTGTGTGTGTGTGTGTGTGTGTGTGTGTGTGTGTGTGTGTGTGTGTGTGTGTGTGTGTGTGTGTGACCCTCTTATTACCTCCCCCTCCTACCCATTCCTTATCCTTCCATTCTCTTCCCTACACTTTTCTTTACTTCACTGAATTATATATCGCTAGTGACGAACGGTACTTACAACAATACTAATACTAATAATAATAATAATAATAATGATAATAATGATAATAATAATGATATAACGAAGGCAAGGAACACCACCCAGCGTGTGCGTGATCCCTCACACCTCGGGGAATGTTCGACGCGGGATATTGCAAATGGAAAACCTGTCCGATAGAGTTATGGTTTTCTTATAAGAGTAAAGTCTTTTTGCATCAGACACGTTCGCCATAAACTGATCCTTTTCTTTCCTTAAAAAAAAAAAAAAATGGTAAAACTGTAAGGGGAAAAATGTATATAAGATGTGAGCGCTTTCGGAAACCTGCAGACAGACCATGTAATATGTGTGTGTGTGTGTGTGTGTGTGTGTGTGTGTGTGTGTGTGTGTGTGTGTGTGTGTGTGTGTGTGTGTGTGTATTCACTTCGAGGGAAACAGCGGCTCTCAGTAGACATCCATTTATGACTAATGGAATCTTACGCGTGACGGACTGTCCACAGGCGACGTCAGAGAGAGAGAGAGAGAGAGAGAGAGAGAGAGAGAGAGAGAGAGAGAGAGAGAGAGAGAGAGAGAGAGAGAGAGAAAGAGAGAGAGAGAGAGAGAGAGAGAGAGAGAGAGAGAGAGAGAGAGAGAGAGAGAGAGAGAGAGAGAGAGAGAGAGAGAGAGAGAGAGATGCGTCGTTGTGTTAGCTTTACTGAAATCATCTGACCACGATTTCACCACACACGACCCACGCTTGTCTGTCCCTTCCCCCCCCCTTTACACACACACACACACACACACACACACACACACACACACACACACACACACACACACACCACTACAATTTTAGCCTCCACGTCCAGCCCAAACGAGGCAGGTGTTTAGGAGCCATGACGCAAAGCACTCCTCTCTTCTTTTTTTTTTTTATATTTTAGTGCAGCGAACATTACTAAGACACATTACGTCAGAAAGTATGTCACTTAAAGCGTGTTTGAGACTATTCTCCTAAACCATTCTGTAAATATCTATGTTGAGCGGTACCCGTGTAAGAAGTCACCCACGAACCGGTTTTTATCATGTCTTGTTTTGTCGCTGTTTTTTTTGTATTTATCTCTCCTCACTCCCTCTCTTCCTCATGCCCTTGTAAGCTCATATAGTAGGAGTATTCAGGGCGCGTCACCTAC
>JAPQNM010000043.1:2038337-2065837 GCA_029783475.1 Metacarcinus magister | reverse complement strand
TAAACACAGGTGTGGCGGCCGACGTAAACTTCCTGTAGCCACTGGGCCAAGATATGCTGACACCGCCCGCCGCCATCACTCCTCCGTGCCACCACCGAGGCCGCGCGCACCAAGGGGCCAACATGTGCAAATAGAGCAACTTACTCGTTCTCTACCTTTGTTTACACTAGATGCATGCTGATCAATGGGTATACATGACCGTATGGTATAGTTACTTTTCACCGCTGCATCAGATTGACAGGTTTGATGATTGTTCTGCTTACTTTAAAACTTTGACAATTATATCAAATACGCAAGTATGCAAATTGATAAAATATAAAATTCCCTTTCCTCAGTTTTCCTTCCCCACACACACTTAATGATCATGATGACAGCATGCATTTCTGGGGACAGTTGCTGCTCTTCGGCCACATGAAAAAAGGATAGAGGAAGAAAGTAGGCAAGGGGAGGGAAGTGTTTCAGTCGTGTTAACCAGAGTTTTTCATCCATTTAGCGCCAGCTGTCAAGTGTTCAGCAAACTTCGCTCACCTAACAGAGCAAAAATAATAAAACAAAACAAAAAATGTAAAAAAAAAATATCTCGTGTGTATGTTTACAGAATATTTTTTAGTTTTTTGAATGTCAGCAGAGTGAAACCAGCCTCAAGGATAGATAGTCAAGAAGTTTACATAATGCCCTAATTATGAATGAAGGAAGACTGCACGTACGATAGCGTGAGGGGACGTGAATGAGAGTAGTGTGTCTGGCCAGCCGGGAGACATGAATGAATGAAGTGTGTAAACCACGAGGGAATCTGAATGGAGTCGGTGTTTGTGCACGACTGAAGGAATGTTTACACTGCCACGAAGAGTATGCTTTTCTTTTGCTCGAGTAGATCTGTGTGTAGCAGAGTCGGGGTGTCGGAGCGTAATGCTGTAGCGGCCGCTGCTATTTGCGTAACTCTGACGAAGCTGGGCGTAACGATGCTGTTAGGGATGTGCACCGGGTGTGTGTGTGTGTGTGTGTGTGTGTGTGTGTGTGTGTGTGTGTGTGTGTGTGTGTGTGTGTGTGTGCCATTCGGTCAGATCCCGCGTTTCCCCTCCAATCAGACCGACGCTCGCTCACCCTCGCCCTTATGTGCCTCACTGGAACCCTCTAATCTCACCTCTTCACTCACCTCCTTCCTTCATCACTGCACCCTTGCCTACCTGTCTGGAACTCAATCACTCATGCATCCATTCATTCATTTATTCAATTAATCAGTCGGTCAGCCAGTCAGTCAGTCAGTCAGTCAGTCAGTCAGTCACTCACTCACTCACTCACTCACTCACTCACATCTACTCGCTCCACTCATTTATTCATTCACTGGTTCCTTTCCCACTTCCCGCTCCTTCTCAAAAGTCATCTCCCAAAAGAGGTTCGTCTTTGGTCTGGTCTAGTGCTGTTACCCTGGCAAGTGTTCCGAGCAAACATAAATAGTGTACGTCACTCACTGTCCCTCTGTTTACCGAAGGCACAGGCTGGTAAATACATGTCAAGAGGTCACACACACTACAACACGACATAAATTAAAAGGAAAACATATATATATAAATTTTTTGCGCGAACACTGCCACTAAATTCCGCAGACTCGATTCTTACGTGCATTGAAGTCCGACAGCACGTCAGGCAAGTTGTGTTTGGTATAGAGAAGAAACACGTAACTTTCTCTTGGCTTTCTCTAAATCATCTTGCGCATATCTTGCCAGAGTATCGGCCGCTAGTCAGCATTTGATTCTCCATTCTCGGGTTTCAAGACGATTTATTGTTCAGAAACACCTCAAAACGTCTCCTCAAAAATGATGTGACAGGAAAATGGCGAAAATTATATGTTTTAAATTGCTAGATTTATAGACTCACGACTAAGTGAAAAATAGTGCTTGGCCACGCCCCCTCACTATTCCCTCCCTTCCCTCTCTCCCTTCATCTCTCGGTCACGCCTGAGTAGAGAAGAAAGGAAGGAAGGTGTGCATGCGGTCGTCATCTAGTCTAGGTTGACATCGAGCGGCGAGTATCGAGGCGACAAGTGTCTGGTACGACGCGGCGAGGAATGCGGCGACACGTTGTTAGGCGTAAATGAAGGACGGCGGGGCGAGGCGACCATAGGGGAGGGAAGGAGAGGAGAACACCTGCCGCTTAATGAGCAACGACAGGTGATTAGACAGGATGTGGCTGTGGCCCATGTACAGTGCACGTTACCTGGTTCCGTTTGGTACACCTAAACACACACACCACACACACACACACACACACACACACACACACACACACCACGTTGCTAGAATTAAGAATCAAGCAGACTGTGTGCATGTATGTACATCCTGCTTGGTGTCATCTGCTTTACGTCAAATGGTGCAGGGTCAGTGAGGTGCAGCAGGGTTCCTTCAAGCAAAACTACACGTACTTGAGACATTTGGAATGAATATCGATGGATGTTCACCCTTGTGCTCTACAATACACACCTGCAGTACTTTGATTAGCATGTACACTGATAGTCATTACGTATACGAGCACGTGTATGAATATATGAATAGATGTATTTATGTATGTATGTATGAGTATATGTAGTACGAGTGTATTCATGGATGGGTGTTTGTATGTATGTATGTAGTATGTATATGTGTGCTGGAACATGGGTGTATGCCTGTATGGTAAGATATTGCTTGTGTTAGTGCAATGTGTTTTCATTGTGTATTTCCATTTGTAGAGTTAGATAGTTTCCTGACCTGTGTGTTCGTCACTTGTTTCACTGTTAGTTAATATTTTAATGTCACTACCCAACTTTCTCCTCCTCCTCTTTCTCCTACTCCTCCAATGCTCCTCCTCCTCCTCATCCTCATCCTCTTCCTCTTCCTCTTCCTCCTCCTCCATCCTCATCCTCATCCTTCTTTTCTTCTTCGTCTTTTTCTTCTTCTTCTTCTCCTCCTAATTCTTCTTTTTCTTCTCCTTTCATTGTTAATAATCATTATCATTATTATTATTATCACTAAGCATTATCATTATTATTAACATTTATTATTAGCATTATATACTATTATATTTTTTTCCTCATTTTCCGCGTCCTTAAGCCTTTCACCACCACCACCACCACCACCACCACCACCACCACCACCACCACCACAACCACCACTTTAAATCCCTCTCAAGTTCCGCCTTTCCATCCTTCCCCCCAACCCCCCTCACCCACCACCACCACCACCACCACCACCACCTGAGCACCTAACCCTCCCCCCCCTTCCCCAACACCTTCTCCAACACCTGCCTCTCTTGGACTTTCCGCATCCGGCGCCACAAATACTCGGCCGGGTGTTCTATATCGCCCGGGTAAATATAGCACAAGTGGGCGTGAATATAGCCGGCAGGACGATAGAGAAATTCACCGTCTCGTGTTTGAGTGATGGTTACCTCCTTGAGTGACGCGCAGACCACCACTACTACTACTGCTGCTACTACTACTACTACTACTACTACTCCATATCATCCTCCTCGTTGTCCTCCACTGTTCATCATCATCATCATCATCATCATCATCATCATCATCATCATCATCATCACTACCATGTTTTCGATTTTCATGCTGTTCTTTTCCCTTTGTGTCGTGTCATTCTTACGTTTCTTTCCCCTCTACAGCTTTATATTGCTCACTCATTCTTCAGTGTTCCCCTCAACCCCCAAAGCCCTTCGCTCAACTCTGCCTCCCTTGGTCTCCCTTCGCCAGCCCTGCGCCGCCACTCTTGCTGATCCTATCTCTGCCCACCTCCCCAGAGGCTGCCATCCTCCCACATCCTCGTATCACCGGAGTGTCTTCTTACCAGAAGTCTTTGTTTGTTGACAGACTTTGCTATTCGTACCTTCTAGTTTGGTAAAAAAAAAAAAAAAATATGATACATGCCAAAAATATTTTGGCAATTTTTGTTTGGTTATATAATACAGATTTCACATCGTCATTATATAGTTTTACCAATTTTATGCTTGTTCTATGTTTTGTCTATATGTCTGTGTGTGTTTTTTTATTTCAATGTGTGTGTGTGTGTGTGTGTGTGTGTGTGTGTGTGTGTGTGTGTGTGTATATATATATATATATATATATATATATATATATATATATATATATATATATACATACATATATATGTATATTTATGAAAGAGAAGAGGGAGAAGGAGGAGGAGGATATACATAATATGAAAGAGAAGAAATGGAAATGACTGAATAAAATACACGAGTTGCTTGACTTGATGTGTCAAGTCTTGCACACAAGAAGAACAAATAACACGAAGCCTGCGTCATGGGGGAGCTTTTTTATAGTGACGCACCGCCTCCAAGCACTGCTTGGAGGGAGAGAGAGAGAGAGAGAGAGAGAGAGAGAGAGAGAGAGAGAGAGAGAGAGAGAGAGAGAGAGAGAGAGAGAGAGAGAGAGAGAGAGAAGAGAAAGAAGTGGTGCGCTTCACACATTCACCTTCAGGACCTTTGCCAGATCCCTGCTGCGTTGCCCTCGAAGCTTCCACCTCCCTCACCCCTTCATCCCCAGCACCCCACTCACCAGCCGCCCACACGCCCGCCATCACCTCCACCCACCACCCACATGGCCTCAAAATTCGCCGGTCTTGGGTTCCTGTCTTGCAGAAAAACACGTAATGCCCTAAGTTCTCCCCAACGATCAAATAGTCGTTCATTATCCTCTGCGTCTTACACAGGTTCATTCCCTGATACACCCCTGGCCACACCTCACCCTCATCTGTCACACCACTCGTAGCCAGACGCCCCTATGATTCCTGATGGGCGTCGCCGCGTCTTAGCCACACCATCGTCAGACGTCTACCAAGCCTCCAGACCAAGAGGGAATCCTGGCTGCCACGCCTGAGCCAAGCCTCCGCCACACCTCCCTCAAGCACCACCAACGCCGCTGATGTTCCAAAGTTTCGGCATAAAACGGCAGATTATGACACTGAAACGATTCCCAAGGGTGCCTGGTGCCGCCTGCGCTGCTCCGGGGCGGGAAGACACATCAGAGTAAGGGCAAGGCAAGGCACGGGGGAAGGGAGGATACAGCGAAGATCACAACCTTTTGAAACCACAGATACAACGAAATATGATGAGTACAATACTTTCATTGATTACAGGCCAAATTAACACTATATAGAGGATACATTTATTTGGCAATGAATTCTGCCACAACACCACCAGTGACTGACAGTACCATTAATGCTATCAGAACGCCGTGATTATATTAGCCTGTGAAACATTTATATCCCAATCCGCGTCAACTCACGTATGGCGGACTGGCAGTAGTAGTACAGGAATACCCGGTGATTGAGACGGGAGAACGATTGCAAAACCAGACAAGCTGCTAGCTTACGTTGACTGTAGCACAAGTTTCACGGTATTTTTTTCTTCGTGTAACCTTTAGCCTTCCGTAACTAGAGCATACACTCAGGTATATTTATGGCTCACAGTATAAGCTTGCCAGGTGTTCGTGTTGCTCAAACTCAAACAGCCTCGATATTTTTTACCTCTGTGTCATGGAGAAAGTACTCATCTTGTCTATGGTATTCATGTTTTATACTGTATAAATGCATCGTTCCCCTCACTGCAACAACGAACAAAAGCAGTCAATACGGCTATGACATCAGCATCAAAATTAGTTAAAACCTCCAACGTAAAATTCCACACCTTAGAATAGCAGCGGTGTACGAGGTATTTTAAAATTGTCACTAACAATAGCAGCAACACGCTCCTCTCTCTCTTCCGTCTTCCTTCACTCACACATTTTACATACATACATACACACATACATACATACATGCATATATACATACTGCGGGTTATGAGTTTTCCCCATCAAATAAAACTTCTCATATTTTTGGGTGTAAAACAGCAGCAACGGCAAGGAAGAACAACAGCAGAATAACATCAGCTACAAACAACAACAAACAACACCAGCAACAAGCGCGGCAGCTGGCGAGGCTCGGCGTGGGAGTTGCCTCGCCACACACACTCATGAATGGTCCGGGTCTTTCAGCTTCGTCTGCATCCTTGCATCATCGCCCCGACCACCACCACGACCACGGTTATAACACACACCAAGATTCAAAGAGTCTCCTTGGATCTTGGAACACAACACCCACACTCAAACCTACGTAACATCACCAACACCCGCCTTATAGCGTACTGATATGACAGAAGAGAGAACATAACGTAAATAAAACGTGCAGAAACGATAACAGATACAGTGATAAAACATTTTCTTCAGTTTGAGGAAGGAATGAAGTGCAAGGGGAAGAAGACGAAGTCACTGCCCATGGCCATGAGGAACACATCTGGAGACGCGCGGTTATGAATGAACAGGCTGCGGGTTGCCAGCTAGTACATTCCAGGGTCGCCAAGACGAGGCCTGGCTGAACAAAAGCCTCAAATTGACATCTAACTCGTGAGGGTAGACGATCCTGATGAGTAGAACAGTTTCTTCACCGTGTGTGCGTCTGTGTGTGTGTGTGTGTGTGTGTGTGTGTGTGTGTGTGTGTGTGTGTGTGTGTGTGTGTGTGTGTGTGTGAGGTCATTGGTAAACGTGTGGGTGTAAGTTGTGTGGCCGAGAGCGAGCTGTAGGGGAGCTAGTATTGCGTGTTGGTGGGAATGTGGGAAGTGTGTGTGGGCTGCAGTGATGGTGGTGGTGGTGGTGGTGGTGGTGGTGCAGATGTTACGGCATGTTATCGACGGGGGGAGAGGCAGGCAAGTGTGGAGTGAATGGAAACCTTAAGACGAAGGCCAAATGAGAGAGAGAGAGAGAGAGAGAGAGAGAGAGAGAGAGAGAGAGAGAGAGAGAGAGAGAGAGAGAGAGAGAGAGAGAGAGAGAGAGAGAAAAGGGGGAAAGATACGAGCAATATGTGCAAGAGGAAGCACAGACGAAGGTATAAGACGGAGAGGCAATCTTGAGGCTTCAAAAGTGGACGTGTTGACCGCAAGCAAAGAGGGACAGGAAGAGACCCAGACAACAGGTAGTGAAGGAAGCGATCAGAGGCAGGCGGAAAGACGGAATAAGAACAATGAAGAAGAGTCGTGCGTGTGTATACGGATGTGCGTGTGTGCTTTATCCGTGGAAGCTAAAAAAAAGAAGAGAGAGAGAGAAAAAAAAAGAGAGATAGAGAGAAAAGAAAAAAATCCATTTCCCTTAACGAGACTTCACCGACGAGCTATTCAACAATATCATCAGAGGAGTCAAGGTCACCCCCAACGTTCAGTGAGGCAGGAAGGCCCACCAGCCACGTATATCTCTCTCCTTACTAAAAGTTGAATACATATACAGTGAATAAGAGTGGACGAGTCAAGGTCAGAGCACCATTGAGGTTATTCGATACGGGTTTTATTGCAATTCATAGCTACATTCAAGTGTCTCGTTTATTATTTTGTGGAAGAGGGTGTTTTGAGTTATGTAATTCTAAGTGTTAACGATGAAACTTATTTGTATTTTCCCACCTTGCTTCCTAACCCTCACCCTGCTCTCACACCCTGCAAGCAAAAGCGAGAAGAGGAAAGGAGACAGACAAAAAGAGAGAAACGAGAGGCACTATTCAATATTAATGAATAGGTTTAAAATGAAGTTAGAAAAAGAAAGAACTATGGAGAAAGAAAAAAAAGTTAAACGCAGTACATACATCTTCACAAAGGAACGGGTTGATAAAAAAAAAAAGCTGATCACTTCTATGAAAAGAAAATGCTCTTTAAGGCAACAATGCCGCCTTAGCTTTCCCGTACCCTCCCGGAAACAGGCTTGTGGGTATTGAACTGCTGCAACAACGGTGGTTCTATGGCCATACGGGTATAACAAGGGTATCATCACTTTATGGGAAGAAGACCAGAAGAGGTGACGAAAACAATGATACCAGAATAAAGTTATGAAAAAGAAGACTATGATGAAGGGAGAAGAAGAGAAAGACGACGATGAGGATGATGATTAAAGAGGAAGGAGATAAAGCGAATAGGGAGGAGGAGGAGGAGATGCCGCCTGGAACAAGCGCTAATGATGTTGGGCCGAGAATCATTGCAATGAAATGATAAATACACAGAACGTCACTCTGCAGCACACGGAAAGGAGGAGAGGAGCTGGAAAAGTCATGTGTTTAAAGTTTGAAAGTTTGTAATGACACAAGATTCTTCGGGTTATGGTGAATGTATTACAATGAATAAAACAGGTTTCTTCAAACTGGTAATTACGTGTGTATCTTACGTTGCTCATATATAATGCAAATATGCAATGTCATTCAGGTGATAATTACTAATGAAATCTGGAACAATGATTTCTGTTATAAGAGAAAGTTGAGTGAGTACTGGCCACTGGGGGGACGAGAGAAAATTAGAAGGAAGAAAGTTGGTATACAGAATAGAGGAAGAACAAGAACAAGGGGGAAGTAACAAGGTAAAAAAAAAAAAAAATAGTGAGGATAAGATGGAAGAGAAAGACTTAACCGGAAACAGTACTAGATGTTGGATGCGGTAAGACAAACGGACGCACGTCGTAGTACCTGCCAGCCTTAAGACATTAAACCCTTTCTTGCCGCCGCAGAAAAAGGGGCAACAAGAAATCCCGCCAGAGCCGCCGCCGCGCGTGATCAGGGTCTGCACTTCCGGCGAGACGACTTCTACGACCTAAAGAAAGAGGAGCTGCCGCGCCCAAGACACTGCCAGGCGTCGTCCACACATTCCTCGCTACTTGGGAGGCAAAACGCAAATAGTTCGGCGCGCGACGGGGCTGCAGATTCATTCACACACGCAAAAACAAAAACACTGAAAAAAATAAACAAAAAGCGCCACGGAAAAGCGGGAAAGGTTTTAAGGGGGGGTAGGGTAATGCAGAAAAAGCAGCGACAACCCTCGTTAATGAGATGAGCGTCAGCCCTCATATTTCACGGCACCAACCACCACCACCACCAACGCCGCTTCCAACAAGACTCCCCCCCCGCCCTCTTTTCTCTTTCCTTCTTTTCCCTTCCCTTCCTCCGCACGCGCCCACACCCTCATTACCTTCACTCTCCTTCTCCTTTTCCTCATCATCGCCGCGATCGATCCTTATCTCAGAAAACCTACGTGTCTTAATGGAGGTCGCGTAACCCTATCGGTGTTTTGCAGGACCTCACAAGGGCCCGCCGGAGTACCCACACGTGCATAAACTTTGTGAATGGTGGCGGCGAGGGTTTGTCTGCGTGAGCTTTGTGCCATCCCTCCCCCTTCCTCACCTCCTCCCTCCCATCGCCTCCCTCCCCTCCGCTGACCCAGACGCGACGACGGTCTACTAACGCTGCAGCTACATAACCAGTATCTTAAAAGGGTTGTTGGTGATCTTTTCAACAGTGGGAAGAAGAAGAAGAGGAGGAGGAGGAGGAGGAGGAGGAGGAGGAGGTGGAGGAGGAAAGTGGCGGCCCAACACACGGACATCAACACTACCATCGATGTTGAAAGGCGGGCAATGTTTTCATGCGTGTCTGCAGCCTGTAAGAGTGTTTGGCTTCGATGAGGAGCGAAAGAAAGACGTGAGTTTTGTTTAGGCAGTGACTAGCGGCGCCCGGCGGTCGGCACGAGGACGTAATCAGAGTAGGGACGATGGAATGGCGTGTGTGGTGTCTAGATGAAAGGCTCTACCTTGCTAGGTGTTAAGAGGGAGGAGGAAGAGCGTCGAGGAGGTGACTGTTTATGCGTCATGTGAGGTCCCGCTTCTCACTCCACTAAACGGAGAACTTGATCTATCTGCAACTCTGATCCAAAACTTTTCCCAAGCTTTCCTGCACCACCGGAAAAATACATCTCAATCCACGTTCTTTCATTATCAAGTCTCACATCTGCGTGGGTGCTCTCTGTCAATTAGCCACCTTTGAGCATCTGTAAACAAGCCTAAAATTCACCCTGTTTGTATACGTGTGTTTACAGTCTGTGGCCAAAACGGGGAGGACAAAAAATATGCCTTCAATTAAGATTTCGTGATGTACTTTCCTCGCCTCCATATGAATACCCGAGGCTTTTACCGGTTACCTCCCTCCCACGCCACCCATTAACACTATCCCTCGACTGTCAGACGGTAGGCCTCGTCCCTACACACCTCCTCCCTGCCCTTCCCTTGGCACCCATGCACGCCTCCTCGATCTCCCGGCTCTGGCACCCCCGTACGGCTCCTCCCTTCTCTTTCATTGGCACCCATACACGCCTCTTTCTTTTGGCCCTGGCACCGATACACACCACCTCCTCCTCCTCCTCCTTCTCTTCCTCTTCCTCCTCTTCCTTCCGTCTCTTTCTTTGGCAGTCGTACACGCCTTCCCCTTTATCTTTCCTGGCACCTTTGGTTAACTTACTCTCCTGCATCCCGCCCCCATCCTTACCGTTCTCCTTTTATATGGCATCCCCGCACACATGCAACCCTTCACACGCGACACCCTTACCTTCCCCACGCCTTCCTCCCTTACCTTGACGCGCCTAACTCTCTTTTTTTCTTCTTCTTAAGCCTGGCAACCCACATCCACTCCGCTCAAACTCCGTAACTGTGCTTTGTCCGTCACCGCTGTCTCCTTCGGTCCTCACCCCTCAAGGCCGCTAACACAATGCTTCCCTCTCACCTCCCCACGTCACCTCCTCGTCTCCCCTTACTCATTACCTTCGCCTGTCTTCCCTTCCTTCCCCTTCACGTCTCACCTAAACAGCCACATTTGTCTCCCTCATCACCTCACCCTCGAAAAAGTAGATATAAGCATGTCTACCACCCTTACTCTTGTTCATACTTTCCCTTCCTCCTACACTTCCGTCCCCTCACCTCCGCCTCACTCCACCTGTTACCTACCTCAGCCGGCACCTTTTAAGCCTCTCCCGGACCTCCCTCATGACTTAGCCTAACAGCTCCCTATTTCTCCGTACCTGTCTCTCCTGCCTCGGCTACAGACTAACTCACTCAGTACACCGCAACACCGCACACTCTCCCGCCCCTACAAATTAATAGCTGTGCCCCTCTCTCACTCTTTCTCTCTCTCTCTCTCCCTCTCTCACTCTCTCACTCACTCGCTCCCTTTCCCCTCTTCCCCATGGCGTCCTTATAACTTATCCTGCTAACGCTGCATAAATTTCCCCTCTAGCTCACTTTTCATCTCTCCTGGCTCGTTTCTCCGCTATCTGTCTTTTCCCTTCTCACTCTTTCTTAACTTGCCCTCACGTGTCGCCTGGCTAATTCACGTCCTCCTCCCCTCGTCATTCATTTCTATTCTCCTCCTCCTCCTCCTCCTCCTCCTCCTCCTCTTCCTCCTCCTCCTCCTTTTCGTCCTCCTCCTCTTCGTCTTCTTCGTCTTTTTTTTTCGCTTACCTCCTCTTCTTACTCCTCATATTTTCTCCAACGTAAGGACAAAATATTCTATCTATGATTGTCATTATTCGCTCCTCCTCGTCCTCGTCCTCCTCCTCCTCCTCCATTGCATCTGCTCTTCTCAATTATCTCTGAGAAGATCTTTTTAGCTGTCGTTTTCTTCTTCATCTCGTTATTGTGATATTTTCATTTTTCGAGTTACATTTTAATATAATAATCGACTTAGTTTATACGCCATTCATTATTTAGTTTACTACACCCACACACACACACATACACACACACTTACTTATTCAACATACTGAATACAGAATACTAATCTTGCAGTCTTATCTCCTTCTCTCATCTGCTTAATATACTCTTTCCTGTTCTCTTCCCTGCTACATCTTTTCCACGTTTCCTCTTCCTCGTTCCCGGCCCTCAGTCTCCCTTCATCTTTCCTTCTCTCATGTCCCTCGCACATTTTTTCCATGTTCCCGTACGCTTCTTCGCCTTCCCTGCGTCCTCCTTTCTTTCCTCACCGTCCCCTAAACCGTACTTCCCTTCTGCTCTTCCTCTTCAACTTGCCTTTACCTTGTTCACAGTTTTCTCCTTTCCATCCCTTCTACGTACAAACCCTCCTTGTGTCTCCCGTCTTTCCCTTTCCTTCCACCTTACCCACACCTTTCCATCACCCAAGGTCACCCTCCCTCCCTCCTTCCCTCCCTCCCAGGTGCGTCTTCAACATTTTTTTTGTCGGTCATAAATCAGAGTACTCTCGGGGGTGCTTAGCCGTGAAATCCCCGGCGAGGTGTAGGCTGAAGACAGAAGCAAAGTGCTCACTCATAACTTGCTTCCCTCAACACACAGATGATCACAGTCCCGCCGACAATACTTTCCTGTCACCGCTAGACTTATGGACAGGAAAAGAGATATGGGCGAAGCTGATGACAAATGTGCGACTCCCTCTATACGTTACGAGGCGACAGGTTATACTGGGTTTAAAAAAAGAGAAAATAATAATTATGGGTGATATGTAACCGGTAAAAATGTTACTGTTAGCAATTCATTCATGTCAGGAAGTGTCTGTCCGATAAATTGACTTCTTTCTCTACAGGATATTGTTGCTACTTTATTGACTCGATTTTTCTTTCCTTCGCGGCGAGGAAAAGGAATACAAAATCGAAGTGGTCGTGCCGTTTCTTTTTAGGGTTTAAAACATATTGCCATTCCGAATTTTTAGCACGAAAACGTTGTTGATATACCAAAGACCTTGGAGGAATCACAGAAACGCAACCATATCGAGAAGGAAAACTGTGATTAAAGACAAACAAACGGACGAAATCGATAGCAGAGGGAGAGTTTCATTGAAGTATTTCACGGGAAAGAAAAAAACAAACGAGAAGTGAAGGAGGGAGGGAAGGAAGAAAGAAAAAGAAAAGGATAGAGACAGAGAGAATGAGAGAGAGAGAGAGAGAGAGAGAGAGAGAGAGAGAGAGAGAGAGAGAGAGAGAGAGAGAGAGAGAGAGAGAGAGAGAGAGAGAGAGAGAGAGAGAGAGAGAGAGAGAGAGAGAGAGAGAGAACACGAAAGTCAGCGAATGGCAATATGAATACGACTTTTGACGAGGAGGAAAACTGCGTTGAATATAAACATGCCAAGGAAATATGCATGATGGAGGCGAACTTTCATTAACAAGAAACTCACATAAAAGCGTGGAAACCTCCGCCAAGCAGGTATACCAAGAAGAGAGAGAGAGAGAGAGAGAGAGAGAGAGAGAGAGAGAGAGAGAGAGAGAGAGAGAGAGAGAGAGAGAGAGACTCGTAAATCATCAGATCTCACACACACACACACACACACACACACACACACACACACACACATCTGCAATATATTTACGTATACTTCCTTTGCTTGAAACATCCTGTCTCCCTCTATCCTCCTCCTCCTCCTCCTCCTCCTCCTCCTCCTCCTCCTCTTCCTCTTCCTCCTGCTCCAGTTATGAACTCACTCACAGGACCAAAACATAATTTATTCCAATTCATATATATTAATTTCGTTCATTCATTGACACATTTTTATAATCCTATTGAAATATAAGGATGCGCTCTCTCTCTCTCTCTCTCTCTCTCTCTCTCTCTCTCTCTCTCTCTCTCTCTCTCTCTCTCTCTCTCTCTCTCTCTCTCTCTCTCTCTCTCTCACTGTTGTTGTGGGAAAAAAACTGAATAAATATTTTGTGGTCTTTTTTTCCCAGTAAATTGTTTTAAATATAAGAAAATGAAGTGCTGAGCCACATTTCGGCGGTGCTTTATTTGCAGCCTCTTTGTTTATTTCTTTTGTTTTTTTCTTTCTTTTCTTCCGTCTTTTCTTTTCTTCCTTCTTTTTTTTCTTTTCTGAGTCTTGGGTTTTCCCTTTTCTCTCTTACTCATCTACATAAATAACGTTTTGCTTCTTTTTCTCCCTCCTCCTTATTCTTTTTTTTTTCTCTCTCTCTCTCTCTCTCTCTCTCTCTCTCTCTCTCTCTCTCTCTCTCTCTCTCTCTCTCTCTCTCTCACGTCAGCTACTTATTACATCCTTTAGTATATCTTTCTTCCTCTATAATCCTTTGTTTTATTGCTCTTCATTCATTTCATTGTTTTTAACTCATTTCCTGTTATCATTCCACCTCATGAGGATGTTGTTAAATTTCCTTCCACTTCTTTCTTTCTTCACTCCTACTCATTTTTTTTTTTGTTTTATATATTTTTTTTATTTTATTTTATTTTACCTCATCAACTTCCTTCCCCAATAATAGTCTCCTCCCTCCTCCTCCTCCATCCACCCTTTCATTGTCCTTCAACACATAATTTTCTCTTCCTTCTCCCACTTTTTGTTAGTGTTCTTCCTCCTTCTATTGCATCTATCTCATTGTTTCCTGCAGCGGGACACCTCTGGGAAGAAAGATAAATCGAGTGTAATATATTTTTTCCTCTTTTCGTACTCAGAGAAAGAGAGAGAGAGAGACAGAGAGACGGAAACAACCAACCAAATAAAAGGATAAATATATAGAAATGGAAACATATATACATTGAATTATGGACAGTGGATTGTTAAGGTCAAAATAGGTCAGCTGTGTCGGGGGTGTAGGGAGGGGAGGGAGGGTGATGAGGTCAAGAGGTGGATGGGATGAAGGATATTGAGGGTCACCATGGATCATTGGGCACTTGAATTGTGTGACAGCTGAGTTAAGTGGAGAATGAACGTGAGTGAGTGAGTGAGTGAGGGAGTGAGTGAGTGAGTGAGTGAGCGAGTCATGATCGTGGAAAAAAGAGACAAGGAAAAAAGAGGCAGACCGAGAATACGCTGAACAAGCATTTCCAGTTAATTAAGTAATAATGCACACACACACACACACACACACACACACACACACACACACACACACACACACACACATGCAAAAAAAAAGAAAACAGTTAGAAAAGTGCATACTCAACCCTATCTTACTGGGGGTTTTTTTCACTGCTGACGTCACGATCGGGGCACGACGTGGGTGAGGGGGTGAAAAAAGGCATTCGATTGGTGGAAGGAATGAAGAAACAAGATCCGAGGCCTGTGATTGGCTGACAAATGGGTTAGATAGAAGATCCGGTGTCGCGTCGAACCAGCTTGTTTGTTCTCTGCGTTTTTTGCTCAGTGAGAAGACGAATGGGGATCCCCACACATAATGGGACTACGGAGGCTCACTAATAACACTCTGACAGCCCGCCAACAGCCTCCCCTCCTGTCATCCACGAAGAGGTGAAGGAAGAGGAGGAAGATGAGAGGATGGGAGAGAGGAGAGAGCCATGTGTGTGTGTGTGTGTGTGTGTGTGTGTGTGTGTGTGTGTGTGTGTGTGGTCGGGCGTGCAAGGCTGTTTTCCACCACGTGATTCATCGAGGAACAAACGCGCACGAGGTAAAAAAAGTCTTTGTTCAAGTTTTTTTTTTTCTTCTTCCCCATGTTGTGTTTCCCTGTTAGTGGAGATCAGTAAACACATCAGAATAGACGAACACATGCGTTTGTAACTTCATGTGCACATTCTCTTCCTCCTCTTTTTTTTTTTTATTCTATCTTTTTGTTGTTTCTTGTTTCTACGGAGTTACATATGATGTCATGTTTGTGTTTAGCCGTGCAGGTAGGAAGAGAGAAGATTGCACACACACACACACACACACACACACACACACACACACACACACACACACACACACACACACACACACACACATATACATACACACATATACATACTCGTAACGCCCTGGAGGTACAACATGAAAGTCCTTCGCCACTACAATGCATCATCAGCTCAGCAGCAGCGTGACGTCACCGCCGCCATCACCACCTGCATCTTCCATCTCCCTCCCTCGCCGCTTTGCCCCTCCACGCATCCCAGCCTCTCCATCATCCAGCATTGTTCGTCTCGTGTGTGTGATATCTTGTGTATTTTATTCTGGCAAGAACTGCTTTTCTCAGCATCATCCGCATCCCAGTTTAGTTGTACATCAATTCCGTCTTTATGTTTTACTCAGTATATATATATTTTTTTCGCTATAGTGAATGCATTGCATGAAGGACACAGCCGCTAAATATTAATTCGTAGCAGGTGTGGTAGGTTTGCAAGGGTTTACGAGGAGTGGAGAGGGCTTGACGCAGGTGTGCGAGAATAAGCAAGTAAGGCACAGGTGTGGGGCAGGTGAGAGGAACATTCGCAAAATCTTTTCTTTATATATATATATATATATATATATATATATATATATATATATATATATATATATATATATATACACACATACATACATATACATATATAAACGTAATCTCCATATTTGTATCATTATCAAGTGATATATTTCCTTGACTCCCTTTGCTCACGTTTCTTGTAATTTTTCTTTAGGGTTGTTTTTGGTTCCTCTGAAGCTTAATGCAAACTTCCTCTTCACCCTCACTCCCCTGCCTCTCATATCCCTCCCTCGCTTTCCCCTCCCATAAAGCACATAGAAGCACACACACACACACACACACACACGCACACACACGCACACGCACACACACACACACACACACACACACACACACACACACACACTCTATATCTCTCTCTCTTTCTCGCTTTTTATTTCTCTCTCTTTCTCTCTTTTTCTTTCTCTCTCTTAACACAAATATGCATGTCGACGAAATCTTGCAAGTCGGTTTCCACCTTCCAGACGCTCAATTGATTACGGTAAAAACTGGTCTCGAGTAATTGCAAGCTTCTTCAGCGCCTTTTCTTTCTCTTTCCTGAGACAGGAAGGGCAGTTTTCTCAGCAGGCGACCTTGCGAAAAGCGTGACACCTGCAGACTTTTCCTTCCGTAAAGAATTTGCGTCGAGGAGGAAAATAGTAGGTGATGATAATGATGAGGACGGGAGTTGCATTGTGTCCTTGTGTTAGAATACAGTTATTAGCTCCTCATAGTCATGGGCATTATTCACGGGGAGACACTGTGTTATTATATACTGAAGTGATGGAGTTAAATAATGTGTACACGAACACTTGCAAAGACTGCTGAGGGGATGAAGTATAAATATACGAGTACACGTGGCATTTGTGATCCTCCGGTGAAGAGGAGGAGGAGGAGGAGGAGAAGGAGCATGAGGGTGATGATGAGGATGAGATGAAGAGAAATAATAATGATAATAATGATAATGATAATAATGTTGCTAGTAATTACTTATGTTGTTTTGTTCCTGTTGACAAATGGTGATATCTGTGGTGTTGAAACCCATGTGTGGTGGTGATGCTTAAGGTGAGTGAGGTGGAGGAGGATATACAGGTCATTGTGGAGGTGGTGAGAATGGTGATGGAGGGAGGAGGGTCGAAGTTGATGAATTAGTTGTGTTAGGATGTACCTGGCGCTTCAGTAATTTAGGTCATTGGCGCCCGTGATGGTGGTGGTGCCGACGTCATAATTAGCATCACAAACTCCCTTCAACACCTGCACCACCAGCCTCCCTCCCTCCCTCCCTCCCTTGCAATCGTATCCACGCTGATAGAAGAATGTTTCACTGAATAAATTATCGAAAAATGAAATAGATGATGTATCGAAAATTGCATACAAGCGAAAAGATATAAAAATCTTGAGTAATGAAAATGTATGAAATTACTGAAAAATAACTTCTTACCCTCAGACTCCTGCATCGCATAAAATATTACACCGCAGCTTTCATCTCTCCTCCTCCCCCAAGCACCACCACCACCACCACCACCACTACTACTATCAGATACAAAAACAAAGGTAGTGTAAGCAGCATGTGACCTTGGCCAATGCAGAGCGGGAGGCCCCTTGCCGCCGGGCACCTACAAGGCCGCACTACACACACACATGCACGATATCTGCACATGCATGTATTGACGACGCAGAATTATCCGCATAAACAGATATCAATATGAAAAATAAGGTTATTGTTAGAAGCATGTGATCGCTTCCGTCATAAAAATGCATGCATAATAACCCTCCAAGGTCGGTGAAGGTTAAGGCGTCACAGCCAAACAATGTTCATAACAAGAGTTGCACCAGACTTAATAGGCTATGAGGTATGTGTGCACGTGTGGCTAGGCGCTTCAAGGCCTAGCCTTGGAAGTGCTAGTGTTCCATCCCTGCCTTGCGAGGCAGCCGGAGAAGAGATTGGGAAAAAGTAGTTTAGTGAACGCGAGCCACATCTCTAAAGCTAATCAGATTAGTCACAAAAATTCATGTAGGGTGAGTGAGTTTCCGTCAGTAAGTAAGATAAGACTGAGTCTGCGAGAGGAGGTCTGTTGGTGTCTGTGAATTTGTCAGAGGATCTGCCTGCCTGCCTGCCTGCCAGTCTCGATCTCTTGGGCCGCTTCCAACCTTCCTCCCCCTCGCCCCGACCCCTGGAAGGTACAGCTCCAAGTTGGCGAGGTTTGGCGTTGCTGGCGAGGTCGGTTTACAGCCGTGATTGACGCCACTGGAGTTGGAGGAGAAGTTTGGCGATCTTGACGTCTTGGGGCCTCGTTAGCGAGGTGGCGATTCCTCGGCGTCGGCACGATTTGGCGTCAAGAGCTTTGCGACTCACGCGGGTCGTCTCTCTCTTTCTTCTTCTCTCCCTTATCTCTCTTTTCCTCATCACGTGGAGTATTCGTGTCGTTGCCGAGGTCACTGCAGCGATGGCATCGTCCCTCAACCTGGTCACGGTTGGGCAGTCAGACAGGGACGGTGAGTGGACAGGGATAACAGGGAAATGGAAGGCTGGAAAGGGAAAACACGACCACCTTGCCAGAATAGCAAGACACAAAAAATAGGACAAGAGACGAGAATAGACGAAGGATATGGAGTGGAAATTAGGGAACGGAGAGAGAGTGAATTAAAACGATAAAGTAAGTGGATGGGAAATAAAAGAAAAATGCAATACTGAGAGGCGTGAGAGTTGAGGATGAAAAAAGACAGACATATCTTGGGGACAAACTTGAGTGAAGTCATAACGGAATCATAGAGTGAACGCATGATGGCCAGAGTGTGAAGGGAGACGAGTCAATGTGATGGAAGATAGCCAGAGGGAACGAGCTGAGCCAGGCAGAGAGAGAGAGAGAGAGAGAGAGAGAGAGAGAGAGAGAGAGAGAGAGAGAGAGAGAGAGAGAGAGAGAGAGAGAGAACAAGTTGATAGAAGTGAGTCACCATGAAAGAACAGGGAAGCCGAAGGAAAATTCAAACAATCAATGTGAACAAGTAGAGTGAGGGATGCAGGTTTGATGGAGTGAGTGGGAGAAGGAGAAGAGTGGTGAGAGGGAGGGAATGGGAGGGGAAGGGAGAGAAGAGACAGTCACCCTTCTCACCAGCGGCGCGTGAAACTCCCCTAATTTTACCAAAGACCTCAACCATCGTGATTTCCGCTATATTATTATTATCATTATTATTATTATTATTATTATCATAGTCATCATCATCATCATCATTATCTTCATCATCATTCACTGTAGTTTGTGTTCAATTACGTGTTGTTGTTTTTTTTGTTCTTCCTCTACTGTTCCTGTTGCTGTTGGTGTTGTTATTTTCTCATGTTATTCAGTTCACTTTTTTGTTATTTATCCTCAACTCCTTTGTGTGTGTGTGTGTGTGTGTGTGTGTGTGTGTGTGTGTGTGTGTGTGTGTGTGTGTGTGTGTGTGTGTGTGTGTGTGAGTGAGTGTATTTTATTTTGTTCTACACTTTACTGTTTTTTCCTGCTCGTGTTATGCTTTTTATGTATTTTTTATGTATTTTTTTTTCTCTGCAATGAGCGCTGACGTAGTGTTTGTAGTAATTTTAAAGTTATCATACACGTTTTTTTTTCTACATATAATACTAGAACTTATTCACTTTAAACACTATCAGACTATCATGTTATTACAGATATTACAGCTGTTCTTAGTCTATACTCAAAACTCATTGTACACTTTGCCTCCAGTCTGTAGTTTACTCATTCGAACAGATGTATTCGCGGTCCTTATCACATGAAATTATTACGCCAATTTGTATTCCTTGTATCACTCTATACGAATACCTTGTTAGCTTGGTGCTTTCATGTTTATCCCTCATCTATCCCACCTTCGACACTCACTAAGATCACCTCCACAGATAAACACCTGGTGCGCCTCTACCCTCCTCTCACGTTTCGGCGAGAAGGGACGAGGGGAGGGGGGGAGGGTGTGTTAGGGGGAAGGAGGTAACATCAAGGTGTGTTAGTTGAGGCATCTTTGGCAGCACCTGGAACCTAGAGACGCTCATTATCCCATTAGAGCACCCCACCTGAGCCTCACCTTCTCTGTGAGTGGTCTCGTCTGGTCTGGTCTATACTGGAGTGGGAGTCAGTGGTGCACCGCGATGTTGTACACAGTGGGGGGAAAAAAAAGTAAGTATCGATGCACAATATAAGCGAAATATTATGACACGATGGAACGAAGGACAGTGAAATATGATTGGTATGATGATAGAATGACCACGACTGTGTTCGCTTCATGGTGGTGTATGGCATGTTTCGTGAGCAGAGTTATGAAGCAATCGTTGGGTGGTTCGACTCATGCGAACCAACCACAGCTAGACTTGCCGATCCTCCCATAAAATCAAAGGTTGTTTAAATGTTTACGATAGGCATCAAACCCCCTGTGAACCGATATTTTTCTTTTTTTTTACCTTGTGTACCTTGTGGGAAATGTCACTTAGGAACATGCAGGGGACGGGAGTGTGTCCAATACCTCGCCCGTGTAAGTATAAGGTGAAATCGTAAATTATAGGGTGGTTTTGGCGTGTCAGCGTGGGTAGAGACATAGATAAAGAGAGAGAGAGAGAAGAAAAAAAATGTGTGTGTGTGGGTGTGTGTGTGTGTGTGTGTGTGTGTGTGTGTGTGTGTGTGTGTGTGTGTGTGTGTGTGTGTGTGTGTGTGTGTTCTCTTCCATGTAAAGATTGTTACCAATGTCATATATTATGGAAGTAGCAACAAAAGTGTAGCAAAAACTGACAACCACAAAATCAAAAGGGCAGTAGATTGATAAAAATGTCAATCGAGCAAGTGACAGTGTGTGTGTGTGTGTGTGTGTGTGTGTGTGTGTGTGTGTGTGTGTGTGTGTGTGTGTGTGTGTGTGTGTGTATGTGTGTGTGTGTGTGTGTTTTTCTAGGCCTGCAGTTTTCACTCCGGGCAGATGTAAAATCCATTCTCGACCACTGCACTGTAGCTTTTTGCAGTTAAGGCCATGAACATGTAGGAAAAAAAAGTCAGTGAAAACAAGATAATGAAAGGGTAGGGATGCACGGATAGAGCAAGGAAGAGTGGAGGAAGGAAGTGAGGAAGCGAGGCAGAGGGAAGGAGGCGGAAAGCAAGGCATGCAGGAGGATGTGGTCAGCGCGTAGCCCATCAGGTGGTTGTGAGGGAGGCGAACCGAGACTTCAAGGCCCAGGAACAGTCTGAAGGGTCATGACAGTCTGGCGGGAGCAATGCACTGACGACTCGCCGGGATCCAGCCTGCACACACTGCTAGACTAATGCATTTATATATCACCAAGTGTACACAAAACAAAATAGTGATGTTCTTGTTTCATATTGAGTCACTAATAATACACGTGAAGGATGTTTTTTCTTCCTTTATTTGTGTATCTTTTTTTGTACTAGATCTAAGTGATGAATGTCTTAATGGATATGTCCTTTACACTTCATTCGTTGCCGGAGTGTTGGCTTTACTGTTTCTCTCATCTGGGCATCCCCATTTCCACTTTTTTTCTGATCCCTAACCTTTCATAATGTTATCGCAGTATCCGTGTTTTCGAGAGTGTGGCGCCGGGCAGACCGTGTTCAACTCCACAAAGTTATACAGTTCACAGACAACGGAAGTATACATGCACGCAGTAGCCATGCTGTCTGGATGCTTCCACCTTTTCTCCAGTAATGCAGTGGAAGCTGAGCCGTGCATTGCGTCGTGAAAGTCGCCGGAACTTGCGTCGCTTTACCAGTTCTTTGCGAGTGACGAAGCAGGAGAAAGTGTCCTCGTGTCAGATAATTTAATACAACTTTATAACATTATATTTTCATAAATCATGCATAGCTCGGCTTATTTTGTCTTTGCTATTTATACTTTTATTATTGCTTGTTAGCCAAGGAATTTGATCACAACAACACTGTACAAGTAAAGATAGTGAATACCACATTAACAAAACTGTTCTGGCTTTAAACTTTCATCAAAATTCATCCCGCGTTACATCACCCTCACGATTACCTTTTCCCTAGACATCTCTCTCTCTCTCTCTCTCTCTCTCTCTCTCTCTCTCTCTCTCTCTCTCTCTCTCTCTCTCTCTCTCTCCGTGTCGGTCGTGATAGGCAACGTAAAGGTCAACACAGTGACCCGTGGTCCCACGAGATACCACGGATGAGACCACCGCCAAGACCAACTAATACTTGACGTCCATTATTACATCATGGCGGCGAGGTTTGGTGTGTGTGGCATGTACGTACAAGCAGTTATTCTTACACCCTTTGCACACTAGTGACCTGATCCCTGTTCACCTTCGTCTGTCCTTCTCTAGGATGGGCAGGGGAAGGAGAGAGCAGTGTGCCGCCGGCTGGTGGCACATCGCCACACACAGAGTTCACTCGCAGTCGAGCGACTAAGAAACTGTTGATGGGTGATTTGCTCCCCCATTTTCTTCCGGACGACGGAGGGACAACAGCCTCTCTTCTCCCGCGGATTTTGTCGCGCGGGAAATATGGGGAGAAAAAATGTCAGGGGAAAAACACGGTAATGGGACCTTGCTGTCCTCAGGCCCCGCAACGACCCCCTTCTTCCCCATAGTTGGAGGGACACCGTGAACACGAGACAGAAGAGGCAAAGAGAAAAGAGTATGAATAAGAAAAAGGAGTATGAAGAAGTGGAAAGGACGAGGTGAGAAAGGACGAAGTATACATGGAGGAAGGAGGGAGGAAAGGAACGTAGGATGGTATACGTGACTGAAGGGAGGAAAGAATTACTTAACTGGCCAAAGGGATCTTGGCAAGGCCACAAGGGGCCTGGCGGCAGGGTGGGCGGTCCACTGCAGGGTTGGTGCAGGGGCGCAAGCCGGCAGAGGTTGGCGAGACCACTACGCTTCAAACACCTGATATTAGTATCGACAAACACTAATACCTTGACGTGTGTGTCCGCGAGGATCCACCAAGCTGTCCTGTCCACCGATGTTCAAAGTGTATTTTTTTACCCTCTCTATTTCTGTCTGTCTGTCTGTCTCTCTCTCTCTCTCTCTCTCTCTCTCTCTCTCTCTCTCTCTCTCTCTCTCTCTCTCTCTCTCTCTCTCTCTCTCTCTCTCTCTCTCTCCAGCGATGCTTACATTCCCCTTCCATTTTTTTAAGAAGCTTTGAATATAAGAACGAGCCAGATGGGACAAGCGGCTGGCAGGATCACGAGAGAGAAAGAGAGAGAGAGAGAGAGAGAGAGAGAGAGAGAGAGAGAGAGAGAGAGAGAGAGAGAGAGAGAGAGAGAGAGAGAGAGAGAAAGAGAGAGAAGAAGAAAAAAGAGAGAAAACACACACACACACACACACACACACACACACACACACACACACACACACACACACACACCAGATAAAAAGTCACCGGCGTCGCTTCCCGTCTGAGCAGTGTTGGGTCACTAGCAGGTGGCGGAGTCGAGTCTTTTGACGTACCTGTTGGAGAAAGAAAAAGACGGGTTAGAAAAGTGTGACTTGTCTCTGCCATTATTAATGTTTCTTATTGAAGGAAAACAAGATAAAACAATAACCTCGATATTTACTTAACGTGGCATGATAAGTCTATTATTTTCTTTCTCAAAAAAAAATGTCACTCTTTTTCTTGATTATATTTGCCTTGTGATATGAAATTTTGAGAAATCTATTTTGTTTGTTTTTTTCCAGTGTCCATCTGAATAAGAGAAATTTTGAAAAAAATATCTATACCTATAGTTTTATTCTTTTTCGTTCGACATACAGCGAGCGCAGTATTGTATACATACATGGAAATGACGTGTGTGTGTGTGTGTGTGTGTGTGTGTGTGTGTGTGTGTGTGTGTGTGTGTGTGTGTGTATGTGCACCATCCTTAGTTTTTACGTAATACATCCACTTTTTTTTCCTTCCTTTCCATCGGCCACTCCTCAACCGCAAGACCCTCCATCTATCCTCTCTATCCCTCCTTCCCTTCTCTCCATCTGTCCATCCTTTCCCTTGTTCGCTCCCTCCCTCCTCCCCTCTCTCTCATAATCTCTCGCAGCCTCCAGACCTCCGGCGGCTGCCCTCCCACTATTTCCTCGGCCTCAATCCTATCTAGCCAATAGGTATTCTGTGAGGACCCGTATCACCTCGCCGCGCCATACACACGCCCTCCACTGGAAAAAAGACTCAACAGAACTCAAGCGGTGGGCGTCTGGGGCTTGAAAAGGAGGGAGAGAGGAAGGGAGGAAGCGAGGGAGGAAGGGAGGAAGGGAAGGAGGAAGGGAGGAGGGAAGTGCGTGCCGTTTCAGGCCCAGATGGGGTTCATAATGCTCCCAACGTGACCTGTAATAAGAAAGAAGTCGACAATAGCTGACGGCGTCGCTCCTATTTCTCACACTCTACCCTTCTCTCTCTCTCTCTCTCTCTCTCTCTCTCTCTCTCTCTCTCTCTCTCTCTCTCTCTCTCTCTCTCTCTCTCTCGTGATAAAGTATCATTATCCTCCCCCTTCCTGATAATTTCGTCATCGTCTCTACCTTGCATTTATCCTTTTTATGAATTAAATTTGTACTTCTCTTCGTTATCGCTTATGACTTATCGCTGTATTTTAGAACCAGACATTTTTTTTTTTTTATATAATTTCTTAAGTTCTAGTATTTTTTATTTTCCTTTTTTCATTGACTTATTTATTTAGTTCCGCCAATAATAATCCAGTTGGTGAAGGTGGGAGCCGCCGGAGCACTTCCCTCCAATGCTCCTCTCTTCAAACTTTCTTTTCCTTTCGGTTCTTCTCTTCATTTTTTATTGCGTTTTGCCTAAGAGCAGCCGTCGCGTGACTCTCTACTTTATTTACACTGTTTTTATTTCCCTTTTTGCCTTCATGTACAAAATTTTTTCTCTGTTTTGTTTTTTACGTGAAATGGTTAAAGAGATTTCACATTAATTCATATATCAATTATTCACTTCTTAATGATGTTCTGGAGACAGGTAGATACTAAGGACTGACAAATTAATTAGTTCACCTGTGTATAGAGTTCCCTCTGACCCGCCGCTTGGGTAAGGAGAGAAACAGTGACCAAGGTGTTGCTTCCCATGTGATGTAGGATAAGCCTTTCATTCTGCAAATCTTCCTTTTTACACTTCTTTTGTTTTGCAGTCATTAGGATGGCTGTATGTTGTATGTGTATGTGTGTGTGTGTGTGTGTGTGTGTGTGTGTGTGTGTGTGTGTGTGTGTGTGTGTGTGTGTGTGTGTCAAGCTAGGGGTGGTGGGTCGGGTCTCTCCATCTCCCGTATTTGTGGTTAGCGTTGTCTTGGGTGCACAGATAATGACCTCTTGTCTTAATTACCGCCGCAGTAATTTTGCCTAATGATCACGAGAGCTCAAAAATGGGATTAATACCGCCTAATGATGGTGGCAGTGCAAGTCTCGCAGGCGGTGGCGGTGAGTGAGGAGGACCCCCCACTGGCTTTCCGGCTGGCTGACTGGCTGGCTGGCACTATGGAAGGGTGGATGGCCGGCTGACAAGTTGGTAGGTTGGTTGCAGGTCTTGGAAGAACAATATCCTCATCTTGTTCTCAAACTTTAAATGGGTGAGTTGCCGAGGTTGTTTGAACGCCGAAGCTCTGACTACTAATCTTGAACACCGAAGCTTCAATCTGAGTATCTCGTGAACCTATTTTGATAGCAGACTTGTGTTGGGTGATGAATGGATGTTGGTTTAACTTACTGACTGACTGACTGAAGAGATTACTGACTGGTTGCTGATGGAATTACTGGTTAGGAGGTGGTTCTTGTGCCTCGCCTGGGGAAGCACACACAGCGGATCGGACAGCAGTACATTAGGCGCCTGTGTCTTGTGTTGTTCGTGTTGGCTGTTTATTCATTCACTGTGTTCTTAACTTTCCTCTTTGTTTTGGTTTACGTCTTTCTTTGAATACCTAGATTTTTCTTCAGAAGTTTCCGTTTTTCTTCATAACATGCGGACGTGTTTCCTCAATCTCTCCATTTACTACGTCATTTTTTTTTGATTTTTCTGATTTATTTGTTTCATCTATACTCTCAAATTAAACTAGTTTCATTATTTTCTCCATGTTTTCCTTTGTATTTCATATACATACATACATATATATATATATATATATATATATATATATATATATATATATATATATATATATATATATATATATATACTCTTACATCAAGCTTTTTCTTACGAGTTTTCATCCCCGCGTCTTCTCTTCTTTCTTATCCGAATCCCAGTCTTTTCTCCTACCGCGGCTTCTGCGGGATGCGGACCACGCCACTACCACTCTCTCCTCCTCCTCCTCCTCCTCCTCCTCTCTTCCTCTTCTTCCGCCTGCTCCTCCAGGCGGGTAGTCACTCCACGTCGTCCTCGGAGGGAGGGTTCTCACGGCTGCCTTTGGTCCGTATCGTTATCATTCCAGCGGAGCCCTCAGCTATCTTCCACATCTGGAGGTCCAATTAAGGCCTCTTCTTCTTCTTCCTCTTCTTCTTTGCTCTCTCTCTCTCTCTCTCTCTCTCTCTCTCTCTCTCTCTCTCTCTCTCTCTCTCTCTCTCTCTCTCTCTCTCTCTCTCTCTCTCTCTCTCATGGGTCACCTCTCACGCCACACATCGTTCCTGTCATTATTGTCGTTGTTTTGGCTGGTGTTATGGCGGTGACAACAGTGGTGATGGGGACAGTGACCGTGGTTGCGGTTGTGGTGGTGGTGGTGGTGGTGGTGGTGGTGGTGGTGGTGGTGGTGGTGGTGGTGGTGGTGGTGGTCTTGGCGTCACCTCTGGGTAATACTATTGTGTTGTTGGTGGAGGCGTCACGTGTTAAGAGGTACATTTACACGATGCTCAATTGTTTAGTGTCAGGGAAGTGTCAGAGGCTCGCATCGTTCATGTTTTTTGTTGCCCGAGTTTTATGCCTTCAGTTGTTTTCTCATTTACGATTCTTCTTGTCTAGTCATTGTTTCTCATCTTTTTGGACATTTTTGTTTGTATTTTTTATTATTTTTTTTTGCTTGCCCTTTTTTCTGTTGTTCCCTGAAGCATTTTCATGATGACTTTCAATGCTGATATTTTTTTCTTTGTAGCAGTCGTTTTTTCTTCATTATTTTTCATTTTTTTTCCTTTTCTTCTTTTCGTCCTTGTATTTTGTCATTGTTAGCTTCCTTGCAGATTTATTTATTTAATCTTGTATTCCTATTTTCCCAGTTTCATCATGCACACACTCCATTTTGTTAGGATTTCACTCCCTTCCTTATTGTTGTTCCTTGTTTGCGTAACTGTTTGTATTTCTCCAAAGGATTTCATGCATTCAATAATACATTTGAACTAAAAATTCTTTGGGTGTGTATTTATATTTGATTCCATGATTCTTTTTTCCCATTACGTCCTGCATATTCGGTGTCACCCTCCTGGACCCACCATTACCCTT
>JAPQNM010000043.1:2025837-2033337 GCA_029783475.1 Metacarcinus magister | reverse complement strand
ATAAAAAAAAGAAGGAAAAAACAGTTCAGAGAGTAGATGTTTTACAGTCGGATTTAGACCACTTTCTAAGCGTGCAAGTCAGTCTTTCATATATCGAACTATTTACGTGTTTGTTACAGTATTGCCTTATGAATAATGTAGTTGCTGGGTTTCGCTTGATATCTACTTGGCATGCCAGACTCGCGTTGGACAAGCATCAGACTTCCTTCAAGCCACGTCGACTGTATTACTATTTTTCCTTGCATTCAGCCGCGTTCGTGCCTCGGCGTCTTCCTATTAGACTGAATTAACTTTTATCTCCACTACTGCTGCCGCCAAGGAGGAGGAGGAGGAGGAGGAGGAGGAGGAGGAGGAGGAGGATGTCAGAGCTTCACTGTTTCACCTTCACTTTCTCTTCTCCTCGTGACCTTAATTCTTTAAACACCCTCACGCTGCTAACACGCCCCAGACCGCCTTCAAATTCCCACTACCGCCACCAACCCGCTTCCACCCGCACTACTACACCCACCACACCCACCACCACTCTCAATCTCCACCTCCCGTACACCGCTAACCCTTTACCGCCGCCGCCACCACCACCATCACCACATTCACTGCCGCTACTGTGTGAATTTCATTATCTATCACTCACACACACACACACACACACACACACACACACACACACACACACACACACCACCACCACCACTTCTCACCACCACTGCCACAGCTCCAGAATGACCTCCCGCCACACGCTTTGAATCCTCGGCTTGTTACTCCTAGTGCTTCCTTCCCTCTTATCCGTCACAGAACATTATACGATTGCTCAGAATCTCTGGGGAAGGCAGGCAGCCACGACCCCTCAGAGAAGTGCAAATTAAAGTGAGAAAATGAGAGAGAATAAAGACATTTCACAGTATTGAGGGCACCCAAAGAAACAAATAATTCAATAAGGAAATGGGAAAGAAAAAGGGGTATTCATCGATGAGAGAAGAAAAGGAAGGTTAAAGAGATATGGGCCTTAAAGAGTTTTTAATAGAGAGAGAGAGGAGAGACTAGGAGAGGGATGGGATGGGATGGGATGGGATGGATGGGTGGAAGGAGCCTAGACAACGTGGCTCAACACTTATCAGTCGTGGGAAGACCAGTAGAGGCCGGGATGTGACCTCACTAATTGCTATCTCTACACGGTTCAGCTTTCAAATATCAACCCCTGAATATCTCTAGCCAATGTTTGCCCGAGCATAGCGCCGCCGGTAATCTTCAGGAGAATGAGTCTTGCTGATACAATACAGTGGCGTCCAAATAGCGTCGAGAGAGAACAAATATTTGGCCGAGTATCTACACCAAGCAAATATCGGACGCTGGGTATTATCGCTGCGTGTGGACGGTGCGCGGCTGAAGGACACCGTTTCTCTAGGTGGTTTCAGAGCGAGTAATATTGAGATGCACGTTATGGTGTCCCCTCGTTACCACCTCACACGTGCTGCGCCTCATGGGTTGTTGTACTTGTGTTGGTTCTCTACTTTCCTTATTGTCTTGTCTATCGGTGTTGTCTCTTCCTCCACACACGATCCTCCACTTCGCTAAATAAAATGAAGTTAACATATCTTACTACTTGCTTCCGGCTTTCCTGTCATTCACTTGACTCTTCTCAGTGCGTTGAGGCGTGTTCTGTAATGCAGTTCTCATCTTGTTCATGAATGCAGTGCTGTTCCCTTTGCACCGGAAAACCAAGTCTCGCCGGAGTCGTGTAAACATCACTCCTTTGGCGGAGACGAGGCATGAAAGTGAGAGTCTCGTGTCTTTGTGGACATTTCAGATTCTAGGAACATGTATTTCATGGACATATTCAACATCATCGAGGGCATCTTAATAACAGTATTTCTTTAACGATATTTTTGAATTATGAACAAATGTTTCCTCCTTTGATGTATGTACTTCACAAGAACTCAGAGGGAACGGTGTACGCTTCTGGTGCATCGAGGAGGCAAGGGTGGTAGTGTGGTGGGTAGTGAGAGTACGGGGCGGTCATGGTGACTGACAGATGTGGTGGGGCCACTGAAGGCGACATGATTGGCCTGGTAGCGGGGCAGGGAATAGGACGTGGTGGTGGGTGGAGGCGGTGAGGGAGTGACATGACTCTGACGTCCGCTGCGAGAAAGGATATAACGGAGAAAATGAAAGGTATTGTGACTCAGGGAAAAGTTAAATGAGACTGAAAAAAAGCCACGTTACTCGTCCTTTGCCTTGAGTGACGTGAGTTGAAACGTGCTGACATGCGCGACGTGGCCAGTGCGAGTCGTGACGAGTAGCTGAGGCCCGACATCGCCAACAACTGAGTGGATTACTTGAACCGGAGGGCAGTAAAGTGAATGGGGAGTCGGGTTGTGGTGAAAGAGACGACTGTAGTGGCGGAGGCGGAGGAGTCTGGCGCTGGCATCTCCTCTCCTCCATTCCCCTCCACTCCCCTCCTCCCACCCATGCCATCCCTGTTTCTTCCCTCATTCGTCCGTCCGTCTCTCTCACTTTCCTTCCTCTCCCTGCCTCTCTCTCCCTATCTCCTTCGTTCCTCCTCCTTCCCTCCTTCTTTCTCCCTGCGCTCTCTCCACTAGTACACAGCAGGGTACACATCCCCCGGTGTTTCCTCAGGCCTCCTCGGGTGTTGGTCCAGCTGAGTCACGCCGCCAGACACACCGCAGTTCTGTTGAGTCGAGAGGAATGTCTTCACCCTCTCGCCTACAGAAGGGTGTCATACCGTAGGCCTTCGTCAAATAAACAAAACAATCGTGAAGAGTTGCACATTGCCGTGGCGCTGAGAAGGAACAGGATGAGATGGATGCACAGAAGAAAGAAAGTACAGATTTATATTGTCTTTAAGGTGTTTAAGACGTAGAGAGTAGGAAAGCAGTGGGACCTAAGCAAACAGCAGCGGCCAAAGCTCCGCCCCTTCGCACGCCACTGGCTCTCTCGGCTCTGCGGGGGATTTATGGGGGAGGAGAACTACCAGGCCACCGTCGACACCCGGCAGAGTAAGGTCACTGGAGTCACATTCCTTCATCTGTCTGTCTGTCGTGATGCCTCTTCGTCAAGGGGCTCTCGTTCACTGTCAATGGCTTTTGTTTGATTTATATTTCTTTCACATTCTCTCTCTCTCTCTCTCTCTCTCTCTCTCTCTCTCTCTCTCTCTCTCTCTCTCTCTCTCTCTCTCTCTCTCTCTCTCTCTCTCTCTCTCTCTCTCTCTCTTGTTTGTAGTATGTACTTTGTAACTGAAACGTTTCCCACAACACACATCATCCACTTGTTACCTCTCCCCTGTGACCGGTCAAGAGCTTACCCAGGGTAGTGAGAGGAGCGGAGGAAGGAAGAGAACGGCACAACAAGCACACAAACAAACTGACAGATAGACAGATAGACAGACAGACAGACCCGCAAGTACCCGCATTTCTCAAACAACTACATTTAACTAACATTTGATAGATATAAAAAGGAGTTAAGTTCTGGGTCAAGTACGCAAAAAAAAAAAATTCTTCTTTTTTTCAAATAATTCCCATATATTCGAAAGTATGCAAATGTGTGTTTTTCTCCTCTCATTTCTAGGCGTTTTTAGCTGCACTCATTGTGGCTGTAATAACACTGACGTCAGCAGTGACCCAAACATCGATTTTTGTGAGTGAGCATGTAAAAAGAAAATTATATTGTGGGGAGAAAAGTCATGAGGTGTTGATAGTGTGATGTGATGGCGGTGGCGGGCGACGGAGAGGCGGTGGTGGTGGCGATGGCGGAATAGTGAGTCAGGTTTATGTGGTGCAGTTCAAAGGTATGGTGCCGTGTGGTTTTTGGCACTGGAGTGGGAGTGGTGCCAGACAGACTACTAAATGGAGGGAGAGGAGAAGGATGGAGAGGACAGACAGAGCAGGGTGGCGCGAAGTTATGTCTCTGTGAGAATGACCAGAGAGGAGATAGTGTATGCAAAGAGTGAAGTTGTGATGTTATATGATCGTATTATTAAGAGCCAGTCAGTATTATGGAGATGTTTGAGAAGAAGAAGAAGAAGAAGAAGAAGAAGAAGAAGAAGAAGAAGAAGAAGAAGAAGAAGAAGAAGAAGAAGAAGAAGAAGGAAGAAGAAGAAGAAGGAGTAGTAGAGTTGAGAGTTTGGAGTAAAGGATGAGAAGGGAAAGACAGAGAGAAGGAGAGGCAGGGGGAGGGAGACGAACGGTGCTCATTAAGGATATATGACTTTACTCTCGTCCAAAGTTCCGGCACTGGAGCGTCGTCACTTATTCATGGGCGGCGTATTTATCAAAGTTTTACAGACTTGTCTTCTCCTTATTTAATACGCGAGCGCCGTCCCCCCCGACCATTTCGCAGAAGCCTAAGCGAAGGTTCCTTAGTTCACCTTTTCAAACGAGAGTGCAGGCTTCCCCCTCTGAATAAAGAGAGAAAGAAAGAGAGAGAGAGAGAGAGAGAGAGAGAGAGAGAGAGAGAGAGAGAGAGAGAGAGAGAGAGAGAGAGAGAGAGAGAGAGAGAGAGAGACCTTATGTTTGAGAGGTCTGGTAAACATCCCTAGGTTACACTTTTCCTCGTTGCGCTAGCGTCCCCCTCTCCAAATTTGCCTCCGAACTGTCCAAAGTGTCGCGCCTCTAGAGATACGTTGCCGATCCAGTGAATATTTTGAGGCAGAACCTGAAGCTGGAATGCGGCGGCGGCGGCGACTACGATGAAGGTGGCACGGTAAAGAAGAGAGAGAGAGAGAGAGAGAGAGAGAGAGAGAGAGAGAGAGAGAGAGAGAGAGAGAGAGAGAGAGAGAGAGAGAGAGAGAGAGAGAGAGAGATAAAGTTATTCCTTTCTCACATTTTCCCTTCCCACATCCATCTTTACTTACCATCACTCTTCCCCGCACTCTCCACCTCCGTCACCAATATTTTCATTTTGCCTCAAACCCCTTTCGTTCCCTCCCTTTTTCTCCTCTGCTAGCCTCCCTCCCTCCCTCTCTCCTGTCCCCCTTTCTAGCCTTCCTCCCTCCCTCCCTCCCCCCAAAAATGGACGGCGGTGACTTTAATATTCTTAGTACAGAACTTCACTCCTTGGAAAAGTTTGCGATAAACTTGGGAGGGGAACGCCAATTTTCATCTTTATTTTCACCGGCGGGGATGTTTCGCCCTCAACCCCACTCAACCTCAACTCAACACCTCACGTTCCACTCTCTCCCTCCCTCTCTCCCCGCCTCCCTCCCTCCCTCTCTCTGTCTGGACTTTCAATCCTCATATCTGACATCCTATATCTTTTTTCATCTTTTATCCTCCTCCTCCTCCTCCTCCTCATGAGTCCTAATAATCGCCCTGCCTCAACCTCAATAACCTACGGCTTTTATGCGGCGAAGGAGGGTAGGAGGAGGAGGAGGAGGAGGAGGAGGAAGAGGAGGAGGAAGAAGAAGAACAGGAGAGCCCTACTTTTATACCCTGTCCTCGAACCTGTAATACAGCTATTCATTGTTACTTCTTTATCACAACAAATAGCTTCGTTGACGGCCCTTACTTAATGTATTTGGCTCATGTAGCTTTTTTTTATCCATACTTCAAGTTTATAACGATAACATGAACGTCTTTGTATATATATATATGTATAACTATTACGAAACTTCTTCAGTGATTTTTTTTTTTTTAAAGCAAGAGAAAAGCGGACACACACACACACACACACACACACACACACACACACACACACACACACACACACACACACACACAAAATGAAACCCAAAATAACAGGTGCATAAAAACCTGAGACAGCGAGGAAATACTAAAAGATGAGGGAAAGAATAGAAGAGAAGGGAAGGAAAATTCTGAGGAGTATCTGTATGAAGTGGAAGCCATTATGGGGGATCAGAGGCTTATTTTTCTTCATGAGGGGAATGGTTGAGACGCTGGCGGAGTGGCTAAAGGTGGCTTAATAGCTCTGTTCATGGCTTGTCTGGCTGCTGCTCCCCCTTCAGAAGCCGAGGGAGGAGGAGGTATTAGATGGACGCGTGGATAAAGGGAATAGCTGTGTAATGGAGAGTCTGGTGGAGGGAGAAGAAGGTGGTTGTGGTGGTGGTGGTGGTGGTAGAAAAGGCGTCTCTCTGTGATGTGCTTGGAGTTTGCTTACCCCTTATATCACCCAGCTGTAGTAGTAGTAGTAGAAGCAGTAGTAGTAGTAGTAGTAGTAGTAGTAGTAGTAGTAGTAGTAGTAGTAGTTGGTTCACACACACACACACACACACACACACACACACACACACACACACGTCAGGTCAGATTCGCTCCTAGTCACCTGCACCTTCCTCCTCTTTGAAGCCGTTCCCTGTCCCTCAATGTGCATCCTTCCAGTCTTCACCATGACAGATCTCTCTCTCTCTCTCTCTCTCTCTCTCTCTCTCTCTCTCTCTCTCTCTCTCTCTCTCTCTCTCTCTCTCTCCCTCTCTCTTTGTCAGTTCCAACTTCATCGTTTTATCTCGTTTCTCCTTCCACTATGCGGCTATCAAGTACTCTCCCTCCTCCTCCTCCTCCTCCTCCTCCTCCTCCCCTTCTTTTGCTTTAGAGTTTCCCTCCTCCTTCTCCCTCTTCTCCCTCCTCCCTCTCTCTCCGCCCTCCCCCATCCTCCATCCCTCCTTCTCTTCTCTGCGACCAAGGGCCCTCCTCATCCCCTCTCGGAAAGTCGGGATTTCCTCTTCTACTCGGGGAGGTGAGGCTCTCCACCGCTCCTCCCTCCTCCTCCTTCCTGCTAGGGGAAGCAGTCTCCACGAAACCTTCCTTCTATTCTTCCTCCTCTTTCTCTTGGTCCTCCTGCTCCTTACTACGAGGGAAGGTAAGACTCTCACTGATGCCTGTCTCCTCCTCCTCCTCCTCCTCCTCCTCATCTTCCTCTTGTCCTCCTTCTCCTCCTTCACCAGCTCAACGGACGCAGTTAGGAATTTTCTAATATTCGACAGGCGTGTGTTTACCGAGGTGTATGGGAGAGTGTTGCCGGTCCGAGGCAGCGGCGGCCCAGCTGTTGTGCCACCCAGGACACCGATCTTAATAATAATAATAGTAATAATAATAATAGTAATAATAATAATAATAATAATATCAGAACGAAAAAAAGATATATAAGATGCCAAGGAAGACACCGCTATGTAACTCCGTACACACGTATTTCAAGAACTGTGGACGATACCCAATGACCCTGCAGGTGTATCTCCCCCTCACCCTCCCCCCTCACCTCGGGTCGCGTGTGAAGCTCGACCAGTGAGCTGGTGGTTGCGTTGGGACGAGTCGAGCTTCAGGTCGGACAAAGCCTCGTCTTAAATATTTTCTGGCTGAACGTCGTACTGCAGGATTTTTTTTTTAACTTTTTTTTTTTCACCGATAGTTTTTTTTTCTTTTTTTATCTTTCGCTTTGAAGGGGACGAGTAGGAGCGCCTCAGCCCGTTGCAACACGTATCAAAATATCTGTCTCTCTATAATCCGGTGTAAAAAGTTTATCTTGCTACTTTTT
>JAPQNM010000043.1:2018337-2023337 GCA_029783475.1 Metacarcinus magister | reverse complement strand
TCAACAGGCGTGTGTGTGTGTATGTGTGTGTGTGTGTGTGTGTGTGTGTGTGTGTGTGTGTGTGTGTGTGTGTGTGTGTGTGTGTGTGTGTGCGCTTTGTATTATCTTGTTTCCATGCTTTTCTATTATTTTCATTGTGACAGTTTCCTTTAAATATTTCTCCTGTTGAGTCATCACTTCGTCATACATATACTTATACCTTCCTGTTCCTCAGTCTCATACGTCTTTCTGATTCACAGTCTCCCCTCCTTCCATTAGTGTACATAAACTTCCCCTTTCTTCCACTACGTTAACCCAGCCCTCTCCCCTCAACTCTCAAAACCACTTCTCAATTCACGTATTCCGCCCCAGCCCTCTCCCTCCCCATCTACCTGACTTCGTCTACCCTCTTTCTAAACTTTTTCCCCATTTATCCATCCCCTTTATCCCCTCCTTCCAGTTCTTCACTTCCTCCTCTTTTCCTCCTCCTCCTCCTCCTCCTCCTCCTCACCCTGGCCCACCCTAGTCACGTCCTCCATCTTCGCTACCGAGCCGATGATTCAAGGTTTCTTCGTCAGGAGAATATGCATGAGTTCCTTGCAAGGCGTCCCTCCCTGAGTGGTCATGAACGTCTTCTGTTCGCTAAAAGCTCGAGGTTCATCTTCAGACTTCGGTAGCCCTGGGGCATTGAGGACAAGTTTAGGACGAGTATGTATCCGCCTTAGTGAGCCTTGTCCAACCTTAGGGCTTTTTGCAAGAGGCTCATCCGTTGCTAAAAGTCCTAAGACATATCTTAAAAGACGACCTTGAATCCCTCCTTCCTCCCTTTTCCCTTCCCGCTGTTTCCCTTCCAATAACTTTTACATGAAACTCGCCTCACTCAACGTGACGAATATGTCCCTCTGTGAGTTGTTCTCGCCGAGTGTCCGAGGGTAGACAGACGCGCCCTACATGACATATCGTTCCAGGACGGCGCAGCAGATCCCTTCTTCTTAGCGCACGACACGATACTCTCACTTAGGGAACCGACCTGTAGTCCTTCCACCCTGGGACCACTTCCCTCTTTCCCCCACGCCTACGAGGTCTGGTTTTTATGTGTCTATCAGCAATACGCTGACGAATATTGGGTTCGGCAATAAAACACCATATTGAGCTGAGGCAAATGTGTCGAGCTATTGTAGCTCATAATGAATAAGGAAAGAGGTTCTGTTTTCTCCACAGGAAACGTAACATGTGCAAATAATACATAGCAAGAGGTTCTTTTTGTTTCTTTTTTTACATTTCCGTAAGTGTATTTTTCTTTTTTCACTCATAAAAGTAATATTAAGCTGGGAAACGCGTCGGCCATATGCCGCCCACCTGGAAGTGGCCTACCAGTCTAAAATAAAGGTAAGCCCAAGCTGAGGGGAAGTCGAGGAGGCTCAGTCGGCCACCAGCACGCGGTGACTCTCGTGCCTTGGCCATGTCGAGGGGGCGGGGCTCAGTATCTTTGGAATTTCCTCCTTGGAAGTGTTTGGAATAAAATTTACACGCTAATGTACGCCCGGCCGCAGGAAATGTGTGCAAGGGAGGGAGGGAGGCGGGCGGTGTTCACGGCCGTGGTGGCCCGAGTGCTCTGGTCACAACTAGATATAAAAGTCGGGGTGAGAGTGTGTATCTCTTTTCTCTGCTCCCTTTTACTCCTTTTCTACCTCCTCCTCTCCCAGCAGTTTTTTTCTTCCCCAGTTTTTTTATATCTCCCTTGTGACTTCTCTTGTCCCTCTCCCTCTTCAGGTTTTTACTCTTGTTTTTGCTTTTATCTCCCTCTTCCTGTCTTTCGTCACTGCAATGTTTTAATGTTTTGTCTTTTAATCCCGTGTCCATATTATCTTAAGCATTATTCGCTCTTTCTTGTGGTCCTTCCTTCCTTTGAATATACACTTCCTACTTAAGAGTAAATTGCCTTTCTCTTTCTTCTCATCTACGTCCTTGTTCCCTTCCTTGTTCTTGTCCTCCTCTTCCTCCTCATCTTCCCATTTCTTTCCTTCTCGTCCATCTTCATCCCCATTTCCCATCACATCTCTTGTTCCTTCACCTTATTCCTCCTTCCTTCTTGTCCATTTGTTCCCTCTCTTCCTCCCTCCTTTCCTTCCTACCACTCCTCTATTATGATCTCTTAGCTATAATTTCACCAATCAGAATGGACAGAAAAACGTGCCGAGTGCTTCTTAGAACGGAAAGAAAAGCCCAACGTGAAGAAAGACCCTCATGTGCCTCTTCACACACATACTCCCTCACAAGGTCGCCAGCCCGCACGTTGTTGCCGGAGCCTCAGCCTACCAGCCACCCATCCTTCTTGTCCATTTGTTCCCTCTCTTCCTCCCTCCTTTCCTTCCTACCACTCCTCTATTATGATCTCTTAGCTATAATTTCACCAATCAGAATGGACAGAAAAACGTGCCGAGTGCTTCTTAGAACGGAAAGAAAAGCCCAACGTGAAGAAAGACCCTCATGTGCCTCTTCACACACATACTCCCTCACAAGGTCGCCAGCCCGCACGTTGTTGCCGGAGCCTCAGCCTACCAGCCACCCATCCTCCCTCCCTCCCTCCTTCCTGCCTTCCCTCGCCCTCATCCACACTAGTAATGCCAGACTCCACTCTTAGGCCTTCATCCCAGCCAGTGTTGCCATAATCACTCTGTTGCCTCACCATTGCGTCCACCAGCGCTGCCATAAAACAAAAGGTGAATTTGTCTGATTTGGGGTATAGGTGTGTGTGTGTGTGTGTGTGTGTGTGTGTGTGTGTGTGTGTGTGTGTGTGTGGAGGGATGCTAATGATCCTGCTCCTCCGGGTCCTTACAAGGGCAACATTATCATTATGCAGCTTTCACTCTCTTAATTTCAGTGTTTCGTCAGTATTATCTCTTGACTACAAATACCACCAACGCTGATGTGTGTGTGTGTGTGTGTGTGTGTGTGTGTGTGTGTGTGTGTGTGTGTGTATGTGTGTGTGTGTGTGTGTGTGTGTGTGTGTGTGTGTTATAGTAATAGCACAACTTCTATTAGTATATCCCCTGATGATTACTGCTAGATACAAATGCATTCACTGTTATTGTTTGGGTGTCTTCATTAGTGTAATTATAATGATAGAACCACCACCACCACTACCACCACCACTACCACTACCACTACCACCACCACCACCACCACCGTCATCATCACCACCACTATTACCAACGTCATTATCATTATTACAGCCACCGGAACTATCACCACCACCACCACCACCACCACCAGCATAGCGTGACTGCTCCCAGCCAACTCTAATATTCGTATGTGGGTTACCTCACTGTACACTTTGAGCTTAAGATACTCCCCTCATCACCTTTGCGCTCATTCATCACCAAGTCATCACCACCACCACCACCACCATCACCACCACCACCACCATCGCCGTCTCCACACTATCATCATCACTCACCAGGGAGCTAATTACCGCTCACCCACTACATTTACTCACCCTTCATCACACACGCCCCCCACCTCCCTTTGTCATCACACTATGGCCGCTCAAACTCACCACTCACGGCCATCTCCCTCATTAACTTCTTAGGTAATATTCCTCTACTTTGTCATCACTACCCCGGCTTTGTCCTCACGTAACTTCATCACCATCACCACTACCATGTGTTACTTCATCACCATTACCACCAGCTACACTATCAATACCACCTCCGGTCTCTTCAACCTTATGTAACCCATCACAACTTCGTATCTACACATCCTGTCATCTCATTCATGTCACCACTACCACCACTGCCACCACCACCACCACCACTGCCACCACCATCACCACCACCATCATCACCACCGCCACGCTCGACTCAAGAAGGTGTTTTGACAGATAAATTTGTATCATCTTTATTTTCCTGGAATGATAACGTCGACTTACTCCATTGACTCATGCACACACCTTTACACGATCAAGAACACACACACACACACACACACACACACACACACACACATGCACGCACCTAAACACCTACGCACAACAGTACACCTTACTTGAGGACGAATACACACGCACACGCTCACGTAAACACGCACAGACATAGTACACCAATAATACGTTCAGTCACACACGTGGTAAAGATACACACACACACACACACACACACACACACACACACGGTAAGCTGGAGATTAATAGTAATTTACCTAATATATTAAGATCAAAATAGTTCATGTAGTCAGTGTGATATGCTAAAAAGTATGTAGTCCTTCTGTCTCTTGATCCTTCCTTTCGGCGATTCCTTTTTTTTATCCAAAGTAGTAATTCCTTTCTTCTCTCTTTGCTTCCATCCTTCGTGCCTTCCTTCCTTCCTTTCTGTGTACCCCTCTCATCCATTCTTGACTGTTCCTCTTTTCCGTCCTTATTTATCTCTGTTTTATCGTTTCCTTTCCCTTATGTTTCCTCTCGTTCGTCCAAGCACCTCTTTCCTTCCTTCTTCTCCTCTTCCTCTTCCTTTTCCTCCCACCATTCGAGCCGTTGTAACGGGAGGCAAACGGAGACGAACGAATGCAAAAATAATTTTTAAACTTATACAAGTAAAAGAAAGAGCAGCTGTGCCACGCCAGGAAGGGAAGAGTCAATGTAAAGGAGATCATTTTGAGAACTCTCTGAGATGTGAGTCAGCCAAACGCGTGAATGAGAGAATGAGAGAGGTAGAGGAAGGCAGGAATGGGAATAATAAGCTAGAAACACAACTTAAAAAGCAAAATTAGTATTTGTATAACACTGATAACCAAGCACTTGCCGAGAAGATAATTAATGAAATGCAAAAAAGTGTATAGATACCTCGAAAGGAAAAGAAAATAATGTATTTATGTATAAACACACAAACATACATGCATATACACACACACACACACACACACACACACACACACACACACACACCTCAGTATATATTTTTTCCTTTTACCATTACTTTCATTCATCAGTCGTGTACATGCGTGTTCTTCATATTGTGTTAAAA
>JAPQNM010000043.1:2003337-2013337 GCA_029783475.1 Metacarcinus magister | reverse complement strand
ACCACCACTTACCCTGACCACAGCTTCCACAGGCACACTGACACGCACCTCTACCACCACCACAACCACCACCACCACCACCATCTCGCACTCCCTCCCAACCGTCTTCTTTGTCCTTCTATCGTCAAAACCATCGTCATTTCCCTCTCTAGTGACTCCCTCAACTCTATATAGCACCACCCTTATCATCCCCTCCCTCCTCCACTACCCTCATCTCTCTTTTTTTTCTTCTTCTTCCTCAATCCCCCACCAGCATCGTGAGAAAGAGTGAATCATAACCCTTACATTCCTCACTCATGTTCCCATTACTCTATTTACCCTAACATTAACTATTTTCCTCCTTCTCTCACTCTTCTAGTCGTCTTTCTCCACCTCCTCCTCCTCCTCCTTTCCCACCGCCTCGCCTGCATGAGCCAGATCGAATCACTTATTAGCCTCCCTTCATAGCTCCTCTTAGGCCTAATTGGGACCAGCGTTTAGGCCCACAACCACCACAGTCTGGCTGACTCTTCTCTTCATGTGCGGGACGATGCTGCTCATCTCACTAACACACCAAGAAATTTGTATGCGACCTCTTTTTGTTTTTGTTGTTGTTGCTGTTGCCTTATAATAGTAGTAGTAGTAGTAGTAGTAGTAGTAGTAGTAGTAGTAGTAGTAGTAGTAGTAGTAGTTCTTAAGTGGTATGATTGCTTCCATTGTTCGTGAGTTACAGTTTAAGGAAGGGAGGCAAAAGGAGTAGTATGGCGGTGTGAGTTTGATGGAAGGAAGAGGGAGTGAGAACTGCCTACAGTGAATATTCAATGTTTTTCTTTTATTCCTTTTCTTCTTCTTTTTTCCAAGTATGAGTATGTGGGTGTCGCGAGCGGGCAGCCGGGGTAGCAGTGCGCTCGCTCCTCGCCGCCTCTTCATCTATTTTTCGGCTGCATTTTCAGGAGCCTCTTTAGGAAGACTCGTATGTCTGTGCCTCTTTTAGGAACTTCCCTTCTTTATGTTCGAATTTCTCTTTCAGACACATGACTCTCTCTCTCTCTCTCTCTCTCTCTCTCTCTCTCTCTCTCTCTCTCTCTCTCTCTCTCTCTCTCTCTCTCTCTCTGCACAAGGCGTGAGGGAATATGAAAAAAAGAGTATTACGTCGCCTTAAAAGCCTTCCTCATTATCTAATATACGCAAGAGGACGCTCCCCACTTGTCTTCTTAAGTAAAGTCGCGACACACCGAGTGGAATGAAGGGTTGGGGGAGTGTAAGTGGAGGAGGGAGTAGGGCGAGGGGACAGGAGGGAAAGGAGCAACGGGAGAGCCAAAAGAGGGAAAGAGGTTCAGTTGGAGGAGGCAGAAGGAGAGGAGGAAGAGGGGTAAAGATGGGGGGAAGGCATCAAGAAACCGTGAAGTGGGAATATAGAACGAAAGGAAGGAATGGGAAGAGAACGAGGAGGAGGAGGAGGGAGGAGGGAGGAGGAGGAGGAGGAGGAGGAAGCAGTGAAATGAACACGGAGAGAAAAGAGAAAAAGCCTTGTCATGACTTGAGAAGACGAACTGGAGAAGAGAGAGAGAGAGAGAGAGAGAGAGAGAGAGAGAGAGAGAGAGAGAGAGAGAGAGAGAGAGAGAGAGAGAGAGAGAGAGAGAGAGAGAGAAGATATATGAGTGAATGTCTCGGTGAAAATACATACATGCAAGTTCTAATAATAGCCTGGAGTGAAAAAAAAATCCTCACCGACCTGAACAAGAACCGAACCTACGTGTGTGTGTGTGTGTGTGTGTGTGTGTGTGTGTGTGTGTGTGTGTGTGCGTTTTGTATTCCATTCATACTGTGGGAGGCGAGTAGCAGCAGCGAGCGAGGTAACAACAGTGTAATCATACAAGTCCACACTTCCCCCGACCAGAACAAGTTATCCTGATGGCGGCAGGGAAGGACAGAGGAGGGAGAGAGGAGAAGGGCAGCTTTCTAAAAACTCATGTATTCACACTTATCCATATTTACACGTTCTGTTAACTGGACGAGCGACAGAGATTGGGTTCACGAGGCTGTGGCGTTGAGTGTTGTGTGGACAGGCGGGGCATTATGGGTGTAGTGTTGACTCAGCCTGGCGGGGCGGGTCCGGGAGGAGTGTGAAGTGTGCGCCTCACCCGCGGTCAGATCCAGTTTCATAGACTACATTTTTTTTACAGCACCAATGTGACGGGGCTCTCATCTGTGCTACGCCAACAATCTTATCTAATTTTATGATCACATCGGCTCCTGCAAAGAAACGCTGAGGCTGTTTGGCTGCGATATAACACAAGTAAAGAATGTCAGACAAATGATTACGCTATCATTCTTCAGGTCTTGGGTGTTGATAGTTGCAATGAGAAGAAAGAACGTGAGACCTGCCTGCTGGAGGCTACCAAAGACGCCAGCGGAAATCAAGTCCTTCTTGTCGCAGCGTCTCTTCATAGCGACTGTCGATGTTTCCTCTCCATTGCAAGCGAAAATTCTCCTCGACCGATAATGTTCCTCCCCCCTTCTTCCTCACCTCCCTCTCCTCCCCCGAGACAGACAGAGACGCTCGCCCTCTGCCAAAACATCTGCAACAGGTGTCCCGGCCCCTTCTCCACTCCCTCAAAACAGCAGGTCGATGTGGAGCGACGTCATCCCCGGCTGGAGGCGCGACGCGATCACCCGCACCAGCGTCCCACCAGCGGCGGGTCTAAGCTCTCCCGTAAGTGGGAAACAGAGTAAATCCCAGACGAGAGATCTTGGCAGAGTTGATGCTGCAACAGGTTTCGTCTTCTCCGTCCCTCCTCACCACCCATTGTTGCTCTGACTCAATAAACATGGAAAAAAATGCAAGGAAATGAAGTGTGAAGGAAAATATGATTGAAAGAGAGTACATGTGTTACGCAGAGTCTATAACAGGAAAACGGGACGAAACATGTGTTTACTTACGTTTTCTGTTCCTAAATGAAGACGAAAACATGAATTGAAAAAAATGTTGAGTTTTCCTTAGGTGTGTGTTCCTCGCTTACAAGATCCTATATGAACCCAAACATGTCTCAGCTTAAGTAGCATCACTCAGCCCTGTTTTTACTGCTTTTCCTACTCATTCCATTTTCTCCGTCGTCGTCGTCGGCGTTGCTCAAGAACCCCATGAATACATATTATCAGAAGGCGTAATCTATGCACCAAGCTACCCTAATTAGGCGGCGCTGGGGTGGAGGCGAGAGTGGGACGGGTGGTGGAACCTTATGGTCGTGGCGACGTGAGGAATGAACAGGAGTTTGGTCCGTATGAGACGATGCAGTGATGGGGTGTGCGGCCGCCACGTTTGAGATACATAGGCCGTGTGAGTGCCAGCTTTTGGAATTGATAATCGATTAATTAATATCTAATCCTGAGTCGTGAATGGGAATCGAGAAATTGGCTTATTTCTAGCAATATCTGGAGGGGCATTAGCTACATCGAGGGAGTTTGTGAAATCTAATTAAAATCAGCATCCTACATCGCTCATCAAATTTGCATTTTCTCCTCCCAAAAATCTTCAGAATAACCAAGCGGCAAATTAGACGCCATTCGATGCCTCCAGCTCGATGCCTTTGCCGACGCGCGCGAGGGGACAGGCTTGAGGAAAAGGTGTTGCTGAGTGTTACTGAGTGTTGTTGGGAGTCTTATGTGTTTCTAAAAGTATGATGTTGCTGTGAATTGTATGCATAGCGTTGCGTGTTGTGTTGTTTCTGAGGCGAATACGTTTCAAATGTGTGTGTGTGCGTCTTAGTGTTGCTGAGCTGTGTGTGTGTTTATAATGTGTTGTTGTGTTGCTGAAAGGTAGGGTAGTGAGAACATTTTTATTTCCTGGCGTAGTTTTGGCAACACTGTATCAGCCAAAAAAAACATTAAAGCACTCATGCATCAAGTCTTAAATTAATGTTCATGTGTATATTTTGCACGACAAACATTTTCTTTTCTAACGTCTGTCAATTTACATAAACACTTTGCATTTACACAACACGCTTCTCGTCTGGTGTTGTCTTTCCCTCACCTTTGTTAGTGTTCTTAAGCTTATCACTTTAAAGCTCTTCATACCATCCATCTTCTTCCCCTTCTCTGTCTCTCCCTTCATCCCATTTTACATTGTTCCTCTCACCCCTGCTTCTCTCTCTCTCTCTCTCTCTCTCTCTCTCTCTCTCTCTCTCTCTCTCTCTCTCTCTCTCTCTCTCTCTCTCTCTCTCTCTCTCTCTCTCGCGTATCATTTGTTCATAACACAGTGGATTTTTTTTCTGTACACATGTTACTGCTTGATATATAGTTATTATAATTGTATTGTTTCTTTTTCAAACGAGTTTACTGATATATTCATAAGTACGTTACCATTACATGTCTGCCACAAACAAACAAACAAACAATAACAACAACAACAACAAAAACACTGCCATTCCTACACACCACAGTTAGTTAGTAATATCCAATGCCGTAATTTTTCCTTAAAGATAAAAAAAATGTGGACCCTATTTTTCAACATTTAATCTATTTTTTTGTGTGTGCCATTCTTCCCTCCACACATTTATCAATAAAGCTATAATTACCACAACTAATTGGTGTCCTATCACCCCTACCATGACCTTGGACTCACCTTAACCCCAACACCACCTCCCTCATTACTCCCTTCCCAACATTGTCTTCACTAACCCCACCATAACTAAGAAATAAGACGAGAGAGAGAGAGAGAGAGAGAGAGAGAGAGAGAGAGAGAGAGAGAGAGAGAGAGAGAGAGAGAGAGAGAGAGAGAGGTCCCCCATACACCTCCTTTGAACGTCTTGGTAAACTCTTTTGTCGCGTCCCTCAGTACTCCCAGCGGTCCTTTCAGTCTCTCCTCATCAGATTATCGTTTAGCTTAGAAGTTCTTTTTTTTTTTATAATTTCCCTACTCCCCTTACAGGATCACGCCGCCCCTGTCAAGCTGCGTCCCCGTCTAGTGTAACCTAACTCTTCATTATGTTGTGCGTTCCTCACGACCTAGAACACACACCACTAACACACATTATTTTGTGTTGCTCTTAACCATCATGAAACGCATCTCTTCACCCTTCCCTTTACACTTCAAAAATGTATCCCCGTTCCTCTTTCATAACATCTATTTCCCATTTTATCCCTATTTTTACCCTTCACACTTTTCGAGTCAACCACTTCCACATCTCATCCTGGCTTTCGCTATTCCTCGTCTTCCACGCCTCCTTCCTCACAGCGTCTAGTCACAGAGCTTCCCCGAGTCGCTATCATTCCCGTTGGGCCTCAGTCAGCCCCGAGATGGATGGGGTCAGGTGACAATACACAGGTGATGAGTGAGTCCCGGCGGGTGACTGGGAGAGGTTGGCTTAAGCGAGACTTGGGTTGGAGGGACGGAGGGAGAGGAGAAAGGAGGTTGGGAAGGACAATAGAATGAACTGACAAATGTAAAAATGGTGAGAATAGAGTGAAGGGAAAGGAATGTGAGCATTTAGATGCAAATAAATGCAAAATTTGAGCTGATATGCATCATCCGATAAGACCATAAACTATTTCCTTTGACATAAAAGTTACTACATCCATCTCTACATCACAGAAAGGTTATTCGTTTTGATTCGAATGTGCAGCGGGGAGGAAAATACCACAGGAAATTTAGCGCCACTCGTGGATATAGTTTTGTAACACTGTAAAACTGAATGTAGTACAAGAGATCAAGAGACGTGACATCAGCTTAAGACGCACCGCCACTGCCACCACCACCACCTCAAAAACAACAACAATACCAACAAAAAAGAACACACACTACCACATATAAAGAAAAAAAGAAAAAAACCAAGCATGAAACCCAAGATGAATCCCGTCCGCCATAAAGAACCCGCCGCCCGCCTCGAGGAATCAGAGCACAAAGTCTCCTCAACTGACACAAAACATCGAACTCTCCCTCTTCCCACCACTTGAAAAAACACATGGATCCGTCCGAAACGAGTCGAATAAACAAAACCCGACTCTTTATTGCACTGCCTCTTTTCCCACGCCTCGGACAGGGCGAGACGTAGCTACAAAAAAAAAAGGGAACTAACAGATAAGACTGATAGCATTAATCTCTGGGACGGGCACGTGTAGAGAGAGCCAGATGGTGGAGGAGTGGAAAGTGAGATGCATGGAAAGCTATAAATCAGGAAAGACAAGGGAAGGGTGGCAATGGCTGCAAGACAGAGAGAAAAGAAGAAAGAAAAGGTAAGAGACGATGAGAAAATTAACGTAGAAAGTAACAAAACAAAAAAATAATACATGCTCCAAAAAAGTAAACAGGAAGGGAATAAAAACAAGAATCAGGTTGCTAAGACAAGAGAACAAGAAGAGGACGCAAGTAAAGGCAGAGAAAATTCCTGTAATGACAAAATGAACCTTGAAAGAAAAATGATAATTAAGAAAGAAAACGTTAATCTTTCATTAATACGAGTAACACCGATTCCTTTAAAAAGTGATTACTCCAGCAACGATCCGAGAGTTTAATTTACTGCTTCGTACTATTATTTTTCTTTATCGATTCTGATCTAGTGCATGTGAGCGTTTTCCTGTCCCTTGTGTTACTTAGGGCTGATAGAGACTGTGTGTGTGTGTGTGTGTGTGTGTGTGTGTGTGTGTGTGTGTGTGTGTGTGTGTGTGTGTGTGTGTGTGTGTGTGTGTGCAGCAACATTTATAACATAACAGCAAAAACAACAACACTCAATGTTTTTGTCTTACAGGAAAAAATACATTAAAAATATATTGTGATACTGCTTCCTGCAACTCTCCTCCTCCTCTCTTTCTTCCTCCCCGCCGTGTCCAGTGTCGCTTCCTCTCCTCACTCTCGTCAGGTTACTCTTCCTCTCCTCCTCCTCCTCCTCCTCCTCCTCCTTCGTCTCACTTGTGTTCGTTTCATCATTATCATGAATCTTTCTCGTTTCCTATTCAGTTTCTCTCTCTCTCTCTCTCTCTCTCTCTCTCTCTCTCTCTCTCTCTCTCTCTCTCTCTCTCTCTCTCTCTCTCTCTCTCTCTCACTATGATAGAGTGTCTGTCTCTTGCTTGACGACCGACACAGTTGAACAGTCTGATGCACATGTAAGTATCTTGACGCACAAGGAATGATACGCGCGTGTGTGTGTGTGTGTGTGTGTGTGTGTGTGTGTGTGTGTAAGTACTCTTCACTTCCACAAATAATAGAGCATGTGTGTGTTTGTAGCTCTTTAAATGGCTTTTAAGAATGTGGAAAATAATGTTATTGTTGACGTAAGTAAACATTTTGCAAACCAGAGACGATTTGATAATATGTTTCACTCCCTTTTATTTTCATGTTCATGTTTCACTGCGCAATGTAAGGCTTCTTTGTTTCAAAAGATGAATAAAAATCCAGTTAGCTTTTCCTCACCACTAAGAACTACCGTCTGAAAAAATGTAATGTAATGGTATGAGAGAGAGAGAGAGCAACATTAATAGTAGATAGTAGTAGTAGTAGTAGTAGTAGTAGTAGTAGTAGTAGCAGTAGCAGCAGCAGCAGTAGTAGAATTCGTCTTTATAATTGTGGAAAAAATTATAGTGCGGAAAAATAGGAAGTACACGAGCGTCAGTTGTGCAAAAATCTTCCACATGAACAAACGCTACAAGCATGACAACACGAGGTGACAGTCAGACAGACAGACAGACAGACAGAGAGACAGGCAAACATTCAGACAGAAAGGAAAAATGAATACCAGACAGGCAGGCAGACGGACAGAGAATGAAAGACGGAGAAACAGGCAGCCTGAAATAAAGAAATGCAGGTAGACATACAACGACACAGACAACTCAGCGAGCACCAAAGAAAAGGACGAGAAGCCCCAAGCGACCCGTAAACAGACAAGGAAGTGGAAGGAGAAAAACACGACACGCGGATGACGGGGAAGAACAGAAATAATAGATGAAAAAGAGGGAAAGAAAGGCAACGAAAAGGAGCAGGCAAGACAGGAAAAAACAAGCTGGGGGAAAAAAACGAAAAACAAGGACATGACAAAAATTAAACACTTGAGAAACAGACAGAAACAGACAGACAAACAAAGAAAATGAGACAGAAAGATAGATAGATAAAGACATAATATAACCACTAACTATGACAGCAAAATGCGCTTCACAGAAAGATAAGAAAGTAAACATGAGAAACACAAAGTTAAAGCCAATGATTACAAGTAAAACGCGACGAAACGAAGAAAGGAGAGGAGGGAAAAAAGTGCTCCACAAGATATCAACAGTTGGGAGTCGACCCTGAGCGTGTCTCTCCCTTCTTGAAGACGAGTTCGGGGCAAAGGAGAGAGAAAGAGAGAGAGAAAGAGAGAGAGAGAGAGAGAGAGAGAGAGAGAGAGAGAGAGAGAGAGAGAGAGAGAGAGAGAGAGAAGGAGGGAGGAAGAAGGAGGGAAAGAGGGAAGGAGGGGAAAGTGGTGGAGGTGCCGGGGACATTGATTTTCCATTACACAGGAAAGACCTTCAGTGAGACGCTCGCTGTTCAACCAAAAAGCGAACCTCCTCCTCCTCCTCCTCCTCCTCCTCCTCCTCACGCCCCCTCCAACGCGAACTTCTGGTTCTGTTACTGGATGATTCGTTTCTGTTCTAATCTTTGAGGAATCGAAAGGAGGAGGAGGAGGAGGAGGAAAAAAAGAAGCAAGGCGCGAGGATGAAGATGCGACTAAAGGAAGAAGAAAGAAGGGAACACATGTGAGGAAGAGTAAGGAGTAGGAAGAGAAGGATGAGGTGAAGGGATGACGTGGCCTTGAGGAGGTTGTCAAGGATCTCTTCCCTGCCTTGCTCCAGAAGGATGTATGTTGATTGGTTCATTCCTATTTTATTATTCTCCTCGCAAGGATTAAGTGCCTGGCCGTGATTCGCTTTACATATTTGCCAGCAGGAAGGGAAAATTAACCACATGGGGCTGCAGTGCTTCACTTACACACATACATACACGCGCGCACACACACACACACACACACACTTGCGTAAAATATTAATCCCTTCATACCACCACGCGCGATTTCCTTGTCTGTGAGAGAGAGAGAGAGAGAAGAAAAAAAATAAAGAAGCATTGCTCGTAACAAAATGAATATGATATAATCGCATTAAACAATTACCCGCGTGCAAATTATCCACGACCCGATTACCGTAACCTTAAAAAAATAAAAATATATGAAACCTCACCGTCCACGAAACCACTTTCATGCACAGAACCAACCAACCGAAAGTCAAAGAATAGAAAATTGATAAGAGGAAGAGAGGGATGAGAAGAATAAAGACTAAACCTTACTCTTGCCAATAACAGTATGGCGGGTGTTAGGTGAAGGGGAGGGAACGACGAGGAGGGAAGAGAAGGGGATTACCTGAGAGCAGAGGGGAGGCACTGGACCGGCTTGACGTGCCAGGTGTCCCAGCCCCGTCAACACGCGATCAGCTGACTGAGGGGACGATCCAAAGGGAGAAGCGAGAGGAAGAGGTAGAGAAGGATGAGGAGGACAACGCAGTAGAGAGTAGGGGGAGAGAGGAAGAGAAAAGAAAGAGCGAGACAGTGAGAGAGAATGGTGAAGGGACAGGGAGAAGGAAGTGCGGATGATGGAGTGAGGAACGAGAGAAAGAGAGAGAGAGAGAGAGAGAGAGAGAGAGAGAGAGAGAGAGAGAGAGAGAGAGAGAGAAAGAGATGAAAGACACGAGCAGTCTCTTGTTCCCTGAGGTTGACCGGCTGTTGTTTACACTTTGTTTACTTCGGTTTTACTCTTTTGTTTATCACTGTTACGCTTTATCGGGTTACGTTTACAGAGGTCACGGGAGGGAGGGTCGAAGTGGGGGCTGGAAGGCACCCAGAAACCACCCCCACCCCCCTCCCCCCCATCGCAAACCTCGTGAAAAATGAAGAATTCCCGGCCAGACGTACAAAGCGCTCGAGACGTCGCGCAGACACGTATCTGGAGAAAGCTGATTTGATTCCCCTCAAGGTGTTGTCAATGGATTTATTTGTACGTCTTAA
>JAPQNM010000043.1:1985837-1998337 GCA_029783475.1 Metacarcinus magister | reverse complement strand
AAACGGTAATAGTAAGGAAGGAAGCGGTGCATATGAAATAACAAGAGGGTGGAGACGTGCACAATAAGGGAATTCTTGTGGCGGAAAGGAGACGAGATGAGTATTAGTAAAGGCTTATGGCGGCAGTGGTTCAAGTGTGAAAGAAAGAACAGAGAGAGAGAAAGATAAATAAACAGGGATGAAAAAGTAACAGGCTAGCATTTCATCTTTAATCGTGAGAAGAAGAACAGTGACGAAAACAACATAATGTATAAAATTAATGTGAGGAAAAGCAGACAAGAAGAATACCGAACATTACTACTATTTAAACATTCCCCATCAACTGTGGTTACGAGAAAACTAGTTCATGGGGGAAAGTCTGATGTATGATATTAGGTTTATGAGAAGAAGAAAAAAAAACTCAAAAATATATTCGAGCACATAACAATAACCTTAAATGAAATATCGCACAAATGGTTGCCGGAAAACTGCATATAAAAACTAAAAGAATGAAAGAGAAGGAAAAAAAAGAACTACGAAAGCCAAGACGATAATATTATGAGGGACCAAGAGAAGCGTGCTCGAGTACCAAACATAATCTGACTCCTTTAAGTGGCCCTTGAATCGTCCAATAAGATCGAGGACAACACTGACACTAAGGTGAGTCCAAGTGGCGAGTGGCAAGTCACGACACACCTCCTACTGCTGCGACGTTAGTATTGGTGCGAGGAACCTGACCTGCTGAGTGTGCGTTGACGTTGATGATCATGTTAATTAACGTGATACAATGATCGCAGCGCCGAGAATAGTTTTGTGTTGTGATGACTAGTGCGTCTAAACCTGACCTTCAAAGAACACGTGACTCTAACATGTATGATACTGGTAAGCAATATGAGGAGATGAAAAATATGAAACTTGAGATGTATTCATGTGCCTTCCACCTCATTGGAAAAACATAAAAGATTCCACACATTTTTCAAGATGTTTACCGTCAAATATGTAATTTTATACAAAGGTAAACTACGCCATTCCTTTTAAATCATATTATTTACTCTAGCTTCTGTTAGGAGAGGCAGTACGCTGTGCCGTGCGGGGGAGGATGTGTTTTCCTTCTTTGGTTCATTCAAGAGTGAGTGAGACTTGGCCTGCTGGGGTGCGTCCTTACTCCATTGCTTTTCAGTACTTTCGTGGACTGGACACACACACATACACACTTTCTTTTCCTCATCTCTGAACCCTCAATAACCTCCACCACCTATCACCATACAAGACACTCCACACCTCCTATGACCCACCGTACTATCGCAGCGCCAGATGTTGCGTCCACCACCTCCACCACCACCACCACCACCATCCCTCGTTGTCCCTCCTGTCTTAAAGCGAAGGAAGGAAAGTAGGAGAGAGTACACAGTCCCTTGAAGCCTCTGCCTCTTGAGAACAAACACATGCATGCACTGCCTTCTCATCTTGTTGGGTACTTGAGTGAATTCCGCGTCGCTTGTACTCTAATGAAGATGTGTGTAAACAAATAGGGTGCTTAAGTTTCTCCCCGAGTCTCTCCCAATTCCTTTTACTTTCTTCTCTCTTTTTTTCTTCTTTATGTTTATTTTTATGTCCTACGTCTATCTCTCTTTCGTATCCTTATTCCGTTTAGCATTTTCGAAACATTCTTGGGTTGGATTATTATTATTTCTTTTGCATTCTCTTTCTTTTCTTTCATCATATATTACTACATCCATCTTCCTCCTGTTGTCTGGTTTGCTTTGTCCCTTCTTCTTCTTCTTCTTGTGTGTGTGTGTCTGTGTGTGTATATATTTTTCATGCAATTTTCCGCATTGCTACATTTTCTTCTTTTTCCTTCCACCACATCCTGCGCTCTCTCGTTCCCTCCAATAATTCACCATCATCCTACTTCTTACATCTTTTCCTACTTTCCGCCTCGATTTTTTAACCCCTCGCTGCCTTATATCTCTTACACACCTCTCTCTCTCTCTCTCTCTCTCTCTCTCTCTCTCTCTCTCTCTCTCTCTCTCTCTCTCTCTCTCTCTCTCTCTCTCTCTCACGTAACACCGGATAACGTTGTCCTTTCTTCGCAACCAAACATGCTTTATAGTTAGAGTTTTCCTGGTTGGCTAGAGGTGGTTGGTAGATACACACCCCACTGGCCCTGAGCTCCCTCCTCCTCCTCCTCCTCCACCACCGCCGCCGTCCTTGCCCACCGCCTTTCAACCCTTAATCTGATTCAGTGCGTTTTTTATCGAGAACTGGATTAACAAGAGCGCCTTAGTCTCTCTCGGAGGGAAACGAGGGCGATGAAGGGTCTAGCAAAATACGAAGAAGACGATGAAATGAATCTCTAAATACACACACATACACGAACAAGAACAAAGAATAGAGGTAAGTAATGTTAGGAACGTGAGCTTCTTATAAACAACAACAGCACAGTATGTAACCTAACGGCACACAGACAGACATAGACCGATAAACAGCTAAACCGACAGACGGACAGACAGACAGACAGACGAACGTATCTATAGAGTCAGGCTTTAATAATTGACCGGAACCTCTCTTTTAATATGTTTCATCTACTTCACTTCATTTTAACCCTTCTACACGGTATGAAACCAAATTACTCTCTTCAACCTAACTCTCTCCCTTTCCCCTCCCTCATCCCCTTCTCATTCCTACGTTGTTGCTGCTTCTTCGTTTCCATGTTACTCTATACTCCCTTCTAGCTGTACCTCCCCTCACTCCAGCCTTTCTTAATTTTCACCTTCCCTCTGCCCCTCTGCAATTAGACGGCAGTACATTTTCTAAAGAGATAATTTAAATACAGTTTTCTTATAATGCTGTAGGAGGCGAGCAAGACACGATCAACCCCAGCAAACGTGATGTGTAGAATAGACAAAAGTGTGTTCAGTCTCGGGAGCTTTAGTGAAGGCGAGGACGGGAGGAAGGAAGACGAGGGAAGGAGCGAAAGGTGAGAAAAAAATATTGTGACTTCATGGTTGCATGGAGTGAGGGGAGCGTGTAAGGATGATGACTCTCTCTCTCTCTCTCTCTCTCTCTCTCTCTCTCTCTCTCTCTCTCTCTCTCTCTCTCTCTCTCTCTCTGCCCCTCCCTGCACCTCATCACTCTGGCCGCCAAGTTTCCAACATAAATCTAACGTGATCATCGTTTATATGTAGATCGCCAAGGCTGTGAATCTCTATACAACTTTTGGCTAATCTCCCCAGCTTGGTGCTCTCTCTCTCTCTCTCTCTCTCTCTCTCTCTCTCTCTCTCTCTCTCTCTCTCTCTCTCTCTCTCTCTCTCTCTCTCTCTCTCTCCCATTATATTACTCCCCCACCCTCTCTTTTCCCTCTTCTCGTCCCCTCACTCAGTTCCCTTTGGAATATTCATAACAATGTTGGGAATCAGAAAGGGGAATTCTGGCCTCTTTAAAATCTAATCTCGATCCCCTTCCGAGGCGTGTGATGTCCGGACCCGCTGATAAAGGATTTGATTATGGCCTAACAGGTTTGGATACGACGCTGCGAGCTGCTTGTGGAGATTGTCTCGTGTTCGCTCATTTATGGCGAGAAAACTCCCTTAATGGCATTCGGATTGTGTTTATATTTTCTTTCTAACGGCTTTTAACTCCCTCTACGTTGCAGGTATTTTGTTTTTTCTTCCTTATCTTTTAAATGAACACTATAGGTATTGTCCAAAAGAATTTGTTTAATGTATAGTTGAGTCATTATGTATATTCTTACCGTAGTGCGTAATGTGATAAAACTTTGGGTCGTTTGAAAACTTGATTAATGCGTTCCTGCCTTATATATTCTTTAAAAAAATATGAGGCCCCAGCCGAGGAAGGAACGATGAATGTTTGTAATTAGTGAGCTTCCTCCTCGCCCGTGCCCCCCATGAGTCTCGTGGGAGGGCGCGGGCATGGGCGTGGGTGTCCTCAGTAGGGGGCCTTCCTAAGAGTAGCAATCACCACTCTGTGACCTGAGGAACATTCTGAAGGTGTTTTTGATTCAGTTTTTCTTCTTTGTGTGTGTGAGAGAGAGAGAGAGAGAGAGAGAGAGAGAGAGAGAGAGAGAGAGAGAGAGAGAGAGAGAGAGAGAGACTTGGTTACAGACCGACCTCTCCTACACTTCCCCCGCCATACATCCTGCTACGCGCCTCCCTCAATTAGCCTCTTCCGTGCCTTTCCCTCCCATCCCTCCACGTCCCCCACTCCCTTGCGGCCTCGTCCTGTGCGGGTGGTCGTCGGGGAGTGAAACGAAGGCCTGACGAAGGGGACAGGCGAGCCGCGACGCTGGGGGCTTGGCAGGCCAGTGGCTCTTCCTCGCCTTTCATTTTTCCTTCGTCTATTTCGATCCGTGAAGTATTGCTGCGTCTCATTACCTCCAACACTGATAAACTACGCGGTATTCACGTTTTTTTTCATTCCTTTAGATCCACTGGGAAGGTGTCAGCGTGTCAGGTTTGCGTGGTGCGTCGATTTATTTAGAAAGTGTTTGGACTTACGTGTACATAGCTCGTAAAAAATATGAGTTGAAGTTCATAATATTAATAATAATGATAATAATAATGATGATGATAATGATTTTTTGCTACACTATTTTTTTTCAGTCAATGTTTGATGATGCTTTTCCCCAAAACGTCTTATAACCTAACATCATTACAACTGTATCTTCCCAACAACATGAATTACTCTTTTGAGACTCGGGCTTCTTGTCTTTTGTAATCAGCAATATTTTCCTTTCAAGTCTTACTGTCATGACACGTTTTTTCCTTTTCTTTTTTATTCCTTTCATATATACCTTTTTTCAACTTTTTCCTCAGCTTGTCGTGTACAGCTTCTTCATCTTGTCATTCCTTAGGTGGTGTTGGCGTCGTGTGTCAAAGTGGTAAATACTCGAGGCAGCACCTGGCACCCCTCACCCGCCTCGCTCCGCCACAGGGCTCGTTTGTCATTGTAGGCTTGCCCTTCCCATCCTCTCCTCTTCCCTGTCCTCTCTCCTCCTCCTCCTCCCTCCCCTGTCTGTACCCATGCTTTGCTCTGCACCCTTGCCTTGTCTGCTCCCCTGTCCTCATGTCCTGTTTCCCTGCCCTTCCCCAACCCCTCTCTTTCCCCTTTACATATGTCCCTTTTTCCCTGCGCGTCCTGTCTCCCCCTCCCCTCCTCCTCCCCACCGTGCATGTCCACTGTATTGCATTCCGCGTCATCCTTTCCTCTTCAAACAGAAAACAAATATTGAGGTTTTTGCTTCGCAGTGTTCGAATGAATCATTTCTACAACCAGCATTTGCGTCAGCTTCCCTTTCCTGTCGTCAAATTAAAATACAAAATTTATGAAGCTGAAATATCAAAGATCCGTCCGTTGTGTGTGTGTGTGTGAAATATATAAGCTGCATACGAGTGAAAACGTTAATTAATAAAGGTATGGATGGTTCTAAGTTTAAAGATAGATGCAAAGTGTTCATGTGTATTTGTATTCAGGCGGAGCAGAATAAGGGAGGAATCTCAGAGACGCCATGCAGGAAAGTCAGTCCAGCACACCGTAAGGCCGCGTTAAAGATACCTGAGTCAACGCTGCCTCGCCTGCAGGTAACGCCTCAGGAAATGAAACTTAACAGGCGTCATTGAACAGTTATGAACGACAACTAAAAGCGAGCACCGGCGCTTCTCTCCCCTCCCTCCTTCCTCCTCTCCCCTCCCTCCTTCCCCCCCTCCTTTCCCCTCTCTTCTCCCTCCCCTTCACCCTCTTTTCCGTACCGCCACAACGACCAGCCAAAAGCCTCATGAATTCACTATTATGACGAAGCTATTTGCCGGCCAATTAGTGCGTTTTAAAGCCGTACCCTAAACATGTCCGACTCAGTCCCGACTTTTGTTATAACTTAAACCTCGCACTCGCCTGCCCGCTAAATGTTCCGTGATATACGTTCCTTCTTCGCTAAGTGTTCAATGGCATCTTACGTCGACACATAAGGTGGTGGTGTTTTTACTTGGTGTCCCACTCTATAATTCACGTACTAAATGTTTGTATGTGCGTACCTGTTTATTTAGGTACTTTTAAGTAGCTTCGTTCAGATCTCTCTCTCTCTCTCTCTCTCTCTCTCTCTCTCTCTCTCTCTCTCTCTCTCTCTCTCTCTCTCTCTCTCTCTCTCTCTCTCTCTCTCTCGCGCCACATCACGCACACAGCACCAATCAGCATTAAGAGAGAGAAAGAATGAGTCTGAAAAACAAACAGACATAGTACCAATATGAAAAGTGAAGGCAAAGATGAAGATTTAGCCTTATCGATAAATTGATAGATAGATAGATAGGTGGATAAATAGATAGATTTACTTTTATTCTTATAAAGGCCAAGAGTCAATCAGCTCCACGTGATCGCACTGAAATATCAATTTAGTTTACTCGCTGATTTCGTTAAACCCAAGACTGATTTTCTCTGCCCGTGTCGCAACGTTGAAGCCGATGACGAAATGGCAAACTCGACAATTATCGGCACCAAATCGTTCCCTGATTGCGGCGAACTAATGTCAGGGGGAAAAAGAGAGGAAAAAAAAGTGTACGATAAAAAGAAATAAATGAGAAAGAAAAGGAATTGCAAGGAAAATTAGGAAAATGGTCTTTTGATACATGGCCCATTCGAAGTCGCCAGCTTTTCGGGAGGTGAGGCTAAATTGGCCTCTTTTTTTTATCGCCACCTGCGCCAGCCGTGTGCGTAGATGTGTGTGTGTGTGTGTGTGTGTGTGTGAGAGAGAGAGAGAGAGAGAGAGAGAGAGAGAGAGAGAGAGAGAGAGAGAGAGAGAGAGAGAGAGAGAGAGAGAGAGAGAGAGAGAGAGAGAGAGTGAAGAGGATGTAGGAAAAAATATACATCAATGACATTAATGAGAGAGAAAGAGAAAGGATAAACAGACAAAGTTAAACTGACAGGAATAGATAAACATATTATAAAGAGACAGAGAAATGTTGAAATACACACAAAGGCAGACATGTAGAAAGTTGAGAAGAAAAAAGAACAAATATTTACTGTATTGATGACAAAGATAAGCCTACATCAATTTGCCTGTAAGTGAACACCTCAATACCTTGTTTATGACGCAATCAGTGTGTACATTGACTGTATATCCTTCTCTTTGCTTATATAATACATGGATTGTCACAGATTTACGCATCGCCTCAGAATGCAGCCATGGACGTATTTTTAGCAAGAGGGGAACGGTTAAAATAAAGTAAAACGTTTGTACAATTGCCGTTTCCATTCCTCCCAAAATCCCTGGGATCTGTGAGAACTTGGCGAGGACACGGAGAAATAGGACAGTCTGTATATACGGTTCCGGGAAAATAAAATAGCATTCGATGTATTCCGATTTACTTTTTATTATTTTACCTCAGACAACGGACAGCAGCTCGCTCACAAAATGGAAAGGCATGTAATTTTTATTTTTGCATTCTGGGTGTCATTTGTGCGTTGCTGCTCCAGTTTCCTTACGTTTATTTAGATTGTATGCAGCGATGATAGATAGCAAATTGACGAGAAGGTAAACAAACATAAATACTGTGAATACAAATATGTACGTATAAATATATGTCAGTATTACATATTTTCGTGAATACCTATAGATTCATACTTAGATATATACGAATATAAATCATCCAGGAGAACAATGAGATGCACTGCAGAACATTAAGTAAATGAAAGGAAAGGAATGTACCTGAAGTGAACTAACTCATCAGTAACTGTTCGATCATCAGTGAAAACTTTGAGGCGCGAACCTTAGCTTGCCGAGTGACAGGCCGGGACGTTATCCACTGAGCTACCGAATAGTGTGTGTGTGTGTGTGTGTGTGTGTGTGTGTGTGTGTGTGTGTGTGTGTGTGTGTGTGTGTGTGTTTGTGTGTGTGTGGTAATTGACTGAGTACTACACGCCTGTTTTTTATGTGTATGCTTTACGCAAATATGAATAAATACATTATAGTATAATGCCACCAGAAAATATTTTCTCATTTGTCTGGTTTAACCGAGAACAGCATCACGTGTAACACTGCAGCACATCGAATAAATATGGTGCAGCTTTGTTTTTACCATTGCAGACTCATTAGCGAGTGTACACAAGCGGGGACACCAACCCATCACTACCCCCTCCCCTCTCTCTCTCTCTCACACACACACACACACACACACACACACACACACACACACACACACACACACACACACACACACACACACAAACACAAATACACACTACACACCCAAATCGTTTGTTTAACTTACCAAACTGTATTATTTTTGGAAGCTCGAGTCATTGGCCTTTAACAGTCTTCCCGGGCACCGGTGGACGTGTGTGTGTGTGTGTGTGTGTGTGTGTGTGTGTGTGTGTGTGTGTGTGTGTGTGTGTGTGTGTGTGTAAGACAGATGACGGTTTATCAAACATCCACATTCGTACCTAGAAGGAAACAGAGAAAAGAAAATGTATTAGTTACAGTCAAGGTTATTTGGTTTGTGTAAATATAACAGTAATAATAAACACTTAAATCTGCACATTAAAAAATCATGCAAGTATCTTTATCATAGCTTAAACATAAACATTGATATAAACATCTTATAATTAACTGTCTCTCTTACAGTTAAGTGGAAAATGTTTAACAGTATCAATATAAGACGACTAGTTTTCATGTATTTGTGTGGCCACTTTAAGCCTTGTGGTCCGCCGGTCGGGTGTCCCTCGTCACCAAGTGAATGTGGAGTCGCCTGCCGTGACCCAGACTGACAGTGACCAAAGGCAGGCTGTCACCCGCAGTACTCGAGCAGCTATTATTAAGTTTTGAATCCCTCGTTGCCGACTCAACTGTTGATGTTTCTTGTTCATTTCAGTTTGCTTCTCCTTGTTATGTTGTTATTGGTGTTGATGTTGTTTTTGTTGTTGTTTATCCGATTACTGCCTCTTACACTCACACTGAGAACAATTCTTGAATAATATAAGAACCTTAACTTTTTTTTCCATTCCAATATAATAGCATAACATCCCTTAGAGCTTAGTTGAAAAAAATAATTACTTATTAAACAAAAACAATTTTTGGTCCGTTTTTGGCACTGACAACACCGAAGAAGCTCTCCTTGACAGGAAACATCCGCCGCCCCCTTCACTTGTTTTTACTAGACTCTCGAACCAGTTTGGTGACATCCAGATAAGAACATACATCGGTATTTACTGACTTTTAACAGAAGAGCAACATTATATCTTTCCTGATGAATAACCAGCTCAGTTCCAAGATGATTTTTCACAGAATACTACGTTGTGGTAATATGAATATCCAAATATTTTTTTCCTTACATCATTCATAGACGTAAAAGACGGTAATTGGACACCAGCCGCTATTTCCCACTGATCAACTTATTAATAGATGCAATAACAAAGCTTTCATCAGAGGTTTGGCAACTAATTGCTCTCCCGAAGGTATCTCATGAATTTGTCAATTTTTGAAATGTCTTTGACCATTCATCGCTTAAAGCTGAAGTTGTGGTGATTACTGAGCTCGAATGAAAACATGGCGTCTGTTTAACCAGCCGCCACCTGTTGGCCAAACAGAGGTGTCTCGGAATCAAAGGGCGTCGCCATAATGAGTTTGTCAAGACGTTCTTTCCGCGTCACGCTGGTGTTGACCCTGAGGCAGCCAGGCTGGGCTCGTCCCGCACGCGTGGCTCGTCAAAGGAACTAATAGTATTGGGCGGGAGACGCGGTTCTACACCTGCCACCAAATATGGGTATACAAATAGTGAAGTCATTTGTTTGGTTCCATTTAAGTAATGATACAGATACAATAAATCACATTAACAACACAAATAAGTTACCACATCTTAGTCAAAGGTAAACTGCGGCACCACTCCACATGATGTGTTGTATTATCACGTGCAATGCAAAGGACAGAGTAGTGTTCGTAATGAAACAAGTAAGTCGTGCCGATGGTACAAGCAGTGTCGTGATCGCCTGCTGGTTCTCCTGCTGAGCCATCTGCCTACTACCATTGTCATCCTCAAACAGCAGCATCAACACTTAGCTTCACTGGGCTTTAGTTACTGTCATCCTATGCCTCGACCGTTGACATCCACTTATTCCCTTCGGCAACATTATCTTACCGGATTTAGTAACTGAGTTATTTTACCTTAATCATATTCAACGTTTTTATTTCTATTAAATCATAATGCCATTTAAACCAGCACACTCATCACTTTAACTTTTTATAAAAAGTTTTTAAGGTATATATAATTTTTCTTCCCATCTGGTTGATTATCGGTGAATGTGGGTCGATTGTAAGTCAGTTTTCTTGAGTGAGAAAAATCGGACTTGACACATCATATCGCTTTTTTTCGCCTTCTTAAAGTAGTTTTGACGTACACATTATTTTATGTGCCAATTATGTGTAAGGAGTAGAGTAAGGTGTGGCAGAAGTGTCAGGAGCGGGGACGAAGAGGGGTGGGTGACAGTTAGTGGAGGAGAGGGATGAAGGGATGGGGAAGGTGGTGGTGGTGGTGGTGGTGGTGGTGGTGGTGGGGGAGGAATGAGATCACTTCAGCATGAGTCACTCTACCTCAACACTTGCACGTTTTCATTTACGGTACACATGTGATATCCTCTTTACGTACACATCGAGAATACGTACATGAGTAACTGGTTTTTATTTTAGCGACACTTTCCTTCGCCTCCTCACCTTGGTCTTGGCTCAGTATGGGAAGAATTAATAACTTTGGAAAGGGAGATAACCCGCTCTCCCGCCCGCCTTAATCTCGCTCCGCCCTGACAACACGCATAACAGTATTTACTATCACACACACACACACACACACACACACACACACACACACACACACACACACACACACACACACACACACGCACACACACACACACACGAATGCATACATACATGCATTAATACTTAAGAAGCTTATTATTAATGCATATAACAAATTGTGTTGTATTCAGTATGCATTCGTATCGTCAGTTATACATATTATCTCTTATCCTTCAATCTACATTTGACTTATAACTCTGACGTAAATTTATGTCGTATAATTTCAGCTCTATATTGAAACTAATTCGTATTATCGTTATCATTATTATTACTATTATTATTATTATTATTATTGTTATTATTATTATTGTTATTATTATTATTATTATTATTATTATTACTATTACTATAATTATCATCATCATCATCATCATCATCACCCTGTGCATAAGCGTCCATTAAAGTTGTATATATAAGTAAATGTATGAGTTTGCCTGCGAATGTCAGTCTTCATTTAGGTGGTCCCGTTAGGGGTCACCACAGAGAATCATTTGTCTCCATCTCACCCTGTCCTTTGCATCTTCCTCTGTCACATCAACCACCTGCATCTCCTCCCTTCTAGCATCCATAAACCTCATTTTTGCCCTTCGTACTCTTCTTCTCCTGCCTGGCGACTCTATCCTCAGCATCTTTCTCTCTACAATACACTGCATCGCTCCTCTATACATGTTTCAGAACTATCCTACCAGCAGTGTTCCTCTAATGGCTCTAATTTAAGTCTTGTCTTCTCTCGTCACTCCGATCAAAACTCGCAGCATCTTCAACTGTGTTACCTCTAACTCCCCCTTCCTTTCTGTGTGTTAGACTATCGTTTTGTGGACTTTCCTTTCCATTCCTGCAGATATCCAGCTATTAGAAGTAACTCCTGGATGTATATTTGAATACAAACTCTGTATATTCTTTTTAAGTGGGTGTTTGATGTTCTCCGGTGACAATCTTCGTGACACCTTGAATAAACTACGATATGAAAAGCATAATGTGTGCGGTGAATCATCCTCTGTCCTGATACACGTTCATTTGTCAATATCATGGGACTTGAACTGCGCTTCAGGAAATAAAAAGTTTGTATCAAGCTAGCTGGACTTAAGCACGCACGCCATCCGTCAACACTGCTTAGCTGGGAGACCAAAACTAACATGAAAATCAGCTAAGGAAATAGAACAAAAAGAAAAAAAATGGTTCTGTTATCACCAGGTTTGGCTCGTTGCCTTCCCAGCACAAGAAATGTTGGCGGGCTGGGCAGTGTTTGGTGGCTCAGGTGAGGGTGGCGAGTAATGGAGAAAGGGGAGAAGCAGGTAGGGGATAGAAGGAAAGACCTATGCTGTTATAACTACTACTACTATTACTACTACTATCTCCTCTTCCTCCTCCTCCTCCTCCATCTTGCGACACAACACATGGCCAATGCTGTCGCTCCATCGCCTCGCCACTCTGTTCGCAGCTTGACTTGTGCTTTGACTGTTCGAATTTGTTTACACATTCCTGTACCGATTGTGTTTCCTTGTGAAGAGTGCGTGTTTCTCTTTTCTGTATATACATTAGTAGTAACAGTAGTAGTGGTAGTAGTAGTAGTAGTAGTAGTAGTAGTAGTAGTAGTAGGAGGAGGAGGAAGAGGAGGAGGAGGAAGAGGAGGAGGGGTAGAGGAGAAATAGAAGTAATAGTA
>JAPQNM010000043.1:1978337-1980837 GCA_029783475.1 Metacarcinus magister | reverse complement strand
CACCAACGCGGATTTTCGTCTGTTATTTATCAGCCGCGCCGCATTAATGGTTGAGTCTATAATGCCCGCACGCTGACTAAAAGGCTCGAAATTTGGCTCATTAAATAATCTGTTGGCTAATCGCGTGACTGTAATCCATGACTCAACCAGGCCCCCTTATGCCTCTCTCCCTCCTCCTCCTCCTCCTCCTCCTCCTCCTCCTCCTTTCGTATCCTCTGAACCTCTCCTCCTCTCTTCCTCTACCCCCTGTTGCCTTCCCTCCTCTCCTCCCTGCTTCCCTCCCCTTCTCAAGCGGGCCGGAGGGGAGGGAAGGCACAGGAAGTCTAGCGGCGTGGAAGGTGGAGGGAAGAGGAGGAGGAGGAGGAGGAGGAGAAAGAGGGGAGGGAAAGTTGACGGCGGATAAAATTAAAAAAGGTGTAATTTATGAAGGAAAATGCGTGCGCGCGGCCGCTACTTAATTAGGTGCGCGTGTTATCGCCGCGGGGTAATAGTCGTCATCTCTTCGTCTTCATCACTATCACTCATCATTTTACCGTCACCTTCACCACCATTATTTAGTGATTTTTTGGTGTTTTTGTTTTTTTGTCTTACCGCCTTTTCTCTTACTTTCTTTTTTCTTCTTCCTTTTTCCGGTGTGGCTTTTCACCACTAACAACACCATCACCACCACCACTACCACCACCACCACCACCACCACCACCACCACCACACTAATCCCCCATCTCCACTCACCTTTACTCCCTCTTGGAATGCTACCCTCCCCCCTCCTTCCTCCTCCGATCCTTCACTCCCCAAACACGTCCCTCCTTCACCTACGTCCTACCCTCCCTCCCCCCCCACACACATCCTCAAAGCAGGAGGATTGGCACACAAGTCTAGCCTCGAGAGGAACTGCGACCAACTCAGTGGACAGATAAGCTTGGGTTCGTTTTATAATTATCTGTCGGTGGTGGTGATGGTGGTGGTGGTGGTGGTAGTAGTGGTGGTGGTGGTGGTGGTGGTGGTGGTGGTGGTGGTGGTGGTGGTGGTGGTGCTTCAGACCGGTCCGGGGACGCGAAAGGCTTGTTCTATGGATCTTCGCGAAGCTCAAATGGACAAGTGAACAAGTCGAAATACCCGCTATCACCCCGAGACTGAAATTAAGAAGCAAAACAGGTATTCGAGAGAGAGAGAGAGAGAGAGAGAGAGAGAGAGAGAGAGAGAGAGAGAGAGAGAGAGAGAGAGAGAGAGAGAGAGGAACGTTTTGCACCGGTTGTGTAGTAAGATAGAGCTAAAAGGCCTCCCCCTCCACCCCACACACACACAGGTCAGACAACCAAACAATACCTCAGCTTCCTCCTCTTCCCCCAGACCTAGACGGGAGTGCATCCAGACGCAGGTGTTGTTTTCAGGGGCAATATAAACAAGTGTTGCGTACGAAGACAAGTGTTTTTTACAAAGGTGGACAGGTGTGGTTACTGCATGTAGATAAAAAAGTTGTTAGGGTAAGAGAGGCAGGTTGTACTGGGAAGAGTTGAGAGGGAGGCAGTAGAGGTGAGGGGAAGAGGAGAGGACAGAGTGAAGAAGAGAGGAAGAGACGAAGATTTGAGATGAAGAGGGGGACGAAGGTACGAACATAAGTGGAGAGAGAGAAACGTAGATAGAGAAAGGAGGAAGAAAAGTCACTACAAATAGGAAGAAACTAAGAAAGAGAAGGATGTAAGACTGGACAAGGAGATGAAATAGGTAGTAGGAGGGAAGGTGGAGGTATAGGTACGATAGAGAGGGGAAGACAGGACCGGATTCTACGCAGTTTCGTAAAAAAGGAAGAACAAGGAACGAGGAGAAGACAGAGATAGAGAGACGGTATGGGAGGAAGGGACGAGTTTCTGCGCAGTTAGATTCAAACAGTTACAAGTGACACACCACCACTACTATACCTATAAACTTTTGACCATTTCTTCCACACAGAGCAATGTTGATATTTCCCTTAAAGAAGGTAAATAAGTAGTGATGAGGTTTTGATTTTTGTTAGTTAGCGTTATAAGAAATGGAAGGTTTGTTCAATGATATTTTCTTTAGAAAGGAAAAGATCGATAAGAGGCGACCACCTACACACGAGAGAAGGAGGAAACGCACTTGAATGGTGAGAGAGAGAGAGAGAGAGAGAGAGAGAGAGAGAGAGAGAGAGAGAGAGAGAGAGAGAGAGAGAGAGAGATAACAGTAAAGGCGAATCAAATAGTAAACACAAGACAGACAACCAAGCAATGAATGTGAAAATAGAAATGACGAAAAAATACATTAAAAAAGAATCAATTAACCACTATACAATCTATCAGCAATCAATCAATCAATCTATCTATCTATCTATCTATATATTTTAGTAAACGAAGTTATGATAAGGTGGACACAGATAAACAATGGGATAAGTGAAGAGGGAGACGAGGAAAAAAGAAAATAAATGAAATGCCGAAGTGGGAGCGAGTGAATAGAAGGGAAATTAGTGGAATGAGGAAAGAAT
>JAPQNM010000043.1:1948337-1975837 GCA_029783475.1 Metacarcinus magister | reverse complement strand
TAATAATAATAATAATACACTGAAGACGTCACAGATACCGCGAGTTGTCACGTGACCTGCCTGGCCTGCTGCGTTATGTTACCTGAGACGGCCTTCCCCTCTGCCTTACCCTCCTCACTGGTTTCCTTCCTCGTCTCTCCCTCTCTCTTTCTCTCTCCGTCCTCGGCCTCTTCCCTTCCACCTCCAACACGCCCCCAACCCCTTCAAGCCAGTCAGTCAGCCAGTCGACATGAGTTGCCGGTTAGTGACTCGCGGCCGCAGGTACACACGAGTCACAACGTCAAGGTGTTGCTCTTCTGTTTTTGGTGATCGCGATTGAGTACCGCGACCTCGGGCACGACAGCTCTCATGTCTTGTATATCACAGCAGCAGTAGAGGTGGTGGGGGTGAGAGAGTACTAGTAGTAGTAGTTGTAGTAACAGTATTTGTTTTATTCAAGGAACTCGAGTGTCTTTCTGAACACTGATGAATGTAGAGATTATATTATCGTTAACATAATTGGAAACCATTTGGAGAATTTCCTTTTACACTAATATTTTAGATTATTTATTGTTGTTTTCATAAAGTCATGTATCATTACTTATGGGACGAAAAGTATCTCAATTAATAATGATCCATGCATGTGAATGACTTGTTCTGTGGTTTTATCGAAAACTTAAGATTCCGATATATATATATATATATATATATATATATATATATATATATATATATATATATATATATATTTCACTAATGTTTTGGCGGCATGACGGAAGGAAGGATTTTTGGGAAAGAGGGGAAGGGAAGGGGAGAGACGAGGAAGGAAAAGAGCCACAGCCCATATGGGGGATTGGAGGGAGATGAGAACCAGCAGAGGAAGGGAAAAAGTCGCTGTTAGAAGTCACACACATCAAGTTGCCAAGAAAAATAAAGGGAGAGAATAAATTGTACACTCCAGCCTCAAATTGCGCTAAGTTTCCACATTTCGTATTCCTCTCGCGAGCTCAAACCTGAAGATTAAGATGGCGGGACTTGCCCACCAGTTTTGCGATAAATCAAGAGGCCGCCAGACTCCCGGCACCAGATAGCTCACACCACCGCCGAGGCAAGGCGTCGCCACCCTGCAGGCCTCAGGCTTACACCAACGCCACCACACTCCGCTTTAAGTATTACTGATAAAAAATAAGTTTTCTCTCTGCGTTTTTTCCCCCATGAAGTTTCCATTGCAACGAGGTAACGGGTTTCTTTTTTTGTCTGTGTGTGTCTATGTGTGTGTGTGTGTGTGTGTGTGTGTGTGTGTGTGTGTGTGTGTGTGTGTGTGTGTGTGTGTGTGTGTGTGTGTGTGTGTGTGTGTGTGTGTGTGTGTGTGTGTGTGTGTGTGTGTGTCTGTGTGTGTATGTATGTATGTATGCATGCATGTGTGTGAACTCCTCAACAGAGGAAACCGCTGAAGCATCATTGCTTCCTACTGCTGCCACCCTCAGGATTTAGGTTACTACTTATCCATATATATATATATATATATATATATATATATATATATATATATATATATATATATATATATATGCACAAGCAGACACACACACGCACGTATTAGAAAATGATAAAGCTCACAGTGTTACAGCTCTCTCATCAGTGTCAAGCTGGAATGATAGGCTGCCTTCCAGGGTTCTACAAATACTCGCTCACATAACCGTAGTGTTGTCTCCATCATTGCTTCGTCGGTCTTGTATGTGAGTGTTGTGCCCCCAGTGTGTCCCCTGTGTCTGCTCCCACACCACCCACCAAGCCTCACTCACCCCTTGTTTCCTATTCCTTCCATTCCCAGATCTTATTCCCCGTCACAACACTACCAGTTAGCAGCCACACACCTGCCGCTGTACACTAATGAAAGGTTGTTTTCACCAAAGTCTTCCTTGAGGTAATGATGCCTGTGTGTGTGTGTGTGTGTGTGTGTGTGTGTGTGTGTGTGTGTGTGTGTGTGTGTGTGTGTGTGTGTGTGTGTGTGTTGCTGGCACCAAAAATACCGTCAAGATAATGTTTACTATTATCTTGTATTGTTCATTAAAATGTGCTTAGTAACAATTTGTGATGTCATACACTCATAATATATTTCTTTTCATGCGTGTATAAGCTTTTCCTACTTGTATCATTTTTCTTTTATTTATTTATACTATGAGCGTAACCTTGATGAAAGTGAAGTGCAGGTGACGATACGCTGCAAGAAAGGTGAATAGAAAATAAAAAAAATAAGATAATCGTATACGGTGACTTCATCTCTCACCTGGGCTCAAGTGACGTCATGATCCAACATTAAGAGGCAAATCATCTCCGGTGTGAATGTGTTTTTTTTTTCACTCATTCACTTTGATGTCGAAACTAAACAGGAATTTTTTGCCGTTCATTCTTCATGCGCCAAGAATGAGGACAAAAAGCCTCGTCACTCAGCCACTTGCTCACCTTGGAACCCCTGTGTGTGTGTGTGTGTGTGTGTGTGTGTGTGTGTGTGTGTGTGTGTGTGTGTGTGTGTGTGTGTATGTGTACAAGAGCGCATGCTTGGCCGCCCACGATATCGAATGTGAGTTAAGAATGTCAAATCAACCTGTTTAATTAGTTCATACTGAGAGAGAGAGAGAGAGAGAGAGAGAGAGAGAGAGAGAGAGAGAGAGAGAGAGAGAGAGAGAGAGAGAGAGAGAGAGAGAGAGTCATCTGAGGTACACACCCTAGAGCAAAGGACGGTGATATCAGTAAAAGTGTCAAAAGTTATCTGTTTGTGTAAATGAAAAGAGCAAATATCAACGCACCAGTAAATTATGGAAATGATGATGATGATGATAATGATGATGATGATGATGATGATGATGATGATGACTAGGATGATTGTAATAATAATATCAATAGTAATAATAGTAAGTCACACAAAGATTAGCCTCCATGTGTGTGTGTGTGTGTGTGTGTGTGTGTGTGTGTGTGTGTGTGTGTGTGTGTGTGTGTGTGTGTGTGTGTGTGTGTGTTTACTGAGAGTGGGCATTCCGGGGTGTGGGGATGGGCGTAATTGGGTCATATGAGAAGATGAAAAAATAAGTAAAAACCACCAAGAAGCCATGATGAAGCGGTTCACTGTGTGGGAAAACATATGTGGTTGCCTCCTCCTCCTCCTCCTCCTCCTCCTCTTTTGCTTTTTGCCTAACGAGTTTTTCTTCTAAGGAATCTCTGAGGACAATGAGCGGAAGAGAACACGTGAAAAAGGTGTTGGTGAGAAATTCAATCCATGATTCATATTTATTCTTGTGATTAGAGCATCAATTTGTGACGCGATTACAGCACACAACAGGATATTCATGTTGAGATTTTATGATATTAATGCATTGGTTGATCTTACACGTTATAGTTTTACGTTCACGGATGAAAACTTGACTGACAGACATAAAGAAAGAAAGAAAGAAAGAAAGAAAGTAAGAAAGAAAGAAACGAAAATAAAAAGAGATCGACGTTCCAAGACAGTGAACAGTGAGAGTGAAAAATTACCCTCAGATAAGGAAGGATGTGGTTTACCCCAAAAAGAGAGCAAAATAGAATAAAGGAAATGAATGGTCGAGTTAAAAAAGGAATTGTTCCTCCTGTTATCCTGACCCATCCCACCACTCTCGTGTAGCGGAGGAGCAGGACGAGGAGGAGGAGGAGTAGGAGGACGAGCAGGAGGAGGAAGAGGACGTAATGAGTAAGCGGGGAACAGTAAATGAACGCGTGGGAGCGCTGTTACTCTGGGCACAATCAGGTCCCTCGCTCTCCTCCACCCCCCCACCCACACCGTTGTGACCCCAGGCAAAATTGGTGCTTGATCCCCCCATTGAAGCGAGCGTCAGGGCCCGTAGTGGTGTTCCTGCCGGTTGAGCGGTGTGTTGTAGAGTGTGGTGCCGAGGGACAGGGGTGGGGTGGTGTTAGTGATGAATGTGGAAGTGGTGGTGGTGGTGGTGGTGGTGGGATGAATTGTGAAGTGAATGAGGGTTGGTGTGCAATTAACGGCATACGTGAGTTATAACCTGTGAGTTGTGAGTTTCGAGGGTGTATTACACCTTTTATACTTGGCCGGCGGTGGACCTTTTTATTATTTGTGTGGGCGTGCGCGCACCCACGCATACATACACTACATACACATACACACACACAAACACACATATATATATATATATATATATATGTGTGTGTGTGTGTGTGTGTGTGTGTGTGTGTATGTGTGTAACACTTCCAATCATTCCGTAAAACACGAGGATCCAGATCTGAAGCGTAGATCAAAATCATTCTTATAAAAATTAACACGAAAAACATTTAAGCATCGTTGCCCATCCATCCAAAATGTCGTTTTCGTTGTTACTATGACCAGTTTGTCGTTGTAACGGTTGTGATGAAGGTGAAGAGAACCAACAGGCGGCGCAAGGAACGAAGGAAAAGGGAAGAAGAGAATAAAGTTGAAAATGTATTATACTAGACGATAGTTTGTTGGCATTCAAATACCAAAATGTTCTTTACCAGAGGTCGATGTACTTTGGCGTGTACAAGTATAAATAATTTTCCACAAACTTAGGTATTATGTACACGCACGCTTTACTCTTGTTATGAGTTGTTAAGTGAACACACACACACACACACACACACACACACACACACACACACACACACACACACACACACACAATTACTGAGCCAGTGAAACAGCAGTTAATCTAATCTGTATTTTCTTTCAATAACAGTTTTAAAGAATAAGAGGCAATTACGGGCTTGAGAAGGAAAAAATAACTCTCTCTCTCTCTCTCTCTCTCTCTCTCTCTCTCTCTCTCTCTCTCTCTCTCTCTCTCTCTCTCTCTCTCTCTCTCTCTCTCTCTCTCTCTCTGATCTTTTCCTCTTACTCCCACCTTTCGTTTCTTGATTATTATTTCCCTTCTCTTTCCTTTTTTCCATTATTTCTCTTTGGTTATCCAATTTAGTTTGACTTCCACACGGCTTGACTATTCTTTTTCCTCCTCCTCCTCCTCTTCCATCATCTGATCCTCTTCTCACCCACCTTTCCCTCTTCGTCGTAGTTATTCCTCCTATATCCTCTCGATCACCTTAACTTCCTTTTTGATCACTATGAAAGTTTTGTGTATTGCCTTTAGTGGTGTAATCGTGGCTGTGGAACGTGTTGTGTGCAGGAGTTGGCACAGGTGAGGGAGTATAAAATGGTTTCGTAAGTGATAGTGTTGTGTTCTCACCTAATTTATCAGAAGCCACACCCATCATTTCTTAATAGATCATTCGTGTAACTGGTTTTGTTTATTCATTTACTTGGCTATCGATCTGTGTGTTGCTTCTTGGGTTACAAAGGTGTGTGTGTGTGTGTGTGTGTGTGTGTGTGGTGTGTGTGTGTGTGTATGTTCGATAATTTAAGGAACATTCTTTTATATTTCCCCAAATTTTTTATTCGTTCATTTTCTGGAGTATGTATTTTTTTTTTCTTGATAAGCATGTATGAGGAAAGTTTCTTATATGTGAAACAAAAGTAGTATCATTCTCGTCAAATGTTATGGTTTGTTGTATGGAAAGAACAGTAAAAATACACACTGACGCATCGCTAACACCACCACCACCAACTTGCCTTCATGTTCTTACCACAGCCAGCGTCACATTGTCAGTAAATCTTTCAAAAGGGAAAAGCCATGTTGCACTAAATTTTTTTTCTCCTCTTTCTTTTCTGCCACGTTCTTCCTCCCTCCAGGCCCTTGTCGGCGGCGGAGACCTTGACGCAAGTTTTATAATCAGATCTGAAATTCATGTCGGCGGTCGCTACAAACCCCAGGATCATCTTGTCCATATTCTTAATCCGTGGCGGGTTCAGAAGTTTTCTCATTTAGGGAGTTTGGAGACGAGTGTTTAGGTGGAATATGAGGTAATTTAGACACGGATGAAGACCCTACCTCCCCCTATCATCCCTTCCTTCCTCCCTCCTCTCACTGATCCCCTCCAGCCGTTCCTCCCCTTCCCCTCCCATCCTGACCATGCCCACAGCCAACCACACTGTCATAAGAAATTTAGATACACACAGTTGACATTATTCTCGTTGCACATGTTTGGTCTGGCGAACAGGTCGATACACGGCCAGCCTGGGTACGTATGAGGGGGTGGACGGCGGCAGCAGGGACGGCAAGGGAAGAAGAAAAAAAGTGTACGTGTGTGTGTGTGTGTGTGTGTGTGTGTGTGTGTGTGTGTGTGTGTGTGTGTGTGTGGTATGCAGAGTTCTACTGTTTGTTTTGCTTTAACGTCTTTATTATTTTTTTCTTAATAATATTTCCCTTATAGATAGTCACACAACTAAAATACACAGTGAGGAGTGTACGTTTATCCCCGTTTGAGGTCCTGGTGGGCGTAACCCTAGTGTGCCTTGCCGCATACCAAACCAATAAATAGCATAACAATTGTGTCATAGGTAGAAAATACACATGCAGACAAAGAAGGAATGTATATAAAAAAAAAAAAGTCGCTACTGACGACCGGACGTAACACCTGTCTCTTCCGGTCGCACTTCCGTTCAGGTCCTATCACCTGTAATATCTACGGTGAGGCTGAGCGTGAGGGAGGGTGAGGGAGGACGGCGGACGCTTGGGGAAGAGTGAGGGAGAGAAAGACGTGACACGAATGGTAGAAAGAAAAAAAAATAGAGAAATAGAAGAAGGAAAAAAAAAAATTTGAACTTCTCCTCAAGCGTGACAAGTTTGAAGGAAATTATGATGATGAAAATTATGGTAATGATACTCAAAATTACAATGATAATAAGGATACTAATAACCAGACCAGGTAGATAGGATGACCAGCTAAGAAAATGTAGATGTGGCAACGAAGGTGAATGTCTATATTGGCTGGCAGGACCGAGGGTGTAGGATGTCGAGGGGTGAAAATTTTTATGGTTGGGGTGAAGGTATAGAGTGACGGGAGAAGGGGAAGTGAGGGATGAAGGGTGAGGCTGTTGCAAGAGACGGGGAGTGATATGTGAATGGTGAAGATAAACAAATAGATGATGAGGGAGAGCGGTGGGCGTGAAGAGGGTGAAGGGAGGAGGGATTGACTGCGGCCGGGAAGGGTGTGACGATAATGCTGTGAGGAAATATGGCACGTGAGGGAGACGATGATGTAGCCAAAGTATATAATCAAGGGGAGAAAAAAACGTCGAAATAGAAAATTAGAGGGAAGCTTAAAGGAAAATATTTGAAACGTTAGCGTGGAAAAAAAAGTTAAATAAGTACAAAAATAATAGAGTATGGCAGAGAGAGAGAGAGAGAGAGAGAGAGAGAGAGAGAGAGAGAGAGAGAGAGAGAGAGAGAGAGAGAGAGAGAGAGAGAGAGAGAGAGAGAGAGAGAGAGGGGGGGGGGCGGAGATAGGGGTTTAGGGGCTTCGTACGCAGGTAATTCGGTGTTTTAAAGTGTTTCGGACCCCACACAAAGTTTCGTATATAAACAACATTCTTAAACTTTAGTACTCGTGGGCATTTTTTTTAAGGGACTTGGAGGAAAATCCCTCTAAAGTACTTTATATTTTTATGCATCTTCCACCCCTTTCCCTTCCCTCCATAGTACTTATTATTATTATTATTATTATTATTATTATTATTATTATTATTGTTATTGTTATTGTTATTATTATTAGAAGGATGATAATACCTTTATGCCTTAGAGCCTTATAGATCTTCTTTATTGTATATTTGTATACTAGACCAAGCGCTTTTCTTTTTTTTTCAGCACTACTGACGTTATGAAAAGATTATGTGAATTTAGTGCAAGCCGCATTTGTTAAATTATGTAAATATTCATATTTATTTGTTTTTTTATTAGTTGTCCATTCGCTGTTTAATTAGATATCCTGTCTATCTATATGTATGTCTGTCTATTTATCAACTTGTTTTCTTTAGTAAGTATGCAAATTTGTGTGTGTGTGTGTGTGTGTGTGTGTGTGTGTGTGTGTGTGTGTGTGTGTGTGTGTGTGTGTGTGTGTGTGTGTGTGTGTGTGTGTGTGTGTGTGTGTGTGTGTGTGTGTGTGTGTGTGCGCGCGCACGCCCTAGGTTGTTTTGACTTTAAGTTAGTAATAAGGTTAAAATGTGTGAGAGGCGATCTTAAGTGACTGGATGACCCTAGCGTGAGTGTGAGTGGGGGAAAAGAGGGAAAGGAGAGCAGGTGGGAGGCAGGAACGACCACACAAGCACATTGAACACCTTTCGATAAGCTACTGGAAGTCAGTATTGGAGCCATATCGAAACTCAGAGCTCTCTCTCTCTCTCTCTCTCTCTCTCTCTCTCTCTCTCTCTCTCTCTCTCTCTCTCTCTCTCTCTCTCTCTCTCTCTCTCTCCTGTGACTTCACCCTGCAGGAGGTCAGGGGAGGTGTGGGAGGGGCCTTCACTCCGTAGTGTCCACCTGCCATAAGCTCATCACGGCCAGCTTAGCATCGGTCACCGTGCTCGCCAAATGCTCCAGCGTCTTATCGAGGATTCGGGTCGCTGCTATCAGTCTACCTGACGCCCTCAGCTCGGCTCCTGAGGAAATGGTCTGCTTCTTTATACTATTATTGTCTCACATGACACTCTCAATGACCCTGCCTTCTCCTTCCGTCAGGTGATTGGGCCTCCTAATGATCTGCTCCGCACTGAGATCTCCGATTTGCATCCATTAAACCGTTTGGGTTGCTATCTATGTTTCTTTTCGTTGGTTTATTTATCGGAAATCGTATGTCCATCTCCGGTTTTTCACTTCAGCGTCACCCTCTTGTCACTGATTCATGGTCGCCGTCGCTCACGACTGACTAAACTTTACTTTCATTTCCCTCTTGCGTCACCTCCGAGACATGACTCTTCCTGCGCAGGTTTTTTTCTTATGTCTTCCTGTCTGAGCATCAATGCATGAGCCTCCCTTCACCATCTCCACAACACACGCACACACACACACACACACACACACACACACACACACACACACACACACACACACACACACACACACAATTCTGCGAACATGACTCTATCGACGTGGGTGCAACAAGCTCGTCTTGAGTCAGTGAAGCACGACGCTCCTCAAGGAGAATACACCGATGGTTGCTTCGGCGCCTTTCATTTCCCTGCTTGCGCATTCCCCCTCGCGACAACCTCGGTACCTCCATCTTAGGGATGCTACACTGATTATACAGATTTAACCAGCCTGACCTAAAGCGTATAGTAAAAAGAAAGAGCTATATAAGGTGTGTCTGTGGCTGTGGCTGTGTCTGTGCATGTGTGTGTATGTGTCTGTGCATGTGTGTGTGTGTGTGTGTGTGTGTGTGTGTGTGTGTGTGTGTGTGTGTGTGTGTGTGTGTGTGTGTGTGTGTGTCGTAGGATAAGGAGGAGTGGTTTGTAAAAGTTAAGAACGATTTTCAGTCACATGTCATTATGACGTTTTTCTTTTCCTCTTCCCGGAAGTATAATTTTCCCTCGTAGATTTATCATTTCTCTTTTTACATCATTTCCTAGATATTATAAGTAGAAATCATCCTCCTCCTCCTCCTCCTCCTCCTCCTCTTCTACCTCTTCCTACCATCCAGCAAACTCCCCGCTACAGTGAGTAACCTTCCAGCTCCTTCCTCCTCCTTCTTCCAAGAATTCCGTGTATTAATTCCTGCCGTCATTCTGAAGGCGGCGCTCGGTACTCCTAGTCGTCAATAGTCGCTGAATTCCTGCAGCGACTCCCCCGCATTCCTCGGCTAAATTCCGGGAGTAGGGGAGGAGGGGCGAGGCGGGAGATGATGGAGAGGGGTAGGGAAGGGGTAGAGTTGAGTGAGGTCATATGAGGGGCAATGGCCATGAAATTCTCGCTCTTCAGACCTTTAAGCGGTGGGGCTAGATTTCCCTACGTGGCCAAGCGACGTAGCATTGCAAAATGGAATGCGACGTTGAGAGCCTTGCCTTGTTGGGCGGCTGAGGGGCCACTCGGTGTCTTGCCCAGCGGAGATGTAGAGAAAAGTCTGTATTTTCTATCAACATGATTAAATTTATCCATAAATGTGGCAAGACGACGGATTCTTTGCAGAATTAGCGTCTCTATCCACCTCTTCCTTTCCCTTCTCGTCTCGCCTTGAGTCTGGTCACTGCACTCTGACCTCTATCATCTCTGGTCTGAAGGTTGGGAGTCCCTTTCCTCCGTAACCTTGCCGCCAGCTGGGCCCGGGTGACCAGCTCAATGAATGGATTGCGTTGGCTTGTTTACTTTTTTTGTGACACTAAATGATCGTGACTCGGCACCTATTGAGAGGCGAGGCGAGGCGAGACGGGGAGAGGTTGAGGTCGCGTTGCAGACTGCTACCGAAGAAGGAAAGTGGGCGGGGAAGGGTTGACATGAAAGAGTGTCTGAGAATATGTTGGGCAGGAAAGGACATTGAGAGTACGAAGTAGGGTGTGTCCGCTGGCTGTATGGGAGTGTGAGAGTTGTACAGTGCGAAAGGGAAATGTGTGGGCAGGGCAAGGCAGGATGTAGGTGGGACAGAGGGTTGTGTGAGCAGTAAACAGAATAGAGTGGACGATGGAGAAATTGTGTGGAAAGTGAACAAGCGGGGGGAGTGTAGGTGGGCGAGAGACTGTTATGTAGAAGGGAGACTATGTAGGGATAGAGAAGAGAGGTGAGGGATGTAAAAGAGATATGTAACCGTATAAGGAAATGAGGTATGCGTGTCTATGTATATGGTTTCATTGATCGTTAAATAAGTATAAGGAATGTTACAGAGCTGGGATGTGTGAGGTGTGTAGAAGAGGTGTGGGTGAGGTCACAGACTGACGGAGGGATGTGTAGGCAAGTGAAGGATAGGGAATGTGCTTGAGTGAAGGATGTAGGGAACGAACTAAAGATGGCGAGGATGATTATGATATTTTTTTTCTTATATAATTCCTTCGGTGACGTCAACATTACACAGCAGTTTAGCCTCGCAGCCTCTAGTGCCTCGAACACAATTATAATTCCACCCGGTCATACAACTTTGAGAAAATAAAATAAAATACCCACAAGACTTCACAAACAAACAACCTAACAAATGCATAGCTACACAAATTAAGAAAAGAATAAAAAGAGGTAAAAAAAAAACATACCGTTAAAATTCAATTGTATCTGTGTTTCTTCAAAAATAAAATAAAAAGATGATAATAATAATCTTCACTTTTTCTTCAAACGCCATCAATTCGCTTCAAACATTCAGATAACTGTGCACGAAATAAGCAAACTCACTATAATTACTGCACACTTTTTCTCTCTTTTTTCCTCTCTGTTATCGTTAAGAAAAACGTAATTTAGGTTTTTAAGCCGTATTCTCATTAAAAGTTATGATCGCATTCGTCTTCAAAATGAGTTACTGCTCAAGTGCCGACACCGAGGAAGGGAGGGGAGAGGAGGGAAGGATTTTGGAAGGAGGAGGAGGAGGAGGAGGAGCAGAAGGAGAAGAAGAAAGAGGAAAAGGAGGAAAAGAAATGAAGAAAGATAGTAAGAGAGAGAGAGAGAGAGAGAGAGAGAGAGAGAGAGAGAGAGAGAGAGAGAGAGAGAGAGAGAGAGAGAGAGAGAGAGAGAGAGAGAGAGAGCAACAAGAAGAGAAGGAAGAATGAGAGAGGTCAATGATCCTAGAATCGATAGCAGCAGGAAGCAAAGCAAAGTCTGCAGAAAGGAAATAATGGAAAGAAAGATTGAGAAATTAAATGGTTCGATGAATAATGGGAAGGGAAATGATGATAAATACGTAGCAAATATAATTGATGTATGGCGGAGGGAGGGAGGGAGGGAAAAATCATTAAACTGAATAACACAAGCACGAGGATGGAAATATTTCGATAAAAACATATACGTATTAAAAAAAAAAAAATTAGAGAATCAAAGAACTGTAAAAAAGTGAAAATAAACATGTTAGGGGATAGATAGATAGATAGATAGAGAAAGAAAGACAGACAAACATGTAGCCAGAGTAGAGAATGAGAAACAAACAACAACAAACAAAATACCATACAGAATGAAGGAAATAATTAAATATGAAATAGATAGACGGAATAGAGAACCTAACGGAGAGGGAGAAAGGATTGAAGGAGTTAGGGATGTGAGAAGGATGTTGAAGGAAGCAAGTGAGTAAGTGACACGAGGGAATGAAAAGGAATCGAGAATGAAGTGATAGAAATGTAGCAGGAAAAGGAAAAGGAGGAGGAGGCGAAGGGGGAGGGAGTGGAAGATTGAGAGGAGGAGCAAGAAGAAGAAGAAGAAGAAGAAGAAGAAAGACATATAGAATCCCCAAATGCAAACTAGTAAATCATTTAGGATGGTAGAGATGGATTGAGGTCAAACTAATGAAAGTGAAGAGTGGAAAAGAGGAGTAACGAGAAAAAAACCTTGAATAACACTATGGATGAGGGTGAAGGAAGGGGTGAGGGAGAGCTTGGCTATGAGGTAAGTCTGAGTAGTGCTGGGAGTCGATGGTCAGGAACCGAGTCGTGGGTTGGCATACCTCCCTCTGGTTATCTAGTGCACTAATGCCGCGAGGGTGGGGAGAGTGGCGTCAGAGGGGCGCTGAGTATGTGTGGGGATTGTGAGGTTTGGGAAATGACCGAGAACAGGTGAGAAGGATTAAAAGAACTCAAATGTAACGGTGATTCTTGAGGGGGATGATGACTGTAAGGAATGTTGTAGGTTTTATGTGAGAGTTCGTCTTTGTTATTTTGCAGCAATGACTTGAAATTATGCTACGAGGCAACTTAAGCATTGTGTGTGTGTGTGTGTGTGTGTGTGTGTGTGTGTGTGTGTGTGTGTGTGTGTGTGTGTGTGTGTGTGTGTGTGTTTTTGTTTATCCCCTAACCACTCAGCCTCCAAAATTAAATGAAATGTTATCAGTTTTGTATATAATAATGTAATTGATGTAGAAGTAAATTGAATGGGCGGTTTGGAGGGAGAGAAAATTTTTGCACGTAGAAAAAGAATAATATGATGGAAGGGATAAAATAAAATCAAGTAACTGGTTAATATTGCAAGAGAACATGACACCTCCTCGCCGTTTCGACACCGACATGAAGAAGAAGAAAAAAAGTTGGAAGAAAATAAGGAAGAGGGGAACATGAAAGAGAAAGAAAAAGAAGAAGAAAGCAACACGAAAGAAAATAGGGGAGGAGAGGAGTAGGCGAGGAATGTAAAAATAAGAAAAGAATGAAAAAGGATAAGAGGAAGACGAAGTAGGCGAGGAAGAAGAAAAGAATTGAAAAGGAGGTGGGAGCAATGAAGGGACAAAGAATAAAGAGTTATGGCGAAAAATAAAAAGAGAACGAGAGAGCTGGCGAAGAAAGGTTGGTAGAAGGAGAAGGAGACGGCGAGACCCCATAACAGGTCCATACAGTGTTTACAGACGGGCCAGCGGGGCATCAAGTGGCCATACAGCCGCGGAATGTGAGAGGCCCCACCTGGCCCACAGCCCCAAGTGCCTCCACCTGGCCCTGTTTCGACACCTCTCGCTCCCCGCTGCAGGTGGTGCCGCTGGCTGCCTCGGGCTCTGAGTGATCCCGAGCTATCAAATTCTGACACGCAGCAACGCTGAGTCACCCAACCGGTCAGTCACCTAACCCACCAACCAGTCACGTCAGCCACCATTCTAGTATGCTAGTGATCCAGCCAGATAGATGGCATACAAATACACAGCCAAGCAACCACCATTATGATAAGTTTGAAATCAGAGAAGTGAACATCATATTAAAGATATAACTAAAATTTGTTGCCTGTTCATGAAAAAAGATTAGAACAAAAATTCTGACGAAAAAATGTACCTAAAAAGTTTGCAACTCCTCAGCTCTCGTTTAAGGAAAAAAGGGGTTCATGAAATTGCGCCCCGAAGGGTCATATTTTTCCCCAACTAAAGTGAAAGAAAGCAATAAAATGGCTCAGGGAAGTCGAGCACCGCTCATGCCGTCAGTGGGGCCGCGGGTCCTTCAACGGTTGGCGGGCGACCAAAGCATCCTCGTTCCTGTGGTTCCTTTATCAGCAGGTGTGGGCGAGACGACGCTAGCCCCTCACCGCTCTAAAGCTCCTAACACACAAGAGGAATCGGCCCTGTAATGCATCCTTGCCGCGATAGAGAAGCTCACCTCACAAGAACCCAAGAGAGTCAACTTGACGAAGCCTCAAGCTAGGATATTAATTCCTATAAAACATTAACTCCACTTCGCTTTCAAAATGTTGCCTCCGTTATTAGACCATGGATTTAAGCCATAAAAATTTTATTTTACGGAAATATTATATATGTGTATTTGGCTTCTTCGGTGTACTTCTTGCAATACAGTTTCCCAGACCCTCACGAGAAGGCTCCCAGAAGCGTAGGAGAGAATTAAGGTCAGGGCGCTGAGACTCCTAACGAGGTGATATCCCTCAAGACCTTCTCTGTCCCCTCTCAGCGTTTTCCGTCCACAGAGTCAATTCCCGACAGTGTAGCTGCTCCATACCAACTCCACCTCCACCACCACCACCACCACCACCACTCTCTCCTTTCCCACCACCTTCATCCCCTCTCCACACTCTACAATGTCCTCCTCTCTCTCTCTTTCTCGTCTTTTTCCCATTCCTTCATTCACTAACACTTATCTTCGCCTCTCCTTTGGCCCCTCAGGTCACGGAATGCCGAGAATATTTGTTGTCTATTATGTATAAACTGCTTCTTCGTATTTCATTATATGTATTTTTTTTACCCGCATCGCCTCCATACTTTTGACATTTTATATCCTATGATGCTGAAACTGGCGCTGTCCAATATTCATCACCCATATATGTATTTGAAATCGGTGTAGTTCTTCGATCAACTCTCTCTCTCTTCTCTCTCTCTCTCTCTCTCTCTCTCTCTCTCTCTCTCTCTCTCTCTCTCTCTCTCTCTCTCTCTCTCTCTCTCTCTCTCTCTCTCTCTCTGTGTGTGTGTATGTGTGTGTGTGTGTGTGTGTGTGTGTGTGTGTGTGTGTGTGTGTGTGTGTGTGTGTGTGTGTGTGTGTGTGTGGTGTAGTGTAATATAAAAAGTTCGTTCAAAAACAAACTTGACCACCATCTCTCCCAACAAGGTTTCCAATAGAGCAGTGAGGCCTGGCGTCCTGCTGGCTGTTTGACTGCGTTCACTTCTGACTGCGTGTATTTTTGACTGATCTTCTTTATTGTGGTCTCAATAAGATATTTTATACTCTAGAATACGACCACTAACTTTGGATCCTAGAGTCTGTGTGGACTGGATTTCTATATAATCCTATCTAATTCCCTTTACATTTCACACCATCAAGCACTTTATCCTTATACGACTATCCTAATATTTTTGAACACTTAGGTCTCGTTTGTAATGGAGAACGCGAGAATGCAGCGCTTGTGATCGCTCATTTAAATTATAATGGTAGTAGTAGTAATAATAATAATGCAAATACTATGAAGATTGCAATGGTAAGTGTATGACAAACTAAACTGGAAAGTCAAACAGGTGTACATTCCTCGTTTCAATATTTATACTCACTATCTACAACGGAAACATGATTGCAGCACAAACAGAAGTACCGTCTGTCTGTCATTCTCAGTACGTTATGACAACCACTAATTCGAGGAACAGGCCGTAAGCAGCATCACAGAGAGAGAGAGAGAGAGAGAGAGAGAGAGAGAGAGAGAGAGAGAGAGAGAGAGAGAGAGAGAGAGAGAGAGAGAGAGAGAGAGAGAGAGAAACTCGTCTCGAATGATTCACACAGAAGCTGGAAACCTTGTCAGGGGGAAGGGGATGAGGGCTGGGACGCTAGACTGCCAAAAAGAACAGAGGGGAGGCGTGAGGGGACACACCAACTCACCTTCCCCAGAGACCACCGAGGGAAATATTCATGACCCTCCCAGACCCGCGTGTCAACACCGCCCACGCCAGACTAAACAACGCCGGAGGAAGACCCGCAGCTACTCCGGCCGCTGAGATATCGTCGTTTGACTTCATTATCTAGATTTGCATGCAGTTTCGAGGCTGCTGCTGCTGCTGCTGCTGCTGCTGCTGCTGCTGCTGCTGCTTCTGCTGGTGAAGTTAGGTTGGTTGGCTGGTTGTTATGGTAGCAGTAGTAGGTGGTGGTTGTGTGTGTGTGTTCGTTCACCTACACACACACACACACATACGCACACACACACACAACAAGATTACGTTTGCAAAGAAGAAGAAAAAAAGTCGGCAAATATCAAAAGGGCTTTTTTTTTTTAGCTTATGCAGAAGTGTCCCTCGAGATTTTCCTTCAGGCTGAGATATTTGGTACAAAGTAATACTCACTTCACCCTTCCTTCACCACCACCCCTTGTCTCCTCTCCCTCCATTCCTCCCCTCTCCCTCTCTACTCTCCAAGGCCCTGACCCCTTCCCTCATGCTCTCCTTTCCTCCAAACTGCTTGCACCGTGTTCTAAAATAGACCATATCGATTAAACAACTCGGAGAAGTTTCAACATTAGTTCATGTCCCCAGCAGGAAGGAAACGACCTCATCGATACGCATGACCCGTGTCCCTGCGCATGAAAGACCTGTCCTCCACGCCCTAAGACTGCAGGAGAAATTTCAACAACAATAGTAACAATAATAACCCTCTCTCTCTCTCTCTCTCTCTCTCTCTCTCTCTCTCTCTCTCTCTCTCTCTCTCTCTCTCTCTCGCAATACCTTTCCAGATGGCCCTCACACCCCCTCAGCCTCCGTGCCCTTCATTAACTACCTACATAACACACCTCCCCGCTGCTCTCCATGGCCCCCAACGACTAGCACATCGACGCCGTGACCCTCTCTCTCTCTCTCTCCCCCAAGGCCCCCCACACACCCCTGCACCACACCACCTGACACCCGATCAACACAATCAGGAGCTAATTTCGACGGAGCGGGCGAGGGATCAAGGTTTAGATCTTCCCCGTTTCTCATCGAGTCGGGGAAGAGTAAACAAACATTTCGCTCACAGCCTCAAGGGACCTAAACCCCAAACTTGGTGCTCGGAAAGTCTTGTTGGTTCCGCGGAGTGGGGTTGCGCGACGCCCGAGGAGCAGGAGAGGGAGAGGGAAAGGAGTGGTGGGTTGGGTTATCTGTGCCTCGTTCAATAAAGAAAGGAAAACTCACTACCTTTTTTCATGATTTTCGATAGTGTATTTTTTCTTGATGTTTTTTATTGATAAATGTTTTTTTGTCTGCTCGTGCGAGTTTCATGAGTAATGTTTACATATGTTTTGGTTTTTTTCTTCTCTATTGTGCAAGGGACTTTTTCGTTTTATACTGTATTCTCTTGTTCTTGTGAGTGGTTTGCTCAGCTTATTACGGTGTCTCGTTACGCCACACATCGGCTGCCTGCTAATAGACGTCACATATTTGCTCCTCATTTTCCCTCCCACTCGCACTCGTCTTCCATTAAATCAAACTCATTATTCCTCATGTTCACAACACGCCATTTTATACGTACAATGTCATCTTTTTGTTTCATTTCCCTGTTTAATTGTCATATGATTTTCACTTAAATCATTTGATACCCGAGTATTAGTTGATAATCTTCCAATATTGCATTCACTTGAAAACACAAACGATTGAAAAGTCACAATTCTTCCTTTCCTTGTCACTTCCCGTTTTAATACCATAATGTGAAAACCTGGCTTTCCAGTTATTTTTTGTCTCTCTCTCCTGCTCTTCTTCTTCCTCTTTCTAATTCGATTGAGTAGTTGCATTAGCGGAAAATCCAGGCGGGAGTGGGAGCTAAGCCCTCAGATTAAAGGTCAACACGGCAGAGATCTTGCACAAAAGCGCCTGAATTCGCGGGCGACTGAGAAAGCACGTTCAATCCACGGAGTCCCCAGCACCCTCCCCCCTCACTCCTCATATTTCTCGCTCCACAGTCACTGCCAGATAAGGTGGTGACTGGCTGCAGTGTCTCTCATCTCCTCTGACACCCAACAGTCCGGTTAGTGCCTCTTTCATCTCGTTCCCTACCTACCTACCTCCCTGTCACCCTCCTCTTCCTCCCTCACGTCCTCACCCCCTCCCTCCCCGCATCCCTCCTTTCCTCTGTCACCGCTACCACCTCCACCACCAGTCTCGCCAATATCTCTCCAAACTAGTGGCTGATATCTGCACGAAGTCAGCTTAATCTCCAACATTCCAGCGTTGCAGTTAATTTGATTGCGTCCTTTACCCTCCAATCACAGAATGGCGTCTCTCTTGAAATCTGCTTGAAAATAGATAACTGAGGTCCTCAACCCTCGAAATGACAAAGATGCATTTCATCAACTTATAAAGACACGATGATTACTCAGCAAAAGTATCTCATATTACGCAAATTTTAGAATATGCGGCTTCCTAATGAGCAAAACTAAACCCTTGAAATCTGAGGCTGAGAAGAGAAAATCGTCTGTTAATACGAGATGTGACACAAGACAAACCCAACATGAATTCGTGCAGTTAAGTTTATCACATTGTACACCGGCATATTTATCAATGCTTCTTCCGACTAGACTCAATATGATGCGTAGGCCCACCAGCACAAGTGTACCTACCCCACCGGTTTCTCACGTACAGTTTTCTTGTTTCTTTCCTGTTGCTACACTGCAGGGGCCTGTTGGAGGGGCGAAGGCAGTACTATCGTGGCAGAAAATCAATCAGCGGTGGAGATTGTGGAAGAAGCGAAGGTGATGAACGTGAGTCGACCGTGGGAAGACGCACCTGGCGGCTCTATATTTCGGGAGGAGAGAAGAGTGGAGGACCAGGTAGAGGGAGGGAAAGAGAGACAGGTGGTCGGTGGCATCAGCAAAGAGCGGAAAAAGAAGAGAGAGAAAAAAAGAAAGAAAAAAAAAGCATTGGAGAGGGTGGAAGCTGAGGCGAAAGAGAGAGGTATGGGATGGACCAAAGGGATGAGTGGATGAGAACGGTGAGGGCAAAGTAAAAGAAATGCAAGAAAAGTAAATGAAGAAAAATGGAAGAGGTGGTGGTGGTGCGGGGAGGGGAGGGGAGGGTAGGTCACCGTGGGGAGGGTAGGTCACCGTGGGGAGGGTAGGTCACTGTGAGGAGTGGTGGTGGTAGTCGGGGTGAGGAGAAGGCTGGTGGCCACGTGGGGGTCGTGGCCGAAGGAAGGATAGCATAGCACTGCAGGAAAAGAAGAAGAAGAAGAGGGAAAGAAAAAATAAGGAGAGAGAGAGAGAAGGAAGGAAAGAAAGAAGGAAAGAAACGGAGAGAGGGAAGGGCAGTGCCGAAGGTTACCGTAGTGGTGGTGGTAAGGGAGGGAGGGACTGGTTATGAGGTTGCTGAGGAGAAGGAGGAGGAGAGGGAGGGAGGGAAGGAGGGAGGGAAAAGGGAAGCAGAGGTCAGTGTACCCAGCTGCCTGTCACTAACACGCTCTGGTGAATCTCCACACACACATGCACTCACAATGATGCATGAAGGCAAACGTCATGCAAAATGAAACCTGGACTATGCACACCTGTCTTTACGTGAGCAGGAAGGGAAAACAAAATCAAGGAAATAATTGAAAGGGAAAGGGGAAAAAAATTATAAGGGGGTGCGGAAGGCGTTTTTAGATGTTCTTTTTTTATTTTGTGCTGTAATGGAATGAATGACGCGTAACGAATGTCTTTGTGAAATAAATACGTACAGAAACACCCTAATTAACGAACATTCTTAAACGTGGTAATAATAACAAGAGGATGAACGCTAGTAATGGTTGCGTATGACCGGACTGAACGAGTAGAAATGGGTGTTGTGAACCACTGAACCAAAAAAACAGGAACCAGAGATTTAAACCACGACAAACCGAGCTACAGCAAACGTCAGGAAGATGGACAGATAATAACCCTTACCGCATTTACACAACAGAGAGAGAGAGAGAGAGAGAGAGAGAGAGAGAGAGAGAGAGAGAGAGAGAGAGAGAGAGAGAGAGAGAGAGAGAGAGAGAGAGAGAGTGAGTGAAAGTGCAGATCAAAGCGAAAAGGAGAGGGAGAGCAGGTCAGGTAGAGAAGGAAAGCTAGGGAAAAGCAACAAACGCAGGCCAGTGTGAAGGTCGCGGGAATCAGTTTCACCGCTGAGCTCTGGACGCCAGCCAACTAGACGTCTGGCCTTCACAGACAGGGGTGGGGTAGGACTGGGCCACTGGGCGGACCTACTACGCTCATGGAATTGAGAGAGAGAGAGAGAGAGAGAGAGAGAGAGAGAGAGAGAGAGAGAGAGAGAGAGAGAGAGAGAGAGAGAGAGAGAGAGAGAGAGAGAATCAGACCACATAGACTATACGGTCCAAACTAGATGGTCTGTCCTTAACCTTGAGTAAATGTTATTCAATGCAAACATGATCACAATTTAACCAGTGATAAGCAACATAGTCAAAGAGGCAGCAGCACGCCGGGTCATATAGCCCCTAACGGAAACATTGTTGGAGGAGATGGTAGTTGACATTGTGTTTCAACGAATCTATTGTGCTACACTTCACCACGGAAGGATGTCATTGGTACAGAAGAATTTGGTGGTCAAGTCGTATTTGCCTATATCTTAGTTTTACTCCGTTACTCCTCGTTTGTGGTAAATCATCAATTGAAAACAGTTTATTTGCGTCAACATTCGTAATCCCTTTAAGTATTTTAAGACACTTTATAAAGTTTCCTCGGAGGCGACGTTTCTGGTGAGAGAACATGTTTAGTCGTGCCAGCCTCTCTTCATAAGATTTATTACGCAAAGACGGGATCATCTTCGTAGCCCTACGCTGGATAGTTTTTAATTTTGTTACGTCCTTTGCAAGGTGAGGAGACAGAGAGAGAGAGAGAGAGTGTGTGTGTGTGTGTAATGATGATAACAATAATGACTAAGTGTAGGCTCTAGACATAGGAATAAAGAAAAATTGAAAATCTCATAGATTCACAGACTTTGGCGGACCTAAAATAAAATGGTAAAGTATACGTTCGTTGAAAGGAAAATTTTATGTATCGTAATATCTAAAGATAATTCGTTGGAGTAATAGGGTAGATGATAAAAAATAGATGAAATGGATGGGGGGAAGCTTGTGTGGGTGAGTGTGTAGGTGGTGTCAGTGGTGGATGGTTTGGGCTGAGCCACCATACATCAAGCTTCCAGGGGCACAGCGACGGCAACAGGACGAGCCAAAAGGACGCGATGCTAAGCTTAGCGAAGGGGAAGAGGGCGGGAGGGGGACGGCGCCAGCGGATGCAGCGCGAGGGAGAGAGGGAGAGGGGAGCCGGGATGAACTGATGACTAGCAAACACATGAGGGCGTTGATGGGTGACTCTTCACTAAGCGACGAAAAAGAAAAAAGAAAAAGTTGGGGTAGGAGGAGGGAAAGAAGGAAGTAGAGATGGACGTGTGGGAAATGGAAACGTGTTCCATCTCTCTCTCTCTCTCTCTCTCTCTCTCTCTCTCTCTCTCTCTCTCTCTCTCTCTCTCTCTCTCTCTCTCTCTCTCTCTCTCTCTCTCTCTCTCTCTCTCTCTCTCTCTCTCTCTCTTTTTTTCTCTCTCGTCTGTGTGTGTGTGTGTGTGTGTGTGTGTATATATATATATATATATATATATATATATATATATATATATATATATATATATACACACACACACACACACACACACACACACACACACACACACACACACACACACACTGTAGTAAACAAACCAGATTGTCTTTCATAACTCACATAGACCATCACAATATTTCCTTGATTCCTGCGTTGCTAATCCTCTTCCCTTCCCTTCGGCCTGTGGTGTTCCTCCTCTACCATGCGATGAACACAGACTGGCGGTGATGGTACTCAGTAGCAAACCCGGGTGAAGGTCCGTCCCCAGCGGGGATGTGGCAGTGGATGCCCGGCACCGAAGCCTCCGTCGGAACCTTCAACCCCTTGTCTGACGTACCCTTTTGATTTGTCCTTGTTCTGCCGCCCCAATGCTTTTTCTTCCATATCCACGTACAAGTGTGCGTAGAACATTAATCTTTCTCTCCTTGTTCTAAATATTTCATTATATTTACAGTTTTCTTCCTTCTATGCTTGCTGCATCTCCTCACACTCATATTGTTATGATAATGTGGTTTTGATTGTGATGGTGATGGTGATGGTGGTGGTGTTGTTGCTTCATACTAATGCTAATAGTACCACAATGTATTAGTTCCAATTGGTGATGTGCTGTAGCAATACTGTTACATGTAGTTACCGAGATATCAATTACTACTATTAAAAGTATAATTACCTTCATTATTTTATGTGAAAGGATATGCGAACTGAGATCCTGCGTATGAAGGTAACTAGTGAGTGGCTGATAACATAGAGACACAGACTAATCAGGGGGGGACAGGGAGACGACGTGGCACCATGTCCCTCAGGGGCTGCGGGAGGGGACGACGGTGCGCGGCGAGGGGCGTGCGTCCTGTCAGGCCTCCCCTCACTCACCCGTCAAACCTTCCCCTCCCCCTCGCATCAGTCACTCCCTCCCTGACCCATCCGTCACTCCCTCCCTCACCCATCCGCCTTTCCCCTGACGCTCACCCTCCTCCCCCTCCCCCCCCAACTACAGCCACAAGGTAAACACGGGAAAGCGAGGCGTCTTTAGGGGACGAACAGGCTGCCGCCTCCCTCCACCCCTGCCAGTGGCCTCCTCACCCGACCTCTGACCTTCAGCCTCTCAATAATAGCCTGATCGGACGGTTGTCTCTTGGGTTAGGCCGCGCGGCTGTACACACTCTCAGGAACTTACACTTTAGGGCACACACACACACACACACACACACACACACACACACACACACACACACACACACACACACACACACACACATACATATTAGTGTTCACACACAACACCATAAATAATGGTCGATGTTCACCGATCTTGTGTAAGGTCATTTTGTATTTCACTTATTAATATTTATAGCATAATTCACAGCCATTTCAACTCTGATCTTACTTATTGCTTTAATAATTTTGAAGATAAAGGTTTTTCACTCTTAACAACGCTGCAACTTTTGTAATTTCTCGGAAGAAATGGCATAATGAGCATCAAATTGTAGGTGCCGGTTATGAGACTCCTCTTTTTTCCCTTGCGAGTGTGAGTGTGTGTGTGTGTGTGTGTGTGTGTGTGTGTGTGTGTGTGTGTGTGTGTGTGTGTGTGTGTATGTGTGTGTGTGTGTGTGTGTGTGTGTGTGTGTGTGTGTGTGTGTGTGTGTGTGTGTGTGTGTGTGTGTGTGTGTGTTTTATAGTGAAGGGGCGAGGACAATGGTTGTAGGGGTAGCCTTGCCGGATGGGGAAGTGGGTTGGACAGCAGTTACATCATAAACGAGCGTAATTAATCCAGGGAAGACGGTGAGTGTGGATCCGGGTGATCTGTAGTCGCAGGTGTGGATGAGTCAACGGCAGCAGGTGGCAGTTAAACGGAAAGTTATGAATACAGGACACGCCATGCTGTTACTACCTTACCTCATCCCCTTCCGGTCTGGCGTGCTCAGCCTTGCTTCTTATCACCCCATCCCTTTCCTCCTGCCCTTGCATACCAACATCATCAGGCCACCTCTATCCATTCCCTTATTTCCCTTCTCAAACTCTACACTTCTGCTTCACTAAAAAAGGAAAAAAGGAGAGAAATGAAAAGGAAATAATAGATTTGCATTGTAGTAATAGCCGTAGATTACGCCTATTTTCTCATTTTCCTACACAAATTCCATGCTGGTATGTCCATACTACATGGTATCACTTCCTTTTCCAGCCAGCTTCGGCTGGAGGGAGCACTGGTTGCTGTCCTTTTGTTTCTATAAGTAGATACTATCGTAGTAGAGTATAGCCACATAGACAGTCTCGTTAGGTCCAATAGGACTGTTGCTCCTTGTTCTTCCTTTTTATTGTTCCGTACTCCTTTGTGCCATTTCGTTCTCCACAAACACTCAGCACTACCCACCAGTTGCCTCTTCCACCTGTCTCTCTCTCTCTCTCTCTCTCTCTCTCTCTCTCTCTCTCTCTCTCTCTCTCTCTCTCTCTCTCTCTCTCTCACACACACATCTGTACACCACGCTTTCCCCTCCCGCTGAACCAACACTCTCTTAAACCATTAATAGGCGATGACAGTCTTAAGACACGAGGCTGAACACTTTTTTATTCTTTTTGCCAATGAGAGAATGTTTTCTCAGTTTGATAAAACAATGGATGAAAGGCGGTCTGAGCAGCTATAAAGTGATTTGCAGTATTGGAAGAAAACATCTCATGAAGCCTCACAGAGAGAGAGAGAGAGAGAGAGAGAGAGAGAGAGAGAGAGAGAGAGAGAGAGAGAGAGAGAGAGAGAGAGAGAGAGGAAAACCAAAATTACATACAATACGAAAAAGACTATTGCAGCAATAAGTCTGTCATTCGCAATTACTGAGAAAACTTTTTGCGCGACACTTCCCTACCACTAGTTTTTTTTCTCCTTCCCTCGTCTTCCTCCCTCCCTCACTCCCTCCCTTCCGTGTGTCTTTGTATTCCGCCTCACTGGCAACATTTACCCAGCAACAAAAAACTTGCCAGATAGTAGTGGAAATGTGTGTGTGTGTGTGTGTGTGTGTGTGTGTGTGTGTGTGTGTGTGTGTGTGTGTGTGTGTGTGTGTGTGTGTGTGTGTGTGTGTGTATGTGTGTGTGTGTGTGTGTGTATGTGTGTGTGTGTATGTGTGTGTGTGTGTGTGATTCAAGGTCATCAAGGTGTAACTGCAACATTTGATGAGATGTTCGTAGATTGAGGGTTCCAAGAGTCGTTCAAAGTTACGAAACACTCGAACACGTGGACTGATATCCTCAAGAACGTGGAGAGGAACATCCTCCCGTTCTCTCTCCTCCTGGTGATCTGGCTTAATGGAACGCAACTCACCCATAAGAATCAGGTCCGCGAGGCCAAACCCAATGCAATGTTGTAGACCAGGTGGGAACGTTAGGTGTGTGTGTGTGTGTGTGTGTGTGTGTGTGTGTGTGTGTGTGTGTGTGTGTGTGTGTGTGTGTGTGTGTGTGTGTGTGTGATCAAAATAGATGTCAACAAAGCCTCACCACCCCAAAAATATTATTTCATACATATATATTCTGTTTTGGTTGACACATCAGACAGTTACTGACGTTAAAAAAAAATCGTCCATGGTCACGTTTGTGTCCTCAGTATTTGCATCTTATTTTTCTCTGATCAGATAGACACTTGGCAGTAAAGTTTGTTCCTTTGGTAAGTTTTTTCGCAGAATTCTCCACTGGGAACAATGTATAATTACCTGTCATCGGCGTAACTATAAAAATAGAGTGACGCACATCTTTTTTCCTAAACCTCGCTGACTGGCTTCGAGAATCAGACTCAAGGCAGCAGCAGCAGCGTGTTCCAGCAGCCGTCACCTCCCTTGCAGCCGAGATGGTGTGGAAAGGGGTAGGATGTGTTCTACGAGGGTTAAGAGTGCAGGGGAAAAATGAAAGGCAGAGAGTGATGGAGCGGGAAGCAAAGGAGGAAGGGAAGGGGATATGGGAGAGGAGAGTTAATACCCTCCCACGCTTGCCACCTGACCCTTGCTCACGCAGGTAGCAGGTAGCCGGCGTCCCACCCCTCAGAATGCACCGAAATGACGCTCTTCAGCTTCAAAGGCGACCAAGAAAAGGACACATTCTGGAAGTTTTTTTTTCTTCTTTTTGTATATGAAAAGGATGTTGGGTAAGGGCTATGAAACAAATATTAAAGAAACGTTCCGCTGAATGCTGTTCACTAAGAAAACATTACCGTCCTGCGACTGACGTGACAATCGGCAATTTTGCAATCCTTTTCAAACCTGGTTTACGTAATGACTTTTTTTTTGTCCAGTCCCTCGTGTTAAGATGTTCTTACGGACGCACACAGTGTAAGGAAATAGATACAAGGCCTCGTAGTCCCGGAAACTCTAAAATTTGAAGTCGGTATCTATCTTTAAAATCATTTGTGGAAAAAAAATATATTGAATCTTGCCTCCGAGTGTCAGGTGAGAGGGAGTTGACTATGCACGTCCGTAGCCTTGCCATGAACCTCTACCACCCAGAGGCTGGAAACATACCGCAGCTGCTTGGGTAATGAGAGAGAGAGAGAGAGAGAGAGAGAGAGAGAGAGAGAGAGAGAGAGAGAGAGAGAGAGAGAGAGAGAGAGAGAGAGAGAGAGAGAGAGACAGACAGAAAAAATAAAAAGGTGGACGATAACATATGTAATCAGACGCCATATTTTGTTTCTGTGTGATTCATCAGTGAAGCCAAAAGTGTGCAGACAACATACAATGCATTGATGAATTTCTTTACATACAAGACTAATGAACAAGCCTCATCATCGTAACTTGAGACACCGCCATTCGTTTGCCAATAAATTATGTGTGTATGTGTGTGTGTGCGTGTGTGTGTGTGTGTGTGTGTGTGTGTGTGTGTGTGTGTGTGTGTGTGTGTGTGTGTTTGTGTGTGTGACAATAAATCGGTTAACTTTTATAATAATGACTAAAACATTATTTTTTTTCAGAATCAGGACGTACTTCTGCTTGAATAATCGTACTCAAAACACTAATTTGTATGACACGACGGTCGTATTAGTTAACGTTCATTACTGACGAAAGAGACTTTAATTACTGTTTTCCGGTCATTATCATTTCAGTGTGGGGGAAAAAAGCAACGTGAAAAGTGAACTGAAGATCAAACGGAGTGAGGATCGAGAGATTGATAGAAAGATAGATAGATATATATATAGATAGATAGATAGATAGATAGATAGATAGATAGAGAGAGAGAGAGAGAGAGAGAGAGAGAGAGAGAGAGAGAGAGATAACAGATATCTATATAGTCTTCTCTGTTAGTCCATGCTCTACCTCTTCCCTCTTGCTGTTACCGTCTCTTTCTTCCTCCTTACTCCTCTGTTTACGTCTCTTCGTCTCTCATTATACTCTCATCCCTCCTATGTACTTCTGGTCTTTCATTTTCCTGTCTCATGCACTCCCCTCACTCACTCCATCCCTTCCACTCTACTCCGATCCTGGTCTCTCGTGCCCTCATTTCGGTCAGCGGCACAGCTAACCTCACCCCACCCTGGCCCCTGACCGCATCACCTACCCTATCCAGCCTCCCTACCTCCCTACCACCTTCCATCCCTCCCTCTCTTCCTCTCGGCCTTCCCATCCCCTTGCCCTTCCTCCTCCATCCTCTCCTCTCCTTCCCGGGGGCGACCGTAGCGCAAAGGTCGGTGAGGCAAGAAAACCTGTTTGAACGTACCGAACTGAAAGTGAAACTGCTCCACTGAACCACATAACTGATCCCGTTATTACTTAGGAACCTTGCGAGACGCCCTTGGTACCTCCTCCAGAAGAGACCCACTATACGCCCGCCCGCCCGCACCCCCGATGAGAGGGAGGTTTTAATCGATGACTACTACGCTGAGAGAGGGATGGAAGGAACAACGCACGGTATTGGGAGAGGACTGACCAATGAAATCTGGTTTGGGGGGAAAGGGGGAAAGGACTCAGGAAGGAAGGAGGA
>JAPQNM010000043.1:1928337-1943337 GCA_029783475.1 Metacarcinus magister | reverse complement strand
AAAAATGGATTAACAGATCGCGTTTTTTTTCACTATTGAGTCGATAGATATTTTAAGACATTTTCCATCAACATTTTCGTTTTGGTACGCTTTCCAAATCCATGTTTCATACATTTTACCGTTCTGGTGGTGGTTCGTCCCACAGCCAACTTCCGGGTCTTCCATACTCGTCTGCAATAACTGTTTTCATGTTCTCATCCTACCCCCTACCCAACCCCCATCCTCCTTAGCCTGCCCTCATCCTCCCCCTTGGCACCAGTTTCCACATCAACAGTCAGTCTGGTGTGTGCAGCATTGTGACCCCTGGCGAGGCACGACTCATAAAATCACAACAATAAATATAGATCTAGTGAGTTAGATTACCCAGTGTTGCCAGCACCACGGCCTAACGCATAACTTAAGTGGTTTGAAGCAGTGGTGCCACATCCTCGCGTAGCAGAGCGTGGTATGCGGGCATGAGCATGAGGCAACACAGCGGCCGTCAGACCCCATTGAAGGTCGCCTGGTGAGAGTCTGGCTCTTCCGGCGAGAACTTAAAATTTTGACAGCTGCTTCGGGGGCTGCAGAGTGACGGAGCCTGGGGCGGTACGGGAATGCAGCAGGAACACCCGGCACTCGGCACTCAACTGTAACTTGAGTGAGGCACCGACATGGCACCAGCGCCTGCCTTTGATAGCACACGACATCCTTCGGATATGCAACCCGTGTTTTCTTCCTCCAGTATTCTTCAGTCATTTATTTATCATTTTCTTCTATCGGTGCAGTTTCATCATTATCTTTAACATGAAATCGTCTCGACTAGGTTTTAATTCCCCATCTGTTGTCTGTTACACTAGCTTGGCTCTTTGTACTTTGTTTTTTCTCCCTCTGCATTCCCTTGATTGCTGGTTCGTCTTATTATAATTAATGTTTGTTCTTCAACAGATTGTCAGATTCGTCCCACACATCATTCATCTTTGTTCGTCGAGATCTCTGGTGAAACCCTTAATGCGTGAGTATTTAATTTTCTTTATTTATTTGGTAAGATCTTCATGTCAAAAATTAAGTAATGGGGAGAGAGAGAGAGAGAGAGAGAGAGAGAGAGAGAGAGAGAGAGAGAGAGAGAGAGAGAGAGAGAGAGAGAGAGAGAGAGAGAGAGAGAAGGTGAGTGGCGGATGAAAAGTTATGGATAGTCGAGACAGAGAAGCATCCACCTGCCCTAAGTTGTAGCAATCGACCACTCGTTCTTAAGGCCAACGGGACATCATTTCTGAGACTGAACCGCCACATCGCTTGCCAGGGTCCAGTGGCGGTACAATAACCACGAGAGACCGACAAATTATCGAAAAGAAATGAAAGAGAAAGTGGGTGACAAGTGGAAGTAGGTGCTGGGAAGAAATAAATTAAGGCATTCACAGGAGAGTAGAATTAGAGTGGGCACTCGTAGGTGGTGAGGAAGAGCAGTAGAGAGGAATGTCAAGGATACTATTGCTACGGAAAGAAAGCCTGTGTTGTATGTACCTGTTGCAAAAAAGAAAAGATAAAGTTTTTCAATATTTTTTTTCTTTCTAGTCATGTATAAATAAATCACTGTTCTCATCTTACTTGCTGTTCTTCCATTCATTCATTCATTCAAGCTGTTCTATTAAAACATATAACATATACACAAATCGATTCTTCAAGATTTCATATATTTTATCTTAAGTGTATAAGAGAAACAAGCCAGGAGTGAGACATTAAGAAGGGACTCCACAAGGCCATCTGACACCACCTGACCCTCGACACAAAGCTGGGTGAACGACCTCCACCTCTTCCCCCGCTCGTTATGGTAAGCGGGTCAGCAGGAGTGAGCGAGCGAGCAAGCATGCACGAGAGAGAGAGAGAGAGAGAGAGAGAGAGAGAGAGAGAGAGAGAGAGAGAGAGAGAGAGAGAGAGAGAGAGAGAGAGAAGAGTTTCATATAGATACAGGTCACAGTCTTCATAAACTAAGCGGTGTTTAACTTAATCCTAACGGATCTCATAATCCTTTCAAATAACAGTGAAGGTAACTATAATACATAGCAAGGATGATGTTAAAAGAAGCGACTTTTGATGGTTTTTCAATTAATCACTTTCATTTCATTGCATCTAGCCTATGGGAATGAAATTAAACTAAAATAATTTATCTTAAACAAATTTCGTCTCAGCATCTTTAAACACTAGATTTATTTCCTCTAGACGTCCCAATTTCGTCTCTTGTTCTACAATAAGCAAGTAATAGTTATGGTCTGCCTATAATGAGGAGAGACCAGAGTTGGACGACGTATTCCAGATCCGGTCTTGCCTAAGCTATCATTCAATGTGTAGTATTAAGTCAGCGGAGAAGCTGTGTTTAATAGATCGCAGAATGGTATTACTTTGACTTAGAGCTTAATTTCGTTGTTGACAAACTATGATATCTGAATTAAGAGTAAAGACGAGATTTTTTGACACTGGATCTGTTATTGGACATATCTTATTATATAATTTATTGTTATTATAAGCTATTAAAGTGAATTGGCATTTGCTGACGTCACATGGCATTTCCCAATAATCTGACAACTCTACAGCTTCATGAATGCATTGCTGAACACTCAATTGTCTTAGTCGGAGTCTGATGAATTTCTAATTTCTCTCTAGTCACTTAAGGATAAAATTACCCAGCTCAGTGTCAATAGCAGATATATATATATATATATATATATATATATATATATATATATATATATATATATATATTAATTTATTGCTTAGTAGAAGAGAGAAAGAGAGAGAGGGGGGAGCGTGGAGGGAGAGAGCTGGACTCAGACAAAAGGTCATGCAAGCAATAATGCGCCTCATTTCCTGCCGTTTTTGTTGTTATTTTGATGGTGTTTGAATTAGCTTTGTTCATCACCATTACCACCATAAACGCCCGCCAGACATGACACCATCACCACCACCCGCAGCCTTGAGCGTCCCTGCAGAGTGCGAGGTGATGGCCGCGGCGAGTGGCAGCAACCAAAAGTGTGAGGTTAGATTAAGGTGTTCACTAAAGAAGAATATCTGAACACAATGTGGTCTTGAGGGAAAGAAAAAAAAGAATGAAGACTGTCTGGAGAGTGTGTGGGTGAGGGAGGAAGGGTTGCAAAGGCCATGAAGTGTAGATTTCACCATGGGCGTGTGGATAAACAGGAAAGTCAGTCAGTGCATGGGTGTATGGACGCGGGTGTGGGTGAGTGGCAGCAGCAGGTGGTTCCTTAAGAAGACTCCAAGGCAGCCGTCGTGAAACCCTCCCCTCTCCTTCAGGCAGAGATGTAAGAGGAGGAGGAGGAGGAGAAAGAAGAGGAGGAAGAGGAAAGGCGAGATGAAACAGGAAGGTCCTTCATGACGTGGGAAGAGACAACTTCTTCATAGTAATATTACATTCAAAAGTTCGTTCATCGTCTGAAGCATGAAAATAATAAAGAAAACAGAAAACAAGAAATAAAGTAAATAATAATAAATAAAGTAATGTATATTAGCTACCAAGTGTAATTACCTGTGACATGAAAGGCTTGATTTTCTGGTGATGAAAAGTAATAAATACATAATTATGTTTGATTTATTCATAGGAAGTGGAGATACATAAACAAAAAACACAGGAATACATAAACAGCATATAACGTTGGTTGCCATATAGCGAAATTATGTGCATGATGATACCATTACATTCTACAAATCTTCACTAATAGTATTAAGGCGAGACAGAAAAGCGAAGAGAATGTCCGCACACCATCCATCATTGAGGGTTGTAAAGTGGTTTTAAAGGCTCACAAATCCTTCTTCGTTACTTTTATAATAGGGTTTTAACCGGCGTTATGGCGACCTGGAGTCCCCAGCGAGGTAATGAAGGAGAGAGAGAGAGAGAGAGAGAGAGAGAGAGAGAGAGAGAGAGAGAGAGAGAGAGAGAGAGAGAGAGAGAGAGAGTCAGACAGACAGAGAGACAGAAACAGATAGGGAGACTGATAGGGATGAAATAAAAGAATGGTTAAAGTCTAGACAGTGAGATGCCGCAACAGTCCGTCCAAGGGTTGAGTAATGCCTCACCATCCTTGTCGCCACCTCCCAGCGCCGCACCTTACAGCAGACCCATCGCAAAGGACACAAGTTGTTACAAATATGAGCGAACACGTCAGAACCAGGTCTCCAGATCCTGAGTAGAATAAGTGGAATTGATATTGGGCTGCAAAGTGGAGTGACAAATGGGTGACCGTGGCACTGCCGGATGGGGCCAGGTGTGGACAGGGTCAGTGACGCGCAGGGTGGCGGCACAATTGGCAGGAAGCACTGGAAACGACCACCAGTGTTAATTGATGTTAGACAGTATCGGCGGCACGTGTCTGGGAAATATTACATGGGTGGTAATCCTTTACGCCAAAAGCAGCGTCACTTGACAGGTGGCAGTGACGCGCGGACGGTTGACAGGTGACAGCCGCCAACACCATTAACACAGCCAAATAAATGATGAATTAGGTAAAAACATCACAAAAAGTCCATCTGTTAAGCACGTATAAACACCTTCTTGACTGAAATGAATTAGTGGACGAAGGAGGTCGACGTAGGTGAACTTATGCAAATGAAAATTATTATTGGTGCTGTTTAACGTCACTTTTCATCAAGGTAGTTTTTTTTTCTACTTTTGGCTTACGGAGGAAGGGAGGGTGACCTAATGTTCCTGAGAGAAAATCCAAGTCACCAAACACGGAGACAGTTTATCCTTCTGTGGAAACCTTCATCGCTACCCCGTGACTACCACCATCACCGTCGTAAAAGCACCGTTAGCGCAGTAAATCATATCTCAAAATTCCCTTCTGTTAAATATGTGTTATGGGTTGGTAATATATGATAAGAGGTTAAAAGATAATTCATGTAGTGGAGGAGACACAGCCAAGTGCCAAATGTCTAGGCACCGGCTGGACCCACATGGCCGTGTTTTGTTATAATATTTGGACGTTGGAGGGAAAACATAACCTAACTGAGTATTATCACGTAATAGTTCAGGGGCGCGATGCTCACCACTAAGGTCGAGAATTCCGGGCATATAAATCTCTCTCTCTCTCTCTCTCTCTCTCTCTCTCTCTCTCTCTCTCTCTCTCTCTCTCTCTCTCTCTCTCTCTCACACACACACATATATACTTTTTTCTATTAGTTTCTTACCGCCGCCCGTGCTCACCCGGTTCCCGCCCACCCACCAGCGCCACCCTTACCATTACCGCCCACCCACTCTCACCTTCCTTCCATGACGTCATACGCAAGTTTTTATATATTTTCCTATGGATTGTGACTAATTATTGAGCGTGTTTCTTGGCGACGACCCAGAGGCTTCTCTCTCTCTCTCTCTCTCTCTCTCTCTCTCTCTCTCTCTCTCTCTCTCTCTCTCTCTCTCTCTCTCTCTCTCTCTCTCTCTCTCTCTCTCTTTATTCGCAACCTAACCCTACTTCTAACCTCTCTATCTCCTCCTCTTCCAACCGATTCGTCAACCGAGCATCACTCTCATCATCATTTATCATAGCGATCACAGAAGATATGAAGCAGATAACGAAGATCTTTTATAGTAGCGCGGATGTTCCTTTCACAGACTTGGCATGACATACTCTTATCTGGCAAGTGACTCCCATCCTTTCCTCTCTCCCGCCCCCTTCCCCTTTTTGTCGAAATTTAGGTCATTTTCCGCCTCGAACTTGGCCATTTTATATATCACATGCATTCATTAATTTACCATAACCGGTTGGACCCTGTGTTAACCTTCCTCCTTACCCGCTGGTGTGTGTTTCTTGACAGTGATCGCTGCAATGGTGCTTAGAAACTTCACGACAATCTTGCATTAACACTCGAGTTTATCTTGTTTGACGCTCTCTGTGACGTCATTAGCGTTAACCCATTTCAATTCGTCAAACTTCTTGGATCTACCTCTTCTTTAACACCCCCCCCTATTCCCCTCACCACCACCCATTCCTCCACCTCTTCTTCAGCTGCAAAGGCGCCTCTCCCATCCCTCCCCTCACCACCCTTGGCCGTGTTGTGAGGGGAGCGTCAACAAGTGGGCGGAGCCGTTCCACCCACCCACCATCCACACCACTCTCTCTCTCTCTCTCTCTCTCTCTCTCTCTCTCTCTCTCTCTCTCTCTCTCTCTCTCTCTCTCTCTCTCTCTCTCTCTCTCTCTCTCTCTCTCTCTCTCTTATCCTCCCTCTTCCCTCCCTACCATTTGTTCCTTTCCTCCGCTATCCTCATCCGCCCCGTAATACTTCTCCGTCTTCCCTCCCTCCCTCCCTCCCTTTCCGCCTCCCCTTTCCTTACTCTTCCCCTTTCCTTCAACACTTTCTCCCTCACACCCCTCCCCTTACCCTTATCACTTTTCCCTTTCCTCTCACCACCCTCTCACCTTTCTCACTCATTCGTTTCACAGGCTTCTACTCACATTTATTTTCTCTCACGACTTCCCTCACGACCCCACGAAGACAAAACTCATGTACTAAGTAACTCATGGCTACGAATTTGAGTTTTATTGCTGTTTTAGAAGCAAAGTATTGAAGAAAAAAAATTAATCACGGGTTGAAAAGTGTTGGAAATATACGTGTTGTTAGTTGAAGTCAATGGTGACAAAATGCAATTATATCATCAATAGATAGAATGAGTAGACACAGACGTCCACAAATAGACCACAACAGAGTGTTTGTATGCATTTTTTTGTGTGTGTAAATAGATACCCTCACTGAAAGGCCGCATATCATTCTGAATAACTACACCGCCTTCTCTCTCTCTCTCTCTCTCTCTCTCTCTCTCTCTCTCTCTCTCTCTCTCTCTCTCTCTCTCTCTCTCTCTCTCTCTCTCTGCCGCATTCCAAAATATTAATGCGAAAGATTAGAGCAGATTACAGCTATAGCGAGTTTCCAGATGCACGAAATTTCTACTGACGGCATTTTGTGAGGGTGTGGGTGAGAGGGCAACCGTGGACACACACACACACACACACACACACACACACACACACACTACAGTCGCTTTCAAAATCGGACATTGTTACGGTTCTCACAATATTTGTTTCGCATGTTTTATATAGGCTCGTAAAGTATGTGGCTGCAGCTCATAACCTTTTGTGTCACCTGCTTAGACCTCGTAACATAAGCAGCTTTCACTAAGTCCTCGCCGGAACCCGTACATCACCCCCAATAACCTTTGTAGTACATATTAGAGGGTTATGTCATGAAACCCCATCCTCACATACATCACCCCAACCCCCCAACCCCCCCCCACACACACACATACACGTACATACATATATAACAACAGTATCCAGTAGGATCAAAAAATCTCTCTCTCTCTCTCTCTCTCTCTCTCTCTCTCTCTCTCTCTCTCTCTCTCTCTCTCTCTCTCTCTCTCTCTCTCTCTCTCTCTCTCTCTAAACAAGCCTAGGAAAGTTTCTTTAGCGTCACCCTCATAAACTTCACAAAACCGCCCTCGTCACGCCCTTACTGGCATAATTACACGATGTTCAAGGTCACTTCTCCTTCCCTCCCTGCTGGTCTGTCCACGCTCCCTCCTACATTAAATACTATGCCTCTCCTACTGCTTTGCCTCATCCCAGTCCTCTGCTTCCTCTCTCTCTCTCTCTCTCTCTCTCTCTCTCTCTCTCTCTCTCTCTCTCTCTCTCTCTCTCTCTCTCGAAATTATGAAACCGTTCAGTGCACTTAAGTTGAAATTGGCAATTCCTGGCATTTTTTGAGGTTGCACTGCTTAATTTTCCTTTTAGAGCGTCTATACTTTAAATGTTTTCAATTGCTTTGATCTTCTTTACTGCAAGAAGAAAATTCCTCTTCTCGGTATGGTTAAACATTCAGAATGAGTTTTTCAGTAGTCCAGGCGAGGTATTTTTTATTCTAATTTCCTTGTTGTTGTTGTTCCAAGTCTGTCCACACCATCTTGACATTATCTATTTGACACCAACGCAGCACCATTTCGTCACAGATCCAGTAAGCTCTCAGGCAAAGATGATTCACTTCATGCACTCGTGTCTATCCCACTCTGACAACAACACTGACTTGACTCTTCACCCAGCATCACATCACCACTTCGACCTCATCACATAGTTTCACTTCTCACTAACAGCAAAGTTTCACCGTACAATTTCACTCACGGTTCAGTTTTCATTTCATTGTTACGTCACTGTAGCCTCACACTATACATTTTCAACATCACACAATACTGTTTCATCCCCGCAGTACAGTTTCAACCGTGGTCCTCCATGTATGTAGTTTCCACGACACTATTTCACTGAGCACCATTTCTGTCCGTAATCCACTCATCCTCTCTCCCTCCCTTCCTCACCATAGCCATCCAGTGCTTGATACTACCGAATGGAAGGTCTTTGAATCATCCAGTAGCGGCCACGACAGCTGGTTCCATCCATTGAGCGTGTTGTCAGGTGGTTGTGTGTACGCTGAGTCCTGATTGCTCTCGTCCATGATCTGCTCTTCAGCCTCACTGTTGTAGAACGCGTGAAACTTTGGTTTAAGAGACAGACAGACACACAGACATAAAAGGACATGCAGACTTACGGACAGCGAGAGAGAGAGAGAGAGAGAGAGAGAGAGAGAGAGAGAGAGAGAGAGAGAGAGAGAGAGAGAGAGAGAGAGAGAGAGAGAGATACAAAGCCAATGTGGTCCCCTATAGAGAATTCCCTTCCTTCCCCGTCAATGGCGTTACACTTGCACTCTTCATTAACCTTCTTAAGGCAGCTCAAAGCTGTACCTTCAACATTGAAAGAAAAACCTTCACACGACACAAATTACCAAGAATTATAAAAGACTCAAGTAGAATAAGTATAAATTCTCCTTTGCATTGTTACATTTGTAGAGTTGAATTTCCGTCCGTCTTCCTCCTACTCCTCCTTTTCCTTTATTCGCTCTCTCATCTTTTTTTCTTTTTTTTTTTGTCTTTTTTTTGTTTACATTTCAGAAACATTAGTCCTTTGTTTGCTTGTTTATTTGTTCGTTGTGCCTTGATGTTCTACTCTTCTTTTTTTTTTTTTATCTTTTTTTCTTTACGTGTAATGTACAATTTTTTTCTGCCTTCGTGTCTGCAGTCTCTTCCAGAAGCCTCGAGCTGCCTCATTGACAATACCTCTGAGTGTCTCATTGAGTCACTGATTTACTGAGACTTCAACTTAAAACATGGACGAGAGAGAAAGAGAAAGAGAGAGAGAGAGAGAGAGAGAGAGAGAGAGAGAGAGAGAGAGAGAGAGAGAGAGAGAGAAAAAAAAAGAAAGAGAAAGAGAGAAATACAGCAACTCATAATGTTTTGCCCTTACTTGAAACTTAATATTCTCTCTCTCTCTCTCTCTCTCTCTCTCTCTCTCTCTCTCTCTCTCTCTCTCTCTCTCTCTCTCTCTCTCTCCTTAGTATTACTCCATTTCGCTTCTAACCTTCCCTTCCTTGCACCCTCAGCACCATACCAGACACCATCCACTTCATTCTAATTAAAGTGTATCAATATGTTTTTTTTTTATATTTCCATCATACTCTTTTATGTTTTCCTTTCCTTACTAGTCGATTTAGAGTTATGGTTGAGTGTGTGTGCACGTGTGTGTGTGTGTGTGTGTGTGTGTGTGTGTGTGTGTGTGTGTGTGTGTGAACGTAGACGTTGATACATGCTTTAATACATGCGAGTCTTTGTGTGTACGCTTGTGTATGTATGTAAGTATGTGTGTGTGTGTGTGTGTGTGTGTGTGTGTGTGTGTGTATGTATGTATGGTTTACCCTCGAGGTCAATGAGACAGAAAAACAAGAAGAAACAAATAAAGAAACAAAAACTCCATGGACCTAAGGAAACACAAATGAAATGCAAATACAGTCTGGCAACACAACGCAAAGTTTCTCGCTACTGATATAAACTTGGTAACCTCTCCCTCTCTCCTCTCTCCCTCCACACCTCTCTCACACTGTCCTCCTCCTCCTCCTCCTCTTTCTCCTCCTTTTTCATTCCCTCTTCTTGATTTCCAAAACGTTCCTTGTATTTTTGTTCTTCTTTCCGTGTTTTATTAATGATATTTTTTTGTTATTATGGTGTTATGTTGATATTTTTTTGTTTTTTCTATCACGTATTTCATGATTTGTTTGTTTGTATGTTGCGTCTCCAGCGGGGTTTTTTTTACCATACAAATATTCTCTGATGTCGAAATTAATTGGGTTTTTTTTTAATATATATTTTTATTTTATTAGTATTGTTATTATGATTTTTTTTTTTTACCTATATTAGTTATGATTTTTTTTTTTATTTAAAGTCATACACATGTACTTTGTGTGTTTGTTTGTTTGTTTGTTTGTTTTTTATCAATGAGAAGTTTCTTTTAGTGTTGGTTTGTTTGTGTGTTCCTTTGTTTCATCGGCATGCCTTTGTGTCTTCCTTTATATGTCGCCATTTTGCTTTGCTTTCACTGTGTGTGTGTGTGTGTGGTGTGTGTGTGTGTGTGTGTGTGTGTGTGTGTGTGTGTGTGTGACTGTAGTATCTAATTATTTCTCGCACTTTTTTATTCATGTTTTTGTCTGTGATGTTCTTTATTTCTTTGTTTGTTTCATCGTTTCTGTTTATGTTCGGTTTTATCATATCTAGTTTGTTTGTTTTTTGTATTTATCTTGTTTCTTATGTATCTAAGTTGGTTTGTTTCTTTGTTTCTCTTGTTTGTTTCATGTGATTCTTAGTTTATTTGTATCTTTTCATTTGGCATCATAGTCTTGCAGTCTTCTTCTTGTGGTTAAGTTGTTGTTTGTCTTGTTTAGTTCCTGTTTTTCGCTCCTATTACATTGGATTTCCCTTCTTCTTTTTTTTTTATTTATTTTATTTTATTTTATTTTATTTTTTCATCTACCGTAACCTCGTTCTCTCTTATATAATTGCTATTATTCTACTCGTGAAGTTTGTTGTGTTTTGCTCATGTATCTTATCATTCATGTTGTTGCAATAACGTTATTCCCTCACAGTGTTATTTACTGTATGGGTTTATATTTTCTTCTTCTACTTTAAAGCACTTCAAAGTGTTGTATTCCAACTCACTGTTCTACTGAAATTATCTGTTTTATAAGTTGAGAGCAATTAAATACATATCATTAATTTATTCATACTACGTTTTACTCAAAATATTTTAGGATTATCTTCTCGCGTAATTCAGAAATGTTTTACAGGATTATGGTTCATTCTCTCTCTCTCTCTCTCTCTCTCTCTCTCTCTCTCTCTCTCTCTCTCTCTCTCTCTCTCTCTCTCTCTCTCTATATATATATATATATATATATATATATATATATATATATATATATATATATATATATATATATATACGCACACATTACTAGTTTCACATCACCTCACACTGTGTAGGTATTTTTTTTTAAGTACTCGCATTCTATATTAAAATAACATCTGTTGTTTTATTGTATTGCGTTGTCATTGTTACATAATTGTATCATATTGTCTCATCAATACCGTTGTTATTTTGTCACTGTTGTCAAAACCAATTTATTGTTGCTGTTTGTATGTTTTAGTTTCTTTTCATTGTTGTTTTCACTAGTGACTGTCACTTCTTCCGTGCCTGATACATGTCATTTCTGCATTCATAATGTTTATTTTACAGTGTGTTAATCCAGTAGCAAGTGAAGCTTCTCAAACTGCATTATTATTATTATTATCATTATCATCATTATTATTATCATTATACTATTATTATAACTATTGTTATCAATATTATTTGTTATTATTATAATTATTGTTTTTTTTAGTATTATCATTTTGATTATCATTGTTGTTATTATTATCATTACTGTTATTATATTTTTTTATTATTATTGTTGTTGTTATTATTAATCTTATTATTAATGTTATTATTATCATTACTAATTTTATTATTATCATTATTATTATCATTATTAAATGCCCTGTGTTGGGGTTGCAGGAATACCACTACAATATATCCTGTGGCTCGTTCAAGTCTACCAAAAGTGACGGGACGAGGGATCTGGGAAACCCCTCTTCTGTACAGTCTTCTATTAATAAAAGACAAAGTGCAGAGGGGAGGGAAGAGCAAGGTCTCCCTGAACCCGAAATGCCTTGTCTTGGCTATCCAGTTTAATGAGAATATAAGCGAGTTATATAGATATATACATTATTATCATTATCATTACAATTATTATCATCACTTTTTTTTAATTATCATTATTATTATAGTACTATTATCATCACCATCGTTATTAATGTGTGTTATTGTTATTGTTGTCATCCCTATCAGTAGAGCAAGTCAGGAGTTATCTTAAGCTTATTAATCAGTTGACTTTCATAGCTAGTGTTAAGCTACTTTTATGGTGCAACGTTGATAGAGTTGAGTAAAGTGATCTGACCAATTTCCAGGTTTTAAAATGTTTTGTAGCAAGTAGTATTTCAGCTTCATTATCATCATCATCAATACCCTCACCATCACCATCCTTAGTTGGATAATAAACCACTAAATGAATCATCGTTTTGACATAGGTTTCTATATCTTTCCATCTCCTTTCGCAAGAGATTTTTTATTCTGATTTTATTTTGTTCTGACGATTTAATGTATTCGTCCTCACCACAGATTAGGAAGGATCTTATCTCTGAAAAAATGCACGTGCGTATCTTTCACCTTCACACTGACTTAACCGTCATAAATACAACACAACTCCAACTACAATCATCATCATCATCATCTTCTTCATCTACCATCATTATCATCATCAATGCAGCAACGGGTATAGTTTCATCGCCACTACTCATCACGCTTCCAGGGGCTCTTTTGTATATTTTAAGTCAAATCATTAGGAACAAAGGCAGTGAAAACAGGGTGAAATAAAGTGAGAGGCCGATAAAGAAAGAGAGAAACAAACAAAAAGGCAGAGCGAAAGCGAGAGAGAGAGAGAGAGAGAGAGAGAGAGAGAGAGAGAGAGAGAGAGAGAGAGAGAGAGAGAGAGAGAGACAGTACAAGTATCCATCGAAACACTTCGTTGTTATCATTGAGAGATGGTTTTCCCCTTTTCCCTCCCTACTCCCCCGCCTCCCTACTGGGTCTGGAAGAAGGATCAACCATAAAAAACGGGTGCGGGTTACATCATGGTCCGCAGGTTGCCGCCGCCACTTGCATCACAGTAGACCTTTTGTGCCTCGAGCTCAGGTGAGATGAGCCGTGTTTCCTTACTCCTGACGGTGTGCCTAACTTGGCATTATTTGCACCTTGACTGTGATGAGACTTTTTTGTGTGTGTGTTAAATTAATACACGTAATTATTTTCGTCAGTTAGGTTAAACATATTTTTTATTTTTCTTATTCATCACGTGGAATATTTGTCTATCACTGATAGGATACATATATATATATATATATATATATATATATATATATATATATATATATATATATATATATATATATATATATATGTATCGCACAAAAGCACTTCTTCACAGATGACACTGACATCGGCTGTCAAAGCTACTGTCACTATATTTTTTAACACAACACAACTTCCATAAACAGACGAAGTTAATTTTTTGTCACTTCATTTAAGGTTGACATGAGTGCCGCCAGTCCCCGACGCGAGCGGCGAAGTCGGGCAGTCCGCCGCGACTGTCAAGCGGCAGGAGTTGACGTACCTGTTGCCAGTGCTCCTCCAGGCTGCATGCCGAGGAGAAGTAGCCGGTTTCATGCACCAGCTGCAGCTCCTTGAAGATGCCGCCGTTGGGCAATACATCCATGATGGTGAGGAGCCAGTCTAGTTGCGGCCGTGGCTACTCGCCCACTCCCCGCAGGGGGTCTCCGCGCCCTCCGCCACCACTCTCCCCCACCACCACACTCATCCACCACAACAACACTCCGGCGCACAGACTCACAGACGCTTGAGAAACACCGCCAGAGCCACAGAGATCCTCTCTCCACCAAGGTAACAAGCACACTCAGCGTACGCTACACACGAGACCCTTCGCGCTCACGTTGGGGGCGGAGCTCTAGTCTCAGGCGCCAGCCAATCATAGCTATGATATCTTCCCGCTCAATCATAAAAGAAGTTATCATTGGCTAAAGGGTTATCTACATAGTGTCTTAGTGCCTTGCTTCTGCCAATTAATCTAATTACAATCTTTTGTGTAATTAAGAAATAAAAATTGTGGATGCTGGCGAAACGTGGAGACAGACGGCAACACAGATGCCGTGGTGGTGTAGGTAGACTGGCGGTGGCCGTGGCAGCTAGCGTGCAGGCGCCCAGACAGAGAGTATCGACGCACTCATTGAGGGAGACAGTACAACAGCAACGGCGGCGGCAGCAGAAACGTGTAGCCCTGCAACAACAAGCAGGCCACGCACGCACGCACACTTCAAGGCACTCCTGTCAATCCGCAGCTCAACTGTCTGTAGGCACAACATGCACCGCCACTTCTCATGTCCCTACCCGCACCTCCCCATATACGCACTCTGTCTCTGTATTCACTCGCTGTTTTCAGTAGGTCAGCAGCTTTGCAGTATTGGTTTGGACAACACTGATAGTGGTGCCCCGCCACGACCTTAGTCTCCCAGGCTTCAGACGGACTCCCATCATTATGAAACGGGCGCAAGGTTGGCAGAATTAAATATTTTGCACTAGTATATTATTTGCAGAAAAGGTTGCGATTTTTTTGTCATACGCTTTATTTAATTAAGTTGTACCAAATGAATGTCCTGGTATACATTCAAAGTTTAATTATATTGACTACAAGAGCCGCATACTATCTCCGACAACTTCCCGGACCTGTAAGGGAGGTCAAACCTGCCTTGGTGGGTCAGCTTTAGGTGTCCTGCACACCTAGCATATTTATGCTATATATGAATTGATCCTCTCCGCTTTCTCATATATATATATATATATATATATATATATATATATATATATATATATATATATATATATATTCACACATGAATGCACGCACATACGCACGAACTCACGC
>JAPQNM010000043.1:1883337-1923337 GCA_029783475.1 Metacarcinus magister | reverse complement strand
TTATTAATGTGCGTTGTTTCTGGTTGCAGTGTAAGTGAAGAAACATGAGCAACCTTGCACGCCTAGAGAAAACAGAGCCACAGCATTGTGAATGAACGGTAAGTAAGTAAGTAAAAGTACTAACAATGGTAACTTGATCCGAACGAAACATGAAGGAAGGACAATAGCCAGTGACACCGTTAAGGTTATCCTCTCTAGGTAATTGATTTAGCTTTTTTCCAGAGTAGTTCGCTTCATTCATTTATCTTCCTTGATTATTAATGACAGGGAATGCAAGAGTTCAAAATATATGAAGCTACGTGGTGGCCAAGAATATGGTTTCAAGTACAATCACAAAATTCAGTGACTTACGGCCATCTCTGCCTTTCAATGTTGCTTTTTGGATAGGGTCTGGAAGCAAATCTACAATAACTCCATGCAAAGTGTATTATGAAAGAAAAATCATGCATGTGTTTAAAGTAAATATTGTTTCGAGAATCTTGGTACATTAATATTTCTAGAAACAAAAGACAAAGTGGTGGTGCCTTCCCATCCTGCCACACACACGCTCTCCCCTTCCACTCCACACTTAATTAAAGGATGCAGACTTGTCAATAACTTGTTAGTTAATCGGCGGCTACGCTAACGTTCTTTATTGCATTGTGTAAACTTTCCCATCAACAAGTGTGCTCTGAACTTTCTGATTGCGTATGCCAAATGTACATGTACACATTAAAGGGAGAATGCAATATAATTATCAATTCATTTTGTTTCAATTTTTTAACATGAAACTTTATAACAATATTGATGTATGTGTAGCAAATGCACACATTAATATTTATACCAACTAACAGGGCACCTGCCGCCTCTCTGACTAGGATACCGATATTTTTTCGCGTACCAGTTTTCCCCCTCGTGACCAGACCTTGATTTTGTCATATTTGTTATGAAACTTTTTCACTGACAATCATTGCTTTTTCAAAATAGAAATGGTTAACAATTTAGATATGAACGAGACTCAGTGAATGATGTCGCTTTATCTATGATTATTAAAGGGAGTCTTGTTGTGAGTGAGAGAAAGGTTGAGGACAGAGGACTCGCGTGGGTCACCTCATAGATATTTCATACGTATATCTACTGTCTGTGATATATATATATATATATATATATATATATATATATATATATATATATATATATAGAGAGAGAGAGAGAGAGAGAGAGAGAGAGAGAGCACTAAATAATTAACAGAAGAAAAAAAAAATTATACGATTGACTGTTTCCTAAATAACTCAATCTACCTGTCCTCCAAATGGACGGGAATGTCCAGAATACGCGTCTGTACAATAGTATCCTATGGGGTAAGTCTTTTAATGAACCCGTTGGTTGGTGGTAGGTTGTCTATCGTGTTTTACTTCTAACCGGAGACAGGGCCAAGTAGAAGAAAACGGTCGATGTAGTACTGCCTCCTGGGGGACTGTCGCAGGATACGATGACAACATATCGGTTTTTCAACTAGATCTAATTCTTTTAAACACAAAATGCATATATATGCGGTGCAATCATACATGTAAATCGCTTCATTAGGTTTTGCTCAACAAAAAAAACGGCTAATTCCTATGATCTTAAAAAAGAGTGACTTCACCTTAAATTGAAGAGTATGGCAATTCCTTTTCATGCATAGATAGAATACACCCTCAACTACATAATCTAGCATTCCCATAAACCTATACGTAAACATAGATTTTTAAATAAATAAGGAAAGTAGGATTTTTTTCTCTGCCGGAAAATCGTACTTCGAAAATCAGTAATAAATTTATCTAAATAAAGTAAGATTTAGCAGTGTCAGTAGTATGGTTGTGATGGTGACTCAGTGGAAAGAATGAAAACTGGGGTGATGAGGGAGGAGGAGGAGATGAACAGTTAGAGGAGGAGGAGGAGGAGGAGGAGGAGAAAATAATTCCCTACTCCTCTCTTCCCCGTGCTGTCATCATGCACTGACTCAGGGGAACTCCAAGCGACCCTCTCACTTCTCTTCCTCCCTGACTCATTCTGGGCACCTTGCTCTATCTCGCAGCCTCTCGCCGCCCTGCATGTTTTGCCTTCAATCTGGCTTACATTCCCCTAGTACACTTCGATAAGTAAGTTTAGAGGTGGATAAATGGCTGAATAGAGACATAGTGAAAGGAGAATTAGACATACTGATGGCTAGTTATGTAAGCACTTGAGATACGTAGATGGATATAATGTAGCTTATATACACATTTACAATATATAAACAGTGAGGTCAGAGAGAGAGAGAGAGAGAGAGAGAGAGAGAGAGAGAGAGAGAGAGAGAGAGAGAGAGAGAGAGAGAGAGGAGAGAGAGGAGAGAGAGGAGAGAGAGAGAGAGAGAGAGAAGAGAGAGAGAGAGAGAGAGAGAGAGAGAGAGAGAGAGAGAGTGTGTGTGTGTGTGTGTGTATATGTGTGTGTGTGTATATGTGTGTGTGTGTGTGTGTGTGTGTGTGTGTGTGTGTGTGTGTGTGTGTGTCTGTGTGTTTATGTAGAGTCAGCTTGGAAAAAAATACTACAGCAGAGGTTCCTAATTCCGGAAAAGGCACTTTGGCCCCCTATTAGTGGATCATGGTGTATTTATTGTCTGGAGGTGATCATGGAGGAGTTTCAAAATCAGGAGTTTCAATAAAACTAGCAGTTCCATACCAGTATATTGGAAAATGTTAGTGTTCTTTATTATTTATTTTACCTATAGCTCCTGGCATTATTACATTCATTATTACTATTATCATTATTATTATTATCAAACATATAACAACAACATTCGTTGGGGCCCAAAGAGAGTATTGTTACGATGGGGGATATTGGCGCGAATGTTTCGCGGGTTTTTGGGAGAAGACGCGGGATTTGGAGCGTCACCTGCAGTCTAGGTAGCGTCTTGTTCAGGGGAAGACGTGGGTGCCGATTGTAAATAGAAGGTTAAGGTTCAGTAAACCAGAGAGGATTGGGAGTACTGTAGTTTTCCTCACCCTGCCCCGGATGCCCAGGTCATAGTGTGTCACCTCGCAGTCCACCGATACATGCACGAATCCACGGAGTGAGGAGCGAGTGCCTGCCCCACACATCACCCACCCAAGATCGCACCGAGGAGACAGCAGCTGAGTTTGTTGTGGTGCTGTGTCGTAAGTGGTGATGGTAAGGCAATGTAAACTCCTTCCTTCCCATTTGCGTAACAGTATAATATCCTGGTAAGATAGGATGTGAAGAAAAAGATTGGGAACCATTCCCCAACAGTGTCTATAGTCAGTATTTTAGAGGGAGTCAGGAGAAAGAGAACATTTTTTTACTTTCTTTAAAGTCTGCTTGATTGTCAAAATAGCATGATACAGTCATTCAGTCATTTATCACTTTTTTGTACTCATGTCTTGAATAAACGGACTGTTGTACATGTATACACACATGTATACTAAGCCACTTGTTCCCATTGGAGCGTGAGAGGTGAGAAACAGGATAGTTGTAAACGCGCGCCAGATATGGAGCGATGCCAGCGCCTCTAGAGGCAACTCTTGTGGTTTCAGGAAAATATTTACCTTCGTTTATTTTTAATCATCTGGACCACATACTATATTTCAAAGTATTTTTGAAGAAATAAAATACAAAATAATTTTAGATAATATCCTTGATAGGTGGCCACTAGTTTATGAGTGAATACGTTTATAGCGAGGTGGTAACGCGAGTCCGGTGCACGAGGTTCCTTCCACTCCCTCTTCCCGCTCAGCCACCACCATGACCAGGTATGTGCTCCGTATTTACTTGAATATTTCGATATTTATGAACTCTTTTACTGTTAACTTCCCAAATATAGACTGCTAGTGTTGTACTATTAATTGATAGCTGTTAAGCTAAAGATTATCGCAAGTTTTAAGGTGATAGTAGTGTTTAGAATGCTGCCGTGCCAATGATGTCTTGTATTAGCTGCTGATCCATGTGATGAAAGTTAAGGTCTGAGGTACGGCGGCATGCACGGTAGGCTACAAACCACACAAAACCATTACTACCTAGGATATAAAAACCGACCAAAAGCAAGTTTATTGTGCTTGTATTATAATGCAAGGGATTACATAAGAACATAAGGAAACTACTAAAGGCCAGGACGCTACACGCGGTTCTACCTTAATCCTGGAACCGTATTAGGTGTTTTTGAAGGTCACGTCTTAGTTTGGCATCTCAATTTTAAATAACTTCTTGCATTTTAATATCAAACTAGTAGTGTTGGCACTAAACTTTGGTTATAAGTCAATCCGGCCCTGGTTGGTTCGGCCTCCACCCAAGTCATTCCCGTCAACCTATGTACATTGATTAGGAGGGAAAATATTATTCATTGCTACTATATGCTTGTTATTGTGATACTCCATAATTGTTACCATCTGTAGTCCCTTGGCATTTAAGAATTAAGTTATTTTTAAGTCAGAATCATGAAAAAACACATTTAGGTGCAAATTAGTGGATAGCTTACATAACACATATAGAACATAGGCATGGTTTTGTATTTAGTCACCCTTCAATTTAGATTTGTTTTCATTATCTCAATTTAATTCATTTCACAGCAAGGTGACGCGTGAAACACTCTATGAGTGTGTGAATGCAGTCCTGCAGGGATCAAAAACCAAAAAGCGCCACTTCCGGGAGAGTGTTGAACTTCAGATTGGTCTCAAGAACTATGATCCTCAAAAGGACAAGCGTTTCAGTGGCACTGTTAAGTAAGTCTCTACCTAACCTTCAGTGGTGCTTGCAGGGCAGTCTTCCTTCGTTGGGTTTCTTTAAACATGCCTCGATTAAGTATAAGGTGTTGGAGCCTTGTCATATTTAATTTTATTTACAGTAAAGTTTTACAAAGACTTGTCATGGTATGTTTAAGTGAAACTGAAGTATGCCCTGCTTGCCTATTGTCTGGTCTAGGGAGTTGAGGATTATTCCTTGACGGACCTTCACCCAGGGTCTTAAAATAACTGGGGAGGCATTTTTGCCGTTATACCTCAAGTGCCTGAAGATCTGCATCGACCTCAGGCAAGAACCACATAACAGGTGTTTAAAACTCTTTGTGCCTATATTTGACAGCTGATTTACCTATATGAAGAATAGTTTTGTAATATTTTTCGGGCATGAATTAGTTTAATGTTAGTTGATTTTCTGATTATTTTAAGAGGTTATCAAGTAATTTTTGAAGGGAAGAGTTTTTCTGGTTATTTGAGGATTCGGTTTTGGGATTAATTTTGCGGTAAAATATTTTGGGTGGGAGAACATCAGATATTTGCATTATAAATGAGGTCGAAAATCAATCTAAGCACGTCACAAATACCAGAAAAACAAATTTTCCCTAGAAACCACCCCTAACACGTTGGCCTGCCACCAACTGTCCAGCATGCCTTATTTATATATATATATATATATATATATATATATATATATATATATATATATATATATATATATAATATATATATATATATATATATATATATATATATATATATTATATGTGTGTGTATGTGTGTATACAAAACCTTTCCTCACCTAACCTTGGAAACCTTCCACGATGCTCATTTTCAATTTAAAAAAAAATTAAATGTAACTTCCGAACAACCAAGCTTTAGCTGAATTTATATAATTTGAATAAGAAAATTTTTGGAAGGAGTTAAAGACCATAAGGAAGTGAACATCTAGAAATTAAGAAATGGTGAAGGCACAGGATGGTGCTATGTTGATTGTAAAGGAAGGGGTTTAGAAGATATTGGCTGAGTATTTTGAAGGATTGCCTTCTGTAGAGGAGAATAGAGAAGATGAGATTGTTGTAATATGAAGGGAAAAGGACATATTGAATGACTTCACGAAAGAGATGAACGTAGGGAGAGCTGCTGGTTTGGGTGTGTGTTGTAGATGTAGAATGTCTGAACAGTGGCGGTGCGAGTGTAATTCAGTCGTCAGAAAGGTTGCTAAATGTCTTACTGCGTCAATAGACAAAAGAAAAGTTGCAATGTTTTAGGTGACTGCATGCATTTCTGGGACGATTTCCAGTTGTTTGCTCATCCTATTTAGTATTTTTTATAGCACAAAATACTTTATAAATTACCATTTCTCAGGACAGTAGTAAATGTTTTTATTATTTGTCAGTAATGATCCTTTTATTTAACCTTTGTAAAAATTTATCTTAAAGGTTGAAGCACATTCCCAAGCCCAAAATGAAGGTGTGTGTTCTTGGGGACCAGATGCACATTGACGAGGCCAAGGAAAATAATCTTCCTTGCATGTCTGCTGATGACCTGAAGAAGCTGAACAAGGATAAGAAGCTAGTCAAGAAATTGGGTTAGAATTATTTTAGTTTTATTGCCATTCTGTTATAGGGATTATGAAAAAGGTGGTTTATACGTGTTAATGCTTAATGTTATGTATACGGGCATATATTCCTAGGATTCTCAATTACACACACTACCCTCCTTTTTCTCTCAAGATGCCCAAGTCCCTTTAAGTATTTCTTTCACCCATTCCATACTCATGCCACATCTTTAATTGTGTTCACCCTCCCACCTTGTCACACATGCTCCTCTCTGGTCATTCATTTCCACACCACGCACTCTTGACTGCTTTGCCCTATTGTATGTTTGACCAATGTATCCGCGTTGGCAGGAGGATACTATTCCATGGATAGATTCCTTCCTCATAACCCTTGCAAGTGATCCAATGACATACCTGTTATTTCTCTTCCCATGTTTCCCAATACTTACTCTTTCATTTACTTAACTACCATACCCTCTCCATCTGCTTGCACTCACCCTATAAGTTGTCCAATGTTGTAAAGTCAACCACCACTACTTCCCTCCTGTCAAAGACACTCTTACTTTTCCCAGGGTTCAGTTTTGGCTTCCTTGTAGTACATACACTATAAAATTCATCCACTAATGTGTGAAGTCCCTCTTCACTGCAAACAGGCATGCCACCCATTTCATTCATTTTCAGTCCTGCCCCTCAATTTTCCACTTTTGTCTTTTACTCCCTCACCAACCTTCATATTCAACAACTTTAGTCAGTTCTCTTCAACATTCATTTGCAGTGTTTTCTTGTATGCGCTCTTCCTTTCTATGGCTTCCTGTATCTCATCTATCCACCATGCACTTAGTAGACATTCCTGGCTGTCTAGATGGAAAAAAAAATACTGTAGACTTGACTTGGCCGAGCTTTTTGGTATTTTTGGGGAGACAAGATACCACACATTTATTGTCAAGGCAGGATTTTGGATGTAGGTTTCAGTTGATAATGGAAATCAATGTATGACCACTTTATTAAATGATGATCGAATAACCTGACCATTAGTTGATGATAATTCTCAGCTCACTCTGAAATTCTCATATAAGCTGTTTTTACTCCTTTACCATTTAGATGATTCTAATATTTTCCTTGTTTTCCTACAGCCAAGAAGTATGATGCCTTCATCGCCTCTGATGCGCTGATCAAGCAGATCCCTCGTCTGGTAGGCCCTGGCCTCAACAAGGCTGGCAAGTTCCCCACCATGTGTACTCATTCTGAAAAGTTGACTGACAAAGTGGATGAAATCAAGGCCACTATCAAATTCCAGATGAAGAAGGTAGGTTTCTTCTTTATATGTATCCTGTCTTAACCTTAATTTACAAGTTTTTCTCCAGTTTGTGGACTTTCCATAAGATTATCTGCATAACCAATTTAGAGTAACAGTTAATATATAATGGAGTAACTCCTTGGTCAGGAGCTGCCTTGTGTAGGTCAACTGGCCTCTTGCAGCCTCTTCCTTATTTCTAGTACACACCCTCTTGACTGTTGTGCGCTATTCCAGGTACAAGTATGATTCATACGTCAGTGCTAACAGAAGGATAATTTTCCTTAAACCTCTTCTTTACCTCCATGGACACCTTCCTTCTCATAACCCTTGTAAATGATCATATGACCACTGCTTTTCATTGCCCCTTCCATCTCGATGTTTGCATAGCACTGTTCCCAAATCCTTCCATGGAAAAACTTAGTTTTCAAAATTTTTTTATAATAGATTGTGTGCCTGTACTGATAATTTGAAGACATTCATTTCATAGTCTGGCATCTCCAGCATAAGGGCCTCCACCTCTCCGCATCCACACCCTTCCTCTATCAGCAACTCTTTCATGCATAAACTTCTTTACCCTATTCTTCCATCTTACAACTCACTTTCCTCTCACTAGGACTATTTACTGACATACTTTCTCTTCAAACTTCTCAAGCAAAATATTTAAACCTGTTCCTCTACACCACACTTGACTATTTGCACACCTTTATACATGTTTTTATTGCTCACCCTCCCATCATGTCACGTCACATGCTCCTCTCAGATAACTTCTTTCTACAGCACGTTGACTATGGTCTTGTAAATCCATGTATTGGAGTGATCGCTCATTTGTTATCACTTATTTAGACATATGGAACTATTCCTGTATACATGTTCAGCACCTATTCTATCAACACCACAGGCTGCTCTTAGGTAACACTTCTGGTCTTTTCCTCACTGCTATAGGTGTATTTTTCAGTCACCACTTTCTTCTTTGTAAAGCCAACTAAAACTTATCCCTACGGTAGATTAAAGATCATAATTATATATCATTACTGACAATGTTTATTTGTTTACAGGTTTTGTGTCTGTCTGTCTGCATTGGGCATGTGACCATGAATCCTGATGAACTGGTGCAGAACATTTACCTGGCCATGAACTTCTTGGTGTCCCTCCTTAAGAAGCATTGGCAGAATGTGCGTTCTCTCCACCTCAAGTCCACCATGGGCAAACCACAGCAACTGTACTAAAAAATAAAGTTACTGTGGTGTACACTTTGTATTAATAAACCAGATAGAATTGTTTTTATTCTCATCTGTAGCCAGTCTCTTCTCTCAGAGAAGCAGCAAACCTGAAGAGGCTGGATAATAAATAAGGGAATGTGATTCATCTTAGTGTGGATAGACTAGGGTGAGGGGGGGAACTAGGTTATGAAAGAGGGAGGTGTCTTAAGGTATGTGACTGAAGGCAGGCATCACTACTTAGTCAATGCAAGTAAAGTAAGCGTCACACATCAGAGGTAACATGGTGCCGTCAATCAAAAAGGTAGACGGTATAGTAGAAATAATGGCAAGGCAAATAGTGAGAATTAGATCAAATCAACGTTATTTGTTGTAAGAAGGAAATTTGTCTCCTGCAGTCTTTTGTTAAATAGACATGTCACAAGAATAGATGGCGGAAGACACCATAAGCTTCCTTCCTACAACAAATACACATTCTTCATTTGATGTAATCAATCCTTTGACTATGATTGCTCCCTCCCCATAATTTGCCTCCCTACTATACTGTCTACCTTTTAGATTGACAGCCCCATATGAGCTCAGATGTGTGGTGCTTGCTTTTTATTGCATTAACTAAATAGTGAGACATTGGAGCCTTTATAGCAAAACATTTATTTGATGTCTCGCTCTTTCCCAAAATAATCTCTCCCTTCTCTGCTCCCTCTATACTATGGAGCGGAGGTGCCAAACATGCGGCCTGCGGCACATTTTCTGCTCCAGTTTTACAGTCGGCCTACCTTATGTTTATATGATTAATTAATCCGGCCTTTCGTCTTTTAAAATTATCACATAGTAATAAATCAGATGGCGCTCTCTTTTTATGTCGAACAGATTTATCATATTTTAAACAATGGCCATTTCGTTGCGTCCACTCCTTACTGTACAGGTATTAAATGTGAACATGATGCGGCAGGCTCTTGCTTCACCCGGCCTATGAGCACTAGGCATGGCAACTAAGTTCAAGGAAAAATTACTAGCTGTGAACTCAGACCATCGAATTCACAGTGTTCATTGCATAATTCACAGAGAAGTGCTTTGCAATAAGACATTGAAGATAGATCATGTCGTGGATGTTGTTATTAAGGCAGTGAACTTCATAAGTGCACGAGGTCTAAACCATAGACAGTTCAACATCCTTCCCTACCGCCGTGACAGTCACCCTTATTTAACACCATAATAATAAGGGTGTTTAAAGTGTTATGTTCAGCTTTACGTGGCAGGGGTGTGGTAGGAAAGGTGAGTGTGACCCTATAGTACATGTAGGGAAGGGCGGCAGGGGTTGGCAGGACCAGGGAAGGTGTAATAAGGTAGTAACTAACTAACTTCTTGTGACTGCTAGCAGCCAGACGACCTCTGACCTGGTGATAATATTTCTTCGTTTTAAACCTTCCCTGTTCCTCTACATGTCATTTTGAGGGATGGAGGAGCAGTAACACATAATTCTTCACCATTAATAGTGGAGGGATATAATGAAAACATTACCTATTAAGTAACCTAATATAAGAACATTAACAAGTTTCAACAGGTACCACTAGGTGGCGGCCGTGTGTTGATTGCTGGATCACGTATATATAAAACCAAAATTGAGATTATTATTATACACAGGAAAGCAATTGTATGTACTTTAAAAAATCGTCTGAAATACCTAACTGTTTCCTACATAAACATTTGTTATGTAGCGCCGCAATAACATTAAGCACCACCTTTGACATGACAGCATTTGGACATTAGAGGAGCTATTAAAGCGAGGATATAACACATTAGTTCATAAAATTAGCATTGTGGTTAAGCCCACGCACTTTCAATCTTATTCTGTCTTTCCTTTTTCTCTTCCCCCATGCTGTTCCTCTATCTAGTATTCTACTATTCCCCCCCACTTTTCTATGTTCTACCGTTCTACCGTTCATCTGGTATCCCACTGAGCCACTTGTCCAGTCTCCCCTTGAAACACTCCACTGTGATGTTTATCATGTTACGGAGTTCTTTTGGCTCCATTTATTACCCGTACTTTCTCAAAAATACCTGAACATCCTTTCCTGCATAGCAATGTATATAAATATAGATATAGGCTATAAGGAAGTGTTAATTTAGAGTGATGGCAAATATCAAGGCTTATCTCAATATAGGTCATCGAAGCCAAGAATGGTGAAGATCAGTCGTGGCGCTCAAGATCAAATGTAATTGTAAGAACACTATATGAAATGAGAAACAAATAATAAAATAGTTTCGGTACTATAGAACATTATTAGAAAATAGAAGTGACATCACTGCTTCTTTACGTAAACAAAGTCGACTGCGTGAGAAATCCATAAAATGTTTATATTTCGGTAATTTTGGGGTATTTTTACATTGATAGCCATCAGACGAGGAGGCAAAAACTATATAATATAAAAAAAAAACCATTTGGATGATCGGCAATCAGCTGATAACCAGTGTCAAACTGACACACTGACACTGTCAGTGTGTTGGCAACACTTAGAACAATCGCCAGTGTATCGGAGATAAACATCTTAGGTGCTGCTGCTTCAATACTGAGGTAATATCTGTTCTGGCCATATGGCAAGTTTTCCGAGTGTTGGTTAAATGATTTTTTCGTAAATGTGGTTTGTTTTATGCTGTCGAAAATGATCACAAATTCCCTTTGCGAGGCACTGTAGATAGGCCTTGCTTACACTTCAGTGTATTATTCCAGTGTTACATCAGGTCTCACTGCGAAGGTCGCTTATGTGTTTTGTGAAGTGCTTTCGGTAAAGAGTCGGTTCTTTAACCACTCGATATCTCTTTACCTTCATAATGCACTGCAAATTTAGCCTCAGAAACTTGTTAAGATCACCTCAAACAGTTATGCCGCTGAATTACAACAAAAAAATACGAACATTTAATATTTCGTAACAATATTGAAAAAATAAAAATTCTAGCGGCAATAACAGGCCATAGGTATGGCCAAACATTACTTAACCTAACCTTCCTAACCTAACCCAACCCAATCAAACCCAATCAAACCCGACCCAACCAAACTAAACCAAACCTAACTAAACCAATTTTGTTCTAAGTAAATGTGTCCCTGGACACATTTACAAAATTTTACTAAATCTTACACATTTTACAAAATTAGTGCAAGACCAGATCATGAAAAATAAATAAAGAAAAGAATAGGGACGGGATGGAGTGCTTTTGGTAAACCTAACACAATGTTATGAAAAATAATTTCCCATTATCACTGAAGAGAAAGGTATATAATCAGTGCATTCTACCAGTTCTAATATATGAGTCAAACTTACAAAAGTCTTACGAAAGTCCTAGAACGAACATTTCAAAATGTCCCTAGGGTAATGGAGAGAATAATGCTTGGTATAACATGTTGAGATAGGAAGAGATCTTCATGGATTTGGGAGCAGATCAAAGTTGAAGACATCTTGACTAAAACTAAAAGAAAAAAGGTGGACATGGGCAGAATATAGCATGCACCGAAGAGATAATAGATGGACTATTAGAGTAACAGAATGATATCCTAGGAAGCGTAATAGAAGGCAGGGCAGACAGAGAACCAGATAGAGAGACGAGATAGGAAATTTTGCTATAGGCTTATAATGATTATGATGATGATGATAATGATAATGATGATTATGACTTAGTGATAAGCTTCTGCTGTAGTATTTTGAATGAGATTTGTCCTGAGTATCAAAACAATGATGATAATGAATTGGTTTTGATAGTGTTTTGAAGATGGAGATATAAATCAATGGTATTTATGTGTTGTAAGTTTTGACAATTAAGTCTTCAGGGGTTTTAATGATACAAATTGCTTCCATTCTAATCTGTGCCAGTGATGGTATACCATGACTCAAGGAAGGCGTCTTGCCCTGGGCATCTTTGTCCTTCTGCTGGTGGACATTATTTGGGTGGCATCCTCAGAGCTCTCAGAGGTAAGCAGAAAATATTTATCTCTACTGCCATTTATTTTTTTTCTCAAATCTTAACCTATTACATAACCAATCAGAGAATCTAAAAATAAATTAAAATTAATTGCTGGTATTTGAATATTAGGCAATCAAAACCATAAATGTAATCAGAGTTCTTAATTCTAAACTTGTTCTTTGTGGGTTTAGTTCCCACAACGTAATAGGACAGTAGTTAGAAGTGAGAGTTTTTAGAGGGCAAGGGGTAGATATATCTGACCATTCCTTGTGGAGGGAAAGGTGAGGGTAGGTATGAAGTGGGTGAAAACTTGACGAGTGGGGAGTCAAAGAGAGTTCTGAAAGTGAGTGAGTTGAACAAAAAGGAGAAAATGAAACAATACCAGGAGAGGATATGGTACAATGTTAGTTGAAAAGGAAGCGGTTAAGGAAAGATAGGCTGAGTATTTTGAAGGACTGTTAAATGTAGAGAAAGATAGAGAGGCTGTGGTTGTTGCAATGGGATGGGAAAATGGATTGAAGGTGTTAGGTGGGATGAATAACGCACATATCACAAAAGAGGAAGTACAAGGGGCAGTAAAGGAGATGAAAGCTGTAGGGTTAGATGGGTGTGCTGTAGAATGTTTGAAAAGTGGCAGTACAATTGTGATTGAGTGGTTAGTAAGATTGTTAAATGTGTGTTATGTGTCCAGTATGGTACCAGTTGCGTGGATGAGTACATATGTAGTTCCCTTGTATAAAGGTAAAGGCGATAAGTATGAGTGTGCTAGTTTTTTTGGTATAAACCTGTTGAGTGTAGAAGGTAAAGTATACGGTAGGGCTTTGATAATTTACTTAAGATATCTAGTATATTGGAGTTCTACAGAAATTATGAGTTCCTAATGATATGATTTCTACTTGCAGTACATCTTCAATAACACTGGCTTTGATAAACCCTTCTTCAGCACCTACTTAAAGACCACCATGTTTACACTCTACCTCCTCGGGTTTGTGTTCTGGCGACCTTGGCGACACCAGTGTTCTCACAGCAATCATGATGAGCGTATATACCAGGTGAGAGAGAGAGACAGAGAGAGAGAGAGACAGAGAGAGAGAAAGAGAGAGAGAGAGAGAGAGAGAGAGAGATAATAATGGAATTTCTACATATAGAAAAAGGAGAAGAGCCTCCATGTGTGTCATGATTATTGAGTTTTTAAAGGATTTTATATATCACTTGCTAGATTGGAAAAACATTATGGTGTAAGAAAAATATAAGAAACCATATAATGTTCAGTCATGCCCATAATGATCTGAATATTTGGGGCAAGGCAAGTCCCTGCAATCTCTTCTCTCAAGGGTTTTCGCGGAAGCTCATTCACACTTCACACATGCCCTCTCCTTTGTCTCAACAAGAAACGAGGCGTCACTTAAAAAATCTAACCTGTGCTACTAATGGGCGGAGGTCGACCATCTAACGCTTCCATTAAGCCTACCGGTGCCACAAGTTCAGGACATAAAAAACATAAAACTTTCCCTGCTCTTCTTTCACTACCATCCTTTGCATCCAATGCTCACACATGCATATGTACATACAAACGGGATGCAATTAATTTTATTAAAACTGATGTCAGACTAATCAGACAATAGTTAATAACTTGTTTCTTATCTCCTTTCTTAAAAATAGATGTTATGTTTGCCCTTTTCCATGAACAAGGTACTCGAACTTGGGTTGGTGATTTGTTAAATAAATGTGTTATAGGACTTACTAATTGTGCACAGCATTCTTTAAGTATCAGCAGTAATACTTCATCAGGATCAGTGGATTTATAAGGATAAATTTTTTGCAGATATTCCTGCACCTCACGTACCTGAATTTTGGTTTTATGAAGCTTTTCTTCGTCAGGACCATGATATATGTTCAGCTGGGTCGGAATTACAGCATTATTTTCTTCAGTAAAGACATTTCAGGATGTTGAATTAAAAATGGAGGCCATACCTTCATCATCGCTGAATAGTTTATCATTATTGTTATCTAACGTAAATTGTGATGTACAAATTGACTTTTTTGAGCCTGAAGAAATCTCTCCAAAACTAGGGGTCTACTTATACAGCTAGGATAAAATGCAAACCTTGACCACTGAGTCACCAACACTCTAACGCTGTACACTGTAACTCCAGCAGGTTGCCACAAATATTTCCAAGTAATACTTGTGTTCGGTGAACTTACTTAACATATTTAACATACAGATTATACTACTCATTTGCAGTACTGACAGTCTTAACATATTCCTTGAGAGGTCTTTGGGTTGGTGTCGTCAACTTGTTTAAGGGATGCTATAAATCTTATATAGAATAGATTCTGGTGTCATGTTATGATTTCTACCACAATATAGAATTATGCAGCATGAAAGTAATGCAAATTCAGATGCATATACCTGCCTCCACAATGCAAATGCATATGTATTTACCTGCATTAAAGAAAAATTCCTGTCAAAAGTTTTACTGATTTATACAGTTCAGTAGAAATAAATGATGTCAAAAGTCAATGATCATTACTATTTGGGAGCCAGATGATAAATTAAGCATTGGTGATGATTAATATTTCAGGAAGTTGATTCAAATGAAGATGAAGATGAACTACTTACTCCAGAAAATCGACATTTGGTGAGTAAAATAAGTTATATTAGTTTGGTTGCCATTGTGTTCTTGACCTTGTCCCAAGCTATGTAAGTGTTTGTGTGTCCTCTTCGTTCATGTCACTTGTCATGTGATTAATGTGACTTCTGTCTGACATCATTGTAACTTTTATTTGTAACTATACTTCTGCTTGATATTTGTCTAGTATCTCTTAGTATTTTCATTATAGTATTTTAGTTTTAGTATCAGCTGTATTAGTAATAGTATTATGCTTTACTGCAGCAGTAACAGGAGCAGCAGCAGTAATAGTAGCAGTGGTAGTAGTGATAGTAGTTGTAGTAGTAGTAGTAGTAGTAGTAGTAGTAGTAGTAGTAGTAGTAGTAGTAGTAGTAGTAGTAATATCAGCAGCATAATCAAATCCAGTTTTTCCAGATTTTCATCATGTTAGTGAGAAGAGCTTCTCAGAAAATAGTATTTACACACTTAATTCAAAGCATTGGCACAACATAATTCTACTTTGATATGTGGTGACTTATTTCCTCTATGAACTCAAACAGGGAGAGTAAGAAACCTACAATGAATGAGGGAGAGAAACATGGTAAATCATGAGGTGGGAATGGGTAACATTATGGTCCTGATAGTGGATGGATGTGGAGTTCCCAATATTTCATAAAGGTTTAGAATACTGAAATAAGTGATAATTTGGCCTTGCTCTTAATATTTTACAGTGGGTTAGATATCTTATACATTTTTGTTTTAGATAACAGATTAGAAGAAACGTCTATTACAGTTGCTAGTAACTCAGCTGCATTAACATGGTTGTTCATAAGCACAGCAATATCCACATGTATATGGTTGATGTACATCTCCCTGCTGATATCTTTATGTTATGATAACTGAGTCAGGCACGTTAGTGATCACCTACTTTCTAAGCTACCTGCTTACTGCATTAAGTTTTCTATTGTCACCACTCCAGTTTATGAATAACAAAATATAAATACACGTGGAAGTTAATTTTCCTTCCGATTGCTTAATACACTAATGACACTACTTTTGCTTCTTCTCAAAGTTGGTTGCTACTGGTGTGTGTACGTGAATAGCTCCAAGGATTTCAAACCTGAGAGGCTGAATGTGGTTTGACCTTTTCTGACTAAATCAGCTTCTCTGCTTCAAGCTGCTTGACCATACATGCCTTGGGATCACATTGTAGTGATGCTACACACACACACACACACACACACACACACACACACACACACACACACACACACACACACACACACACACACACACACACACTTGCTTGCAAGATGTCAAAAAATATATTTTTCCACATAGATGTTTTGATACTTGGACTGGACTGGATAGTGAGACAGTGGAAGCGAGGTGTGTGCATGACTTTAAAGCTAAAATTGATAGAGAAAGATATGGAGACGGGACCTCATGAGTGTGAGCTCATTTCCCGTAAACTACAACTAGGTAAATACACACACACACACACACACAGGCGGTGGTACAGTGGTCTAGCGCTCTGGTATGCGAGCCTAGGGTCCCGGGTTCAAATCCCCCTTATACGCTGACCACTTTTCATTCTTTGATATCACTGCCGAGTGGCCAAAGACTACCCAAATTGCTGCCATACTGTCTTCAGACGGGACTAACAACGTTTATATGCGTCTGAGGCTGTAGCAGCGATTAGCCTCGCACGTTCTCAACATATTCACGAGAGAACCTAAACATTTGAGGCGTCACTATAAAAATCTGAAAACCTACGCCAAATAACAGGCGAGGCAAGTCCATCTGTGCCTCAATAAGCCTACAGGCGCCAACAGTTAATGATATAGAAGAAAAAAAAACAAAAAAAAAAACACACACACACACACTCACTCACTCACTCACTCACTCACTCACTCACTCACTCACTCACTCACTCACTCACACACACACACACACACACACACACACCCTGTCTGAGGCCAGCTGCAGTATCAGGTCAAGGGGGATTAATAGCTGACCTGATGCTTCACTCACTCACCCCATCTCGGCAGTCTGTCTTGCGGAGTCCTGAGATGAACACACCATTGCTCAGGCTCCCACACAGCTCACTCAGATGCATACACGATTCCTAAGTTCTCTGTACGCTTGTACCTAATCCTTGTGTCCAATAAATAACAAAGCCAACACGTCTGTTGTTCCAAACCTTGTGTGTACGAACCCCAGTCACCACACTGGTAACACCCGGAGTGACACACAATGGCACGATAGACGCTGACATTCTCAATTGACGTAGCCACGTGGTTCTTGCATGGTTCGCCCCCTGCTGTGGGTGGCAGACTAGGTATCTGGCAACCGTTATGTGGTGGACACAGGCTGCAGCTGTCACCATAGTGACCCCATCGCTGCAAAGCCCTACGATGCCAACGGGACCCCATCGCTACCTATGGCACAAAGGCCCGGCACCTCACTCTGCCCCTGCCCCTGCTCCTGCCCTTGCCCCTACAGCTGCCCATGTCACTGGCCCTGCTGCTGCCCCTGCAGCCCCGCAGCCTTGCAGCCCTGCAGCCCCGCAGCTGCGGCTGCCCTTGCAGCCCTGTAGCTGCAGCTTCCCCTGCCGCTGCCCCTTCCTGTGCCACTGCCCCAACAGCCCTGCAGCTGCCACTGCCACTACAAACCTGCAGTGGCACTCAGTCGTCTTCCAAAATTTTCATATGTTCTCCTTTTACTGTTCTATCACTTGTTTTACTCTCCTTTTACATTCCATGTATTCTCATTTCCTTTTAATTTAGCTATAAGGGATTACATACTGTATATAGTTCACCAAAACTGTTACTGAGTATTGAAAATGTCATATGTGTTATGTGGCAGGTATTTTAATGTGTGGAGTTTGTGTTGCAGTAAATTATGTATACTTGTGCTGTTTTTTTCTTCAAGTTCTAATTCGGATGTTTTTACAGTAGTTCTTTCATGTGCTTTTTTGTCAACATTGTCCTTCAACTCATATATAATTCATCATTTAATAGATTAATGAGTTTGATGGGAAAAAATCTCTAATAATAGTTTCAACTCTCTAATAGTTTCAACATTCATGATTTTCTTTTGAATGTTTCAAATTTTGTGTAAAATACATTAATGACTTAGTTCTGTGGATACTTACTCAATATTCCAGCATCAAACCTTTTGTATTATTGGTATTAAGCTTTCCTGCTTCTCTGTTATTATTATTACTGTTTACCTGTTGGCTACCCTCCTATAAGGGGGATATAAGTCAGGTGAATATATAGATAGACCTGTTATAAATGGCTGGTTAGTGGAAGCATAGATTATGAAGGCATAGTAAAACCATTCTCCTGTTATATATGAGTAAGTAGTGACTGGTTAAACAAGAAAAGATAAAGGGCAATATTTGATGGCCATATGGTAGATGAATGTTTTAATGTAAATGGAAAAGTTTACTTCTTCTAACACAAAGATCTTGCAGAGGAAAGAACTCCCTCCTGCACCCATCTTCACTGTGGATCAAGTATCTTCTAGTGTTGCCAGAGAGACTGATGAAGGGGCCCAGCTTACTCACTTGGTTCTATGGCGCTACTTACCTATTGAACGCCCTCAGATGTTTGGTCACAAAGTACATCACCAGGTGTCTGATGTTAGCGGTGTTAGTCAGAATGGCATTAGGTTATGATGGCTCCTTACTTGTGGAAATAACAACAATGCACTGGAATTGCTTGTTGAAAGATTTCTCATTTCGATATGTGTGACTTTACTACTAAAAGATAGATGCAATGGTTATCACAAGTAATTGTAAAACATGAATTTAATATTTTAATGAGTATTTTTTAATTAGATTGGGTTAACAAAATTTTTGCAATATTGCAATACTATATTATCAATTATTTTTCTTTATGGTATCATAGGAAGTGAACTTTGGATGAGCTTTTGTGAAAAATCACTTGACTAATTAAGTAGAAAAAATATGAAAATTTTCAGCATTAACACCGGTTTCAAAGAAATTTATATGCAATTTTGATGTTTGTTCTTAAGTAAACAATATGAAATATTCTAGTACTTAGCTTAAGCTATTTAATAGGAAAAGAATCTTTGTCCTTTTAATTTCCACCACACATCCATCCATGCCTATTTTGAGTAGGGTGCAAACAGATTTATTTGGTGTTACATTCTAATACTCAAAACAGACAACGGAAATCAAACTTTCGTACTCATAACTGACAATAGAGATACCTAAATGCATAGTCAGTTAATATGTGAATACTACTATCGAGATGCTCAAAATCACTAGATATCACCAGATTCCTTAGATTTATTCTTGTATCGTGTTGCTATTTTACATGGATAATTAGTATAACTGCATGGATTTTTTTCTTTTATAAGTAAACTGCAATTTATGAATGAGCTATGTTCTTTAAAAACCACTACAAAAATTCTACCCCCATAATTCCTGCGATTCATAAAAGGCGACAAAAAGGATGGAATAGCGAGGGGTTTGGGAAGCCTCTCCTTTCTATACTCACCTTTGAAAAGATAAGGCACAGAAGGGGAGGGGAGAGTAATGTCTCCCTGAATCCTGGTATGCCTTGTCTTGGCTATCTCCTATTAGGGAGATAATAGCTTGGAATATAGTTAGATATATAGATAGATTTTATGCCGCAAACAAGCAGACATAGTTGTAATATACAGGGCCTGAGCTATATTCGTGTGGTCCTGTCTCTGTATCTATGTCTGTTCAGTTTTTTCTTTCAATTGTTGTATATTCTTTGCCATTATCACATCTTCTTTATGTCCATTCCAAGTATCTATACTTCTCTGGGGAAAACTGTACTTTTTTGTGTCATTCAAGCAAATTCGTTTTGGCAATTTCTCATGTGTTCCCTCATATTTCCAGCCTCTCCTTTTCTTCCCAATACTAGATCTTTTCTTTGTGTTTCTTTCAGGTTGTTCATCAATTTATATATTGTAATTAAATCTCCTCTTTCTTTTCTCTCTTCAAGTGTTTTTAGTTGTGATTCTTTTAATCTTTCATTGTATGTTAGATCTTTCAATTTTGGCACCATGTTATTTGCTATTCTCTGTATTCTTTCTAATTTCAGCACATGCCTTTACTTGTGCGGGGACCATATTACGTCTGCATATTCCAGTTTTAATCTGATCATTGAAGTTATAATTTTTCTCATCATATCTTTATCTAGGAAGTGAAGAGCCATTAAATTCCATTTCCCATGTCTTGCTCCATTCATATATCTTGTTTATATAATTTTGTAGCTGCTCTCAATCCTTGTAATTTCTTATCTTCCTTAATAATTTTGCATCATCTTCAGACAGACTTATGTAACTGCTTACTCCTCCTGTCATGTCATTTGTATATACTAAAATACATGTGTGGTAGAATGATTGGAAAGTAGCGGAGTGACTCTTGAACAGGTTTACAAGTATTTGGTAGAAAATACTTCATCGTTGATTAGTTTAATTGATAAGCCATTTGTACCTCCTGCTGTTTTTTTTTAGGTGCCTACTCACCTACTTCCAGTGCTAATTCTAAGACTACATCAGTTAGATTGTCATTTAAACCCACTATATTTCTATTCATCTCGTCTGCTAGTTGTGATTACTTTAATAAAGGATGCTCATTCATAATTCTTTTCCAGAGTGAGCCAAGCTATGTTCCTCTTAAGTTGCAAGAGACACTTGAGAAAAGCTCAGATGGGGATAGTGATGACTCTTCTGTCAAGTCCGTCCGTTTCAGTAAGCTGACAGAGGTACTAATCAATGTCCTTTATGTTGCTGGTACTGGTACTGAGTGATTGTTTCATTGTACTCGAGTAAGATTGCTTGTGATTATCAGCAAATGATCATACTGATTACCTTGCTATTACTTCTGCTGATTGGTTTAAGGTATGACAGGCTGGAGTAAAATATTAAGTTCATGTAAAATTGTAGTATATTTTCATCTCATTTGAATTATGTTTATTGGTATCTATGCCAATCATTAAATTCTGTAATTGATGATTTCCAAACAGTTAGCTAAATATCTAATTATAGTGGTTTATTATATGACTCACTGTGTACATTCATTCTTTGCTATGTTCACACATGTGAGTTAACTTTTCTGTGAGTAACCAATTTCTACCCATATGTGTTCTAAGTGTGAACACTTCCATGGTGTTTTTAAGAAAAAAGGTTTTAAATTTTCATCTATAAGTTGCATGACTATCTTACAGATCATTTCAGAATATATGTACAATATATGTTACGTGATATTTTTGCTTATTTCTAAAGATTTTTAGGATAGATGAGGTGTGATGTGATTGTGGTTATGCATGGTCATCCTATAGATATTTATGATGCTTGTATGTTAATGTGCTTATTTTCAAAACATACTGCCTAATGGAATACTGGTGTACTGTAAATCAATATATATAAACTGGGCCTTGATTTTAACGCATGCATGGTAGAAGTGGAGGTAATACAAACTACATAATCAATATTTTCTTTTGATAAGTTATAAATTTATTTTACCCCCATTACGTGTAAAGAAAATATAAGTTTTCAATTTATATTTTCATTCATATACTCACATCTCATGTGAAATATTTTTGAATGATGTCTTCTACTTGAAATGAATCATGATTATCATCCTGTAAGATTCAAATGGCAATGAGCAACTGAAATGAGAGATTAGAAAATAATGTATACAATTCTAAAAATAGCAAGGTAACTTGAATGAGTGCTTGATGGTTGTAGGTGCGGCAGATGTCTGAGTCTGATGCTGTGGATGCCATGTTGTCCCGCCTCTCCTTTTCTGCTTCCATTCGGGCAGAACAGTTGGCTCTTCAAGAAGCAAACAAATTGTCAATTAAGGAAGTTATGAAAGTCTCATGCATATTCTGTTTACTGGTGAGTTGAATAGTTTACTTAGTTTATTGTAGCCATTGATGCTTAAGTGATTTAATCATATATGAGTAATGCCAGATTGTATGGAGTGAGGCGTTACCTAGGAAGTCATAATACCTAATGCCTAATGTTTGCTGTGACATATCATATCCAATCAGGATAGCTTCATTTCATTTGAATTAAGTAAAACTTCACCACTGATGGTGGATAAGACTAGATACCAGTGGATCAGGTTTGTCAATGATTAATGTTGCTCAACATAATATATTAGGCAGTCAATATGATTAAAAATTTTTTTTATTTATGGACTAGAAAATATGAATAATGATTTTGTTATTATAATTAGACTGTCAGCTTAGCAGACATAATAAATAGCAGTAATAATTTTGTTTATCACAATCATGTTTATTTTTATTGATGCTTCAAGATGGTAAAAATATATATATATATATATATATATATATATATATATATATATATATATATATATATATATATATATATATATATATATATATATATATATATCAGAACTCAGTGAACGATGTTCCGAGGCCTCAGTGGCGAGAGAGCTTGAGCTGGATGAGCTACAGTTTGAAAGCTCAGTAGTGCGACCGCTACACGATCTCCCCCCTGAACCAGAGTACTAGAGGCAGTTAGGTTATTGAGAGAGTCACCCTGGTCGTGTGCTTGGGGTTGCAGCTGTTAGAGTTAAGGGCGGGGTCTGTTGTGCTAGTGGACGTCCTCTGCAGCAAAGTTGTGCTACCAGCATTGGCTTGTTGACATCTAGATGTGCCGGCTTGACACAATCCACTGAGACAATCTTGTGTTAGCCGCTGTAGTCAATGATGAAAGCCTTAGGGTCATTTTGCAGGACTCAAAAAGGTCCCTTATAAGGCTTCTGAAGCTTCATACTGAGTAAATCTCTGCAGGGGAATATGTAATGACAGTCTTGTAAGTGAGGTAAAACATACATGGTTGTGAGGCTGTTTTAAGGTGTAGGGACAGGGGAGAACATCCCAACTTTCTTGTGAAGGCGTGCAAGCATGGTTGAAGGAGAGTCCTGTTCTCCGCGCACTGCTGGGATGAAATCTCTTGAAACTGTAAGCGAGGTGCCGTACACCAGCTCAGCAGAGGAGGTTTAGTTGCAGACCAATGGAAATTAATGTAAAGATGTGGTTTTATGAAAGAGTAGCTGTGTCAACTTCACAGTATGGATTAAGTGTAGTGATGTACCACGTATGGACTTAATGAAGTAACATGAGGTGTGAAGGAGGACTGGTGTTATGAGAGAACTGGCTGGTCGAGCAGAGCAAAGTATGTTGTGGTGGTATGCAGATATGAAAAGAATGGAGGAGGACCAGTTGGTGAACAAAATAATAGGATCAGATGTGAGAGGTGTAAGATTGAAAGGAAGGCTACAAATAGGATGGATGGATAGATGGATGGTTTGAAAAGAGCATTGAATGAAAGAGGAATGTCTATGGAACAAGGATGGATGATTGGACATGGTAAAAGTTAATGGAGAGCAATGGTGAAAGCATAAGTACTAATTCAGCCTTGATGACCCTTGGATAAGGTTCCCACACATTTGGTATGATTGGTTGATCAGATCAGGTGTGGGGAGGGAGAGGGTTATGCGTGTTTCAGTGGCTGGGGTAAACAAGCTTTTGGTGTCAGGCCCTGACACAAAAGTGATCTATGCTACATGGATGACCCCCATGTACTGGTGATGGGGAGACCGATCTCTTCTCAAAGAGGCTAAGTCTAATTGAGAGGAAAGTGAGTGTGAGTGTGACCATGTGTATGTATTTACCTAGTTTACTTAGTTTTAGTTTACAGAACATGAGCTACAATCATGTGATCCTGTGTCTGTATCTAAATTTGTTTAGTTTTACCATCAGTTGTACATTCTTTGCTATTTTCACCTCTTTATTCAGTCCATTCCATGTATTTATACTTCTCTAGGAAAAACTGAACTTTTTGTGTTGTTCAAGCAAATTCCTATTTGCAATTTTTTCTTGTGTCCCCTCAAATATCTAGTCTCTCCTCTTCTTTTCATTATTAGATCTCTATATGTTTCCTCCAAGTCGTTCATCAATTTATATATTGTAATTAAGTCTCCTCTCTCTCTTCTATCTTGTAGAGTGTTTTTAGTGTTGTCTGTTGTATTTCTTTTAATCTTTCCTCATATGTTAGGTCTTCCAAATCTGGCACCATCTTAGTTGGTATTATCTATATTCTTTCCAATTTCAATACATGTTTTTTTTTCTTGTGAGGGGACCATATTACCTCTGCATATTCCAGTTTTGGTCTGATTATTGTAGCTATTTGTTTTCTCATATTTTTATCTAGGAAGTGAAAAGCCTTCCGTATATTTCTTAGCATCCTGAATGTGTCGCCAAATATTTTATCTATTTGTATCTCTGGTGATAAGTTGTCCTGTATTACCACTCCCAATTCTTTTTCTTCTTTTTCTATTGATATATTATTTTGTCCTAACTTATATTTCCATATGGGTCTCATTACACTCTTTTCCATTTCCAATACATGCCATTTTTTTTGCATCAAATTCCGTTTTCCATGTCTTGTTCCTTCTGTCATGTCATATACATATACTAAAAATATTATTGGTGCCCAAACTGATCCCTGTGGTGCTTCACTTCTTACTTACCTTCATTTTGATTTTTCATCCTTTACTATTGTTTTAATTTCTCATCCTTTCAGGTAGTCTTCCATTCAGTTTTTAATTTCCATTTCAGTATTCCAATGTATTCCAACCTCCAGTTGTAATCTGCTATGCAGAACCTTATCGAATGCCTTTTTTTATGCATGTGTGTGTGTGTGTGTGTGTGTGTGTGTGTGTGTGTGTGTGTGTGTGTGTGTGTGTGTGTGCGTGCGCGCGCGCGTGTGTGTGCACTTTGTCTTGGCTTCTCTGCTCCTGAGAGATGTTGGACTGATATATAAATACGTAGATATAATTTATTTAAAATCTTTCTCAGCCTTCTGCTTTTTGTTTTCTGCCACTTTACTTGTTTTGGAGGTCAGTTGTGTGAAAATTTTTTGGAAGCCACATCATAAGTAGCAGAGGTTTGTTTGTAAATAAGAAGAGTGGTGAGTGAGTAAGGGAAAAACATGATTATGATGCATTTCTTGTATTTATCTATTTGAATATTTTTTTCAGTGGTTTGCTGGAAACTATGCCTACCAGATTGCTCTAAGTGACACGGAAGCAGGTGTGGTTAATGTGATCTCTTCAGCCTCTGGTCTCTTCACACTCATTCTTGCTGCCATCTTCCCATCATCAGTTGCAGACAAGTTCACCATCTCTAAGCTAGTTTCAGTTTTATTTATGGTTCTGGGAGTGGTAAGTATTCAGCTTCAAGATGTATACTTATTTAACAAATTTGAACTCATATATGAAGAAACATGAAATAGATATGCAGTGTGTTCCACGAAATGTGTCCTGAAATTCATGGTTAGTGAACCAGTGATTGTTTTTTTTTTTAAAGGTTACTGGCCAAGGGCAAACAAAAATACGTAACAAAAAAAAAAATCCCACTTGTCATCAGACCCTGTATAGAGGACAGTAGGAGAAATAGAGGCAGGGGATGGAGGTCCAGTTTAGTATGAAAGGTGTCTTGACATTCCTCTTTTGAAAGAGTTCAAGTCATAGGCAGGTGGAAAAACAGACAAAGGAAGAGTGTTCCAGAGTTTACCAGTGTAAGGGATGAAAGAATGAAGATACTGGTTAACTCTTGCATTAGAAAGATGGACAGAATAGGGATGAGAAGTAGAAAGCCTTGTGCAGCGAGGCCGTGGAAGGGGTGGAGACATGCAGTTAGTAAGTACAAAAGAGCAGTCAGCATGAAAATAGCAGTAGAAAAGAGATATACTAGATGCAACATTGCGTTGGTTTCATTATTGTGTTTATTATTTGTTAATTTATTCAATTGTGATTATTAATAATATTTATTTATTTGCTTATACCATCCTGTGGGGGGGAGGGGGGCCAGGAAGAAACTATCACCATATAACCTGCGAGTTGTAAAAAGTGTCTTAAATGGACTTAGTTAGGGATTTGGTAAGCCGCTCCCTTTTTATTCTCTCCTTTGAAAAGACAAGGTTCAGAGGGGAGGGGAGAGTAATGCCTTGTCTTGGATACTACCCCTCTAAGGAGGATATTGGCTGTGTGTGTGTATTTACCTAGTTGTAGTATACATGTTGTCCTGTCTCCGTATCTATATTTGTCCAGTTTTTCCTTCCTATTTAGTTCACATGAAATATAGATATGAAAGATTTCATTTGTTGGTATTTAGTTTTTAAGCAATTCTTGAAATTGCGAACAACTTTCTATCATCCTTAGGGGTTGATAAGCCTTGAAGACATCAGCTTGGAGGGCAATAATGTCCCAGTTGGAGTGATCTGGGCACTAGGAGGAGCAATCCTTTATGCTTGCTACATGGTCTTCCTTAAGTGGAGGGTACCAACTGAGGAGCAAATGGATTTTACCATGTTCTTTGGTGAGTTATGATATTGGTATTTAGTATTATGAATGTCTGAAATAATTGTGAAATTAGGCTGTATGGAGAAAGAATGGAAGAAGTATGAGTTAAAGTATTATGGTTTTATTCTGTGCAAACATGGACTTATGGATGGTGAGAGCTGTACAAGGCAGGAAATTGGTTGGATCCATAGGATGTATAGTGAAAGAAATCACGGTAATCATGGAAGTGAAGAGTGTGAAGAAAGTGTATATGAGTGAAACTGAAGGTCTTAGGAGGAGGGGAAGGCCAGTTGTAAGATAGGGTGGAAGAGTACATGAATGAAAAAGGTGCTGATAGAGGGTGAGGGAATGAACTATTAAGGAGGGAGTATGTGGATAGGGAGAGGTGGAAGCTCTTTGCCATAGTCATTCCCTTGAGGTACGCTCATGGAGAGAACGAGGTGTAGAGATCATAGATAGAATGGGTAGATTGTAAAGAAAAATGCGTTAGAAAGCACCATAAATCATCAGGTACTTTGGGGTTTCAAACCAGTGTTCATGATCATGAAATTGTCGCCCCACACTAACCTAGGGTGGAAATCACCCAAAGCACACCCTACACCAAACACTAAGGGAGTGACATGGGCAGTATTACTTTCCTCCACTATGGCTCAGGGATTAGTGAAGCTACCTGGTCAACAATGATTCTTCCCCCTCTGGGTACGTTGGTACTGTATGACCACTCATGGCGTTAGGAGACCAATACCCCACGTTAGTGTTATAGAGTTAAGCAGACTTTTTTCTTAATTGTTTTTATAACTCTTGGCCAGTCTCCTTTGCATGTATATAAATTGTGTCACATGGTATATTCATAACATCAACATGGGAAGTGAATTTGTAGGTGAATGGGGATGTAGGCTACAGGAGAGTGACTGGCACCTTTGTGGTATGCCTTAAGAAAGAGACTAGTAGGAAACATTCGTAACAAAATTTACATATGTGCGTATGTCTATATGATGTGCCAAATAAGATGCATGCAAAGTAGAAAGATCCACTTTACATTGATAACTTGTTATTAAATGTGGATTTCATTTAATATTTTAGTCATAAATTGAGTCATTAGATGATATTATGCAGTGAAAATTAATTTATGCATGCATTCATCTCAGGTTTTGTGGGTTTATTCAACTCCATCATCCTCTGGCCTGGATTTCCCCTTTTGGATGTGATCGGTTGGGAGCCATTTCAGTTGCCCAACCTGCAGCAGCTACTCTACATGTCCATAAATGGTCTAATAGGCACTGTGTTGTCAGAATTATTGTGGTTATGGTGAGCATGACTATTCTTTCTTTTTTTACATGCATTAGTTTTTCATATGTAGGTGACTATGATTAGAAAGTCCTCTATTTTTGTCACTTAAATGTGCATATAGAATTTCAGAGAAGTGGATAAGGTAAGTATTACATGAATTTTATTATTTACTCTTTTTATCATGAGAGAGGAGTGCATGTAGTGGACTTGTCAAGTCAATAAGACTGAAGCATATCGACGATGTGAACTTTTTCTGTTTTAAAAACCCATAAAAAAAACTTTGGGTGGAATTTTAGGGCTGGAACAGATTAATTATATTCCAATGAATTTCAATAGTAAAAATTGATTTGTAAAACGAGTAAATTGCAATACGAGCTCTGTCATGGAATGAATTAAACTCTTATTGCGAGGTTCTACTGTATAGAAAAATAGATTATACTATTGATATAAAGTTTTTCTTTTTCACAGGGGTTGTTTCCTAACTTCATCCCTACTGGCAACCCTATCCCTGAGCCTCACTATTCCACTCACAATGTTTTTGGATGTGTGGTTTAAGGGTGTGCAGTACTCCATTCTTATATATCTTGGTGCAGTGCCTATGATGCTTTCCTTCATTGGTGTCACCCTCCTCACGCACTTTGACAACTGGGACCCACTGATGGATGGATTGAAATACATAAGCAGAAAGTGTTCCAGGCAAAATCACTTGTACAGGTAATGTATTTTGACTGTATTTTACATGAAATATAAGTTCACAGAAGTATTTGAAATACTCAAGTCATTCCTCAGTGAATTTGTGTATTGATTGAGAATTTTGAGTTATATTATTGATAATCCCCAGCGTCTAGATACCAGTGTAATGATTGGAATATTATAAAGTTAGATTATATAAAGGATAATAGGAAGAATGTAAATTTGCTGTCACCAGTCTCGGATCTATACTATAAATTTGTATAGACGAGGTGGCAGCCCCCATCTCCTGCAAGCAACTAACAGGGAGGGGGGAGGGGTGCCCCACCAAGTCAAAGGCTTTTTGAAAGTTCACCCACGCAATGTAGAGGCTTGAGACTTTTGACTGTGCTTGTCACACTAACTGGCGGAGGATGATGATGTTTGCTGCATAGCCTTCTTCCCTCTTAAACCCTTTTTGTTGGTGGGGGAGTGGGGCGGCTTCTTATAACCTTCGCACCAATAGCCGGTGTATTATGCAGGTTATAATGGGGGTGATGGTAATTGGCCTCAGATTTTCTGGCATTCTTGGGCTTGTTGTTTTAGGCAGTAGGGTGGTCCTGCCTCTTACCCATTTGGAGGGGAGGGTCCCGAGCCAGAAAATGCCATTCACCACCCATCCAACCTTGGCCAACCTAAGATCCTTTAGGTGGTTAAAGCAGCCCCGAGGGTCCACACTTCGGATGGGTCCTGGCACCCGGTTTTCCTCTGGATTTGGTTATTGAAACAACTCTCCAGAATTGATCATTCCCTTCTGGGAGAGCTGGAATGGATAGCAGATCCTCCCCACTGACAACCCTCTTTACCGCTCTATCCTTCCTCCACTGCGGCCCACCACAGCTTCCAGGGCTTCCAAGGTTGCCCTTTCTGCCACAGCTCCAGCTTCCTGTAGAGGCTCATCTCGGTTTAGTAATGGAACTACCTCCTCCTTCACCTCTGGGATGGGGTTGATGGTAGTTGGCTGGTTTCCCTCTCTTCCCTGCAGCCTAGGCCTACTGCGGGTCACATGATGCTCTCGGTGGTGATGTAGGTTGGGGTCTAGGAGGGCTCCTCAGCTATGGAGTCTCCTCTTATACCCTTGTTGTTTCCTATGGGATTGGATGGACTCTAAGGTCCGGTATGGGAGGATTTGTGCCTTGATGGCTTGGTACAGAGTTCGTGGCACAAGGTTAGGATGAGACCTTTCAAATTTCGCCATTAATACATCCTCCTCCGGGTCCCACCTTGCTTTGGGCCGGGCTAGAGAGAGCCTGAGCCACTATGCCCACGCAGCCTAGCGCATTCCACGGAAGGGCCGGAGACACGCCAGTCCGAGCTCTAAAACCACCACCACCACGATACTGACCCTCGACACGCCGGGCCGCTGGCCTCACACCATATTTAATGTGCCAAGCTGGCACTGCATGAATCCTGCGAATGGGTCCCCGCGAAACACCCACCTCGTCGCCTCTTTTATCTTTATTTTTTTCCCCAGCAAATTTAAATGAGACATTTGATAATGAATAATGATCAATATGTCAATTACAAAAATTTTTTCATTATATATAGTATAGTATATAATTATAAGATTGACAACGTGTAGCAGCGTGGCTACAAACTTTACACACTTAAGAGCAGATTGAGCCTACATAAACGATGTGCACTTCACTAGTCAACCTAAAACCTGTTATTCCAATTGCAACTACATTTCATGTTTTATATGATTAGATGTCTATAATTTATTACAAATATATGGTTTTGTAAAGACGAAGATGATTTTAGTTTCATGTAAGTGCCATATTAGAGAGGTAAAATGTGTAATTGTTCTTTGCAGTTTGGTGGACACGGAAGGAATGGAGAGGGAGAGTCTAATAGTAAATGATGGAGACGGAGAGGATGACATTGGGAAAGATGAGGAGGAAGAGGAGCTTGACACTTCTCTCCTTAACACCAGCACCAATGTTATTAGTATTCCAGTAGTGAACGGTAACAATTCTTCTAGTGCTGATTACGGGTCTGCCTCCCAAGGGTACATAAACAGACATTCCATTACTGATCATGTTTGATAGTAGTATGGCATCACTTTACTTGTACTTATCTTTTCATGTTCATAGATCTTTTAATTATTAAAAAAACACTATCCCAACAAATATAGTCATTGTTTTGCATTTGTTCATAACCATCCACTCTATTTAGTCATCATTTTAAAAACATATATGCAGTTGTTTTCTCACTGATGAAAAACTGGTACTTGGGTGTCAGACTTTAATTAGTTGTATGTTTTGTGATTGTGAAGATGTCTAGTGATTTGATTTTGAATACAGTAAAACCTCATTATGGCAGATGAATTGGTAGGAACATCTTTCATAGTAAAAAATTGATATGGTTTACACCGATTAATTTTTGATATGCAACAAACTATCCCACAATATACTATAAGTCTAAAATGAAAGAAGAATAAGAAAATAGAAACAACTTTCAAAGTCCAGATTTTATTTATATATATATATATATATATATATATATATATATATATATATATATATATATATATATATATATATATATATATAAATATATAAATATATATATATATATATATATATATATATATATATATATATATGTATATATATATATATATATATATATATATATATATATATATATAATATGTATATATATATATATATATATATATATATATATATATATATATATATATATATATATATATAAATATATATATATATATATAAATATATCTATATCTATATATATAAATATATATCTATCTATATGTATGTATATATAAACCTGTCTCACATCCTCATTTAAAGGTGGTAGCCATTACCAGGCTTTTAGGGTATAGGGAGACTTTTCTCTCCCATCCCACTCTGCATCTTGTCTTCAGTGGAGGGGCTTCCCAGATCACTTGCTCTGTCCCTTTTGGTCATTTATGAACCGCATGGAATATGTTGGTGGTATTCTTGCAACCTCCACCATAGGGTAAGGCTGGGCAATATATATATATATATATATATATATATATATATTTTATGTCTTGAACCTGTAGTGCCGGTAGGCTTGATGGAGGCGTTGGATGGTCGGCCTCTGCCCGTTAGTAGCGCAGGTTAGATTTTTTAAGTGATGCCTCATTTCTTGTTGAGAGGCTCATGCTGCCCATGGAAGCTCCTCTGCATTTTACGTTGCAGTCCCAGTCGAGGATAGTGTTATGGTAGCATGTGGGTGGCCACTCAGCGGTTTTTCCAAAGAAAAGTGACCATCTTCATCATCATCATCATCATCATCATCATCATCATCATCACATCATCATCATCATCATCATCATCATCATCATCATCATCATCATCATCATCATCATCATCATTATCATTATGAAAGGCCCCATACATACTTGCATGTGTTGACCTTCACCTAATGGCAGCTCGCCAGGTGGTTGTGTGGTCTCGAGCAGCCTCCCCTCCATGGCAGAAACTTAGATCTCTAAAGTCTTTGTGGACTACATCATTCTAAGTTTTCTTGGGTCTACCTTTAAAGACTACCGACTACTTTCTGATTCTAAACCCTTTTCACTCAGTGACTCGGCCATCCTCTAAACATACCCAAATTACCTCACTCTACTTCTTCTAATCACCACCTCCTGCTCTAATCACATCTTATATATAAGAAGATTCCTCTACACATTCAAGAAACTTGCCATTTACTTCAATCTATTTTTATCTATCTCTCCCATCTCCCCTCTTACATGTTGCATGTACGAACACTCCAGTATTTTGTATTATACTTTTAAACCAACTACATCTCTTGTGCACACACATGCAACATGCACTATTTATAATAAAATTAAAACCCACACCCTTTCTGTAGATAGCACATGGCCATAGTGCCACCACCACCACATCAAATCATGACCTGACTTTCACCTTCTGAGCTCTGCTCTGCTTCTGCTCCAATCTCTCCTTGCATTTAACACCAAATCATCTGCTTACACAGGAATCTTATCATAAAATCATAAAACTAGGCTTTAAGAATCATAATGAACAATAAGGGCTCAAAACAGACCCTTGGTGCACACCCATGTTTTTTTTTACAGAAAATATGTGAAATAAAAAGAAAAGATATATATATATATATATTGTTAAAATAAGAGTTATGCATTGTTGCCAGCCACAATGCTACATGGTCACTCGACAAGTTGATGTGTGTCTCCCATCTACACTGCCACTTATGGGTTAATACAAACATTTTGAGTTCCAGTGCAGTAACTACTAAATGAAACATTTGAAATATTTAATAATAGCTGAGGAAATACATTAAAGTTAATTACCAATTTTGAAGGCCAGCCTTTATAATAAACAGAGCTTTTCAGGCAAAGAAGAGTCCTTGTCATTGTGACTAATGAGGTTTGCCATAAATGGGTTTTACTGTACCTGCAGTATTAAAAGAAAAATTACTGCCATTCATTTGAAATTGTATGGCTCTTATTAGATTAGCCTATAAAATCAGTCAGTATTTGCAGCTCATAGTGTAAAGATATGTGGTATCATGAATTCTATAACTCAAAGGTAATGTATGTACGTACTGTATTCATAGTAATATAAAATGCACTTCTTTCACTAAAAATTGGGGGAGATTAAGTGTAAGATCAGTACCACTGGAATATACATGTATAAGTTCAGCTGAGTTTTGTCCATTGAATTATGCATTAAATTTCATTGATATATTGATTCATGTGTTTAAACATATATATGGTAAGTATTGTAGTGGTGATCCCATGTTGTTTATATTTGCATATTCTGTTAAAATAAAAAGTTATCAATAGATTAAGAACATAATTATATATATATATATATATATATATATATATATATATATATATATATATATATATATATATATATATATATATATATTTAGTAAGGCAAGCAAACATTTGATCATTATGTGGGTTTATTGACTCTGCTGGATTTATTTACAGTAATGTTTTGATTCAGGTCTAATTATTGTCAGAAAGCAAATGCACATTTTAGAGTTTGAAATCTTCAAGGAATAGTGTATTCCATTCCATTATTGATAATGTCTCATGGTCTAATAGTACTTCTCATATATCTATCTATCTGTATAAATCATTGTCTTATTCTTTCATAAAGTGATGATTACAGTGATTTTCAGGTATTACTTTTCAGGATATACTTTGAATACTGAAATTTTCTTCAGTATATTCATATTTTGCTTCCACAGCTTACTTGATACATACTTCCTTTATGCTGACTTACTTATATAGATACAAACATTTATTTAACTTTGCAATTTCCTTCCTACATACTTTTTGCTCCGGTTATTCTTGTAGTTTCCTTCTTGTAAGATGCACACAACTACTGTGTGATAATTTGTTTTTCTCTTTGAATTGTCTCAGGGTATTTATCTCTGTCCATCACAACATTCCACAATTTAGTCATTTTATTTTATGTAATATACCACATTTGTAATATATATTTTGCTTATTTTCATATTCCATATATTTTTCAGATAGCTCATTCTCGCTGCCTCTGCCTGAATTCCCTTAAAACATCCAATATTATAGATGCATGTTTCTAAGGTCTGTCTATCTCTTTCCAAAAGGAAACAAATTCTATAGATGGATCTCCATATGTAGAGTGGATAAAAAATTTATTAGTGGACTGATTATAGCAATCTTAATCTTTTCATTGGAATTGTCAGCTAAATGAAATTTTTGTATTCTTTTATACCCATTCCCTATACATCCCACTGCATTAATAACTCGGACTAATACATATTTCCTCAAAGTCTTAAACCATGATCATTAAGATTTTTATAAATTTGCACAACACTTGCATGCAGCTTGCACCATAGTAACTGCACAGCTTATAGTGTAGGACACCAAAATTATTTTTGAGCATAAATGATGTTAAAATATATTAATATTTTTGAAGCAGAATTTACAATAATGTAACATTACTGAAATTTTGACTTAACATTGATCTGGAGGGAAGCTTGCTGTTATAAAGGCATTCATTTTCTGATATGAGCTATTTATTTAACCTTTTCAACAACAATAACAAGTCCTTTCCTTCAGTGGTAAATGACAGCAAGATTTATTTGAGGTTAACATAATTTAGAACCTGCATTGGTATAATTCCTTGGCGACTTATTTTCTTTTCCTTTTCATAATGCATATATGTACAGTGGTACCTCGGTATATGTCCGCTTTGGAATAAATCCAACTTGGTATAAGACCTGTTCGGACTCGAAAAGTTTTGCTTGGTCTCGATCTTTGTTTGGAACACGATTCGCGCAAGCGTCAGCTGTCAAGTACACCAGTTCCTCCATTGAGTGAACAACCCGTGCTATAATTTTCGCGTAATTTTTTAGTAAATTCATTAACCATTAGTTCTAAGAAAGTTAACAAGAGCCAAGCAACAAAGAAAATGATTAGGATCACCATAGAGGTGAAAAAAAGAGATTTTTGAAAAAATATGAAGGTGGCTGATGCATATCGTATGTCGAGACCGACGGTATCTACAATTGTGAAAAAACAAAGACGTTATTAAATCGGCTAACGTTGCCAAAGGGGTGAAATCGCTTACCAAACAAAGATTCCCGAAGTTTTATTGGAAGGGGACTCCTTCTAAACAATAACATCTCCACCTCCCTTCTCAGCAAGGTAAAGTGAGCTTAAATTTTCATTTACAGTGTTTCATCAGTATTATTTTACATCTTCACCATAATGCTCTAGAGAATTCAGGGTTATATTTTTGCATTACCTCATGCATTTTGAGAAGGTTTTCTTTAATTACATTTCCGTCGCAAATTCTTAGTTTGTGAGATATTCAATGTTTTCTGTGGGTCTCACAGAAAACATTGAATATCTCTTCGAAAAGTAAAGTTTAGTTTGGTTTGAAAAAGGTTCTGTTATTTGTCAATGTAGGTTAAGGTTTGGTTAATATAGGTTATGTTAGGTTAGGTTAACTTAGAAGATATCAAATGTTCTCTATAACCAAAAGTAGGGAGTTGGACGAGGTGCAGTCCCGAGACGCAGACGTAAACAATACTCCTATACGTAATGCAATACTCCTAGGTACATAATTAACTACAATATCATCTTAACATGATCATGAGATATCAAAAGGAACACAAGTTTTGGTGCTTTTTCATGTTTCCAAGCATGTTCCTATGTTCACAATGCACAACTCCAATGGACAAAAAAACCTCAAAATACCTGATGAAAATTTTCTTGTTGACGGGATTTTTTTTACAAATACAAATAATGATGCGAAAAGGAAAAAAAATAATTATGCATTTTTAGCTGGATGCTCATTATCATTCTTTAATCTTATATATGTTTAACAATTCTGTGTAATAGTAAAATAGTGTGAATAAAAAAAATTGAATAAAAACACAATTTAAAAAAAAAAAAAAAAAAAAAATGAGTTGCGTTCTGGCGATGTCATATGACGGACTCAGTGCGGTACTGTGGTGTTGAACAAGTGCGTGGTGCTACACCCACAAAAGGATAAGCCATAATACTGAGTGTATAGAACGAGGGCATCGGAGTCCTGCAGACCTTCACCCAGGCTGGAGAGTAATGTAGACTCCCTAAGGTAGGAATCAAGTGATGACTAGCTTGAACAAGACTGTATTTCTTGATTGTTTTAAGCACAAGGTAGAACAAGTCCGGTTGTTGAGAGTCGAGTATAATTATTGTTCGTGTGTGGTGTCAGATAGTTGCGTTCACACTCACATCACTGTAGGGAGCCTTCCCAAAACACACCGGATATCTGTGCGACATCTGCAGTTATTAGTCATCACTGAACAATTCTTGATGCAGGGTTGACATACGTTACTAATACCAGGTGCTCCTCGGATTGGGTTCCTTCCATAAGTCCCTGGGAGGCCAAAGCGACCAGATGGGCCAAGTAGGCCAGGTGGGCCAGGTGGACCATTAACTCCAGGAGCTCCCCATGGGCTTCGTCTGGACAGAATGTTTCGTTTGATCGGTGGCCCTTCAGGCCAGGATGGTGTTAGCCCATCGGATTCAATATGTCTGTGAGCCATGACAGTAAGAAGGTCCGCGGCGAGGAGGGCCGAGGCCAGCACAACCCATGTCAAGATAGCCATGCCAGGGAGCAACTACACAACGACTAAAATAGAGAGTGGCTGTACTTATACCCTTTATAGTAATTTCTCTCCTGTCTATCACCCTCACCTTGGAAATTCCTACGAGATAAAAGTATCCTACTTCATGCTCCTCCCTGCTTGCGTAACCATCTCGGTGTTGTTCTGTTACACACACACACACACACAAGCACGTGTGCATGTGTATATATGTATATATATATATATATATATATATATATATATATATATATATATATATATATATGTATATATATATATATATATATATATATATATATATATATATATGTATATATATATATATATATATATATATATATATATATATATATATATATATATATATATACATACAGATGGAGTAAATTATGGGAAATGGAGTTTAATGCCATAAAGTCTAAAGTGCTGGAAATAGGCTGTAGTAGAATGAGACAAAGAGGAAAGTATTCGATGGGAAATGAATGGATAAACAAAACAAATGTTGAAAAAGATTTGGGAGTATGGATTACAGATAATGTGTCACCAGAGAAACGTATTAATTAAATCACAGGAGATACTTATCAGCTGCTGAGAAATATAAGTATGGCTTTCAAATATCTGGATGAAGAGATGATTAACAAATTGATAACATCATTGATTCGACCCAAGTTAGAATATGCGGCAGTGATTTGGTCACCTCATAAAAAAAAAATATAAAGAAACTTGAGAGATTACAAAGAGCAGCTACAAAAATGGCTCCAAGCCTGAGAAATTTTTACCTTATAAAGAAAGACTTCCTAGGCTGAAACTACCAACTCTTGAGAAAAGAAGAGAAAGGGGAGACTGTATAGAGCGTCAAAAGGTCTGGCAAAAATAAATAGTTAGCACCATCTAGTGGTTTAATATGAAGAGGTGAAGAAGGAGGAGGGGAAGAGGAGGAGAAGGAAGAGGAGGAAGAAAAGGAGTTAGAGGGAAGGATAGCATTGCCTAACGCTTGAGTAAGAGCCAAACTTTGACCGCTCATATCTGAAGTATTCGGGAAGCCGGTAGTGATGGAGCGGCCAACTTTTATGAACATTTTACAGATGGTGGGAATACCTAAGACCTTTTCTCCTTGGCGCAGCGATAACTGACATCCATCACATGCCGAGGGACCGCCTTCAATAGTCGAGAGAAAAAGAGAGAGAGAGAGAGAGAGAGAGAGAGAGAGAGAGAGAGAGAGAGAGAGAGAGAGAGAGAGAGAGAGAGAGAGAGAGAGAGAGAGAGAGAGAGAGAGAGAGAGAGAGAGAATACATAAGAAGAACAGACACCAGAAGACCTTTTGGTCTATAACTAGGGTATCGCTGGACTATGTACTATTATTAGTATGCAATACACTACAGCTAGGAGAACAGTATAGAACAGAACAAGGCTCCCTCCCCACCCACCTCTTCTTCCGGCAACGTGCCGGCAGGAAAGAGTTAGAAGGAAATACCATGTACCTTGTAGAAAACGAGGACATGGAAATTTTATAGTGAATAATGAAATTAGAGGAAGATGCTATACTAGACTAACACTAATGGTTCGTACGATAAATTACGCAATATAGAAATGTGTTTTGTCGCTCGTATCTGTAGTCTTTACAGTAAGTTTTGGTCTTTAATGTAGTACGGTGACCAGAATTGAGTTAAGTGTGGTCTCACAAATGCTGTATAGTCTTTTCATTACTTCTGGAGATTTGTGATAAAACTTTCTTGAAATTAGACCTAACATCGTATGCGCTTCCTTACTTGCAGTTGTGCATTGATCACTCATTTTGAGATTATTGGTAATGATTACGCCAACTTTTTATTTTGTTTAACATCATCGAATTCTGACACCATTCCTTTCAGACTAATCAAGCGTTTATATTTTTTGGGTCTTTGTTCTTCAAACTCTCGTCTATAAAGTTAATGTCTTAGATACAACATTCTTCGCTCTGTCCTCTTAAATTCCTGATAGTTTTCTAATACTACATGATATCGCTTCTTTTCCGGCCAGCTTCAGCTGGAGAGAGGGGGAAGGTGGGGAAGAGCCTTCTGATTATGATAGTTAGTGTAGTTTAGTGAAATCAAACAGCCAAGTAGGGACCTATTGATCAGTTGCTGTTTGTATTTCTTTGTAATCCTTTATAAGGTATTGTAAACAACACTGCTTTTTTTTGTCTTAGGATTTCGTGCCGCTCCCGAATCCTCCTGCTTTATCTTACTATTTATTAAATTTTTCCCCCAGTTCGTAACGTCATTCCTTTTTTAGTGTTACATCTTATAATTCTGTGACTTTAACGATCAGTCACGCCCTCTTGCATTACGGTCTCAAAAAGTCCGCTGATGTCACCCAGCCACCGCCCCCGCCGTTGTCTCTAGCATTTCTCGTTGTCCCCTTGCTCTTCGCCGTCAGTGCCTTCCCCTCAGTTCAATTATCCTCGGCTGCAGTTGGATGGTCGTTTCCTGAGTGACTCCCGCTGCTACGACCCATTTCGTGACAGCTTCCAATTGAACATTTAATGAAAACTTGAAGATGAAGTCGAATTAGAGGACCAAAAAGTAGTAGAAAGGGAGTACGAGGAAAAAAAAGATAGGAAATATGGTAGAAGGGAAGGCTGAAAAGGGGAGAGGAAGATGGAGAGGAAGGGGAAGAAGAAGAAGAAGAAGAAAAAGAAGAAGAAGAAGGAGAGGAAAGGAAAGGAAAGGCAATCTCCTCGTAATTATGGAGTCTTCCAATAGTCAACCAATTCACCCAAGAAAATAGTCTGCCGTCACCCGGATGTCGATTTCCTATTGGGTAGCGCCAGTACAGGGGGTTATGGCGCTCTGTTATTGGCCTAGAGGTGCTGCGAGACAGACGTGGTGAGAAGCCTCCGTCCGAGTGTGTGTGTGTATTTTACCTAGTTGTATTTATCTAGTTGTAACATACAGGAAAAGATCTATGCTCGTGCTGTCCCGTCTCCACATCTATAAATATCTAACTTTACCTTGAATTCATGAACTGTTCTTGCATGTATTATTCCCTTTTC
>JAPQNM010000043.1:1863337-1870837 GCA_029783475.1 Metacarcinus magister | reverse complement strand
ATGATTAATTATGATTAGATAATACGAAAAAGAGATCTCAACAAATATTATATAGTACATGTGCAGCGGTACTTCCTTCAACATGTCCCTCAAAAAACCTGTCGGTAATCGGAAGAGAGTCGACGTTCCTACACGACACCGTCCAATGGTAAACAAAGAAACGACATTCCAAGTACAAGCAAGCTAAGGACGAGTCACATAATGGGTCAAGTTCTGGTAATTTCTCTGTTGAAGTGAATGTGTCTAAAGAGGAAAGAAGCAGACGGCAAACAATTTGATTCGGAGCAGCAGACCTTCCTCCCCAACACTAATGTTACAAAGGCGCTACATGCATTCGACCCTTTTTTCCTTGTCGCACTGTCGATTTTTTATGTAGGAAACCCAAAGCTTACATAATCTCAGAGTCAGTCATTATGAATTAATTATGATATAACCTCCTTTGTAATAAGATTCAATGGAAACTGTTTGAGTTATGGGAACAGGAATACACACACACACACACACACACACACACACACACACACACACACACACACACACACACACACACACACACACACACACACACACACATATATACACACACACTTAGAGTAGTGAATTCTACTGGTATGACAGTAACTTGAGCTCGGGAGCGACAAAGGCTTACTCATGTCGACCTCTGATGGTGTTGAGAGGCAATATGAGACCAGCAAACACGCTGCAAGCACTAGTCATACATATTCCTGATAACATACGCATTTCTCCGTTATTATTTCATGATCTTCTTATATGTAAACTCAGATTATAGATAAATTGCCCGTCTACTGTATGCTCAGGTTACCAAAAAGCTTGAACATTTTTTTGGTATTTTTAACTTCCGGCCGTACCGATTTGCAATGAATGAATATTGTCCTCTGTGTCTATTTTGATATTATGTGATTTGGAGTTTCAAGGTGAAGTTAGGTGCTGTGAAGGGAGAAATATCATAGGGATCAGATGATGTACTAAAAATATCATAATGGTATACGGATTTGATAAACATAAAACGAGGAAATTTTAAGAAACTTAAGAAGATGGAAACCTGATTTTCCTTGGGATGATTATTGTTTCCATGTGCCGAGCGCATAACAGAGGTGATTGTCTCTGGCATAGAGTCATACATTCCTCACACTTTCTCTAATACTAAAGCTAAAAAGCCTTGTTTTAACTCTGCTTGTTCTCGTGTTGTCAAAAATAGAGAGGCGGCTCACAAATGATACCGTAGCCATCCACTTGCTGAAACTCATGTCCTATATATTTCTTCCCGTAATTATGCCAAATATGTTCTCCAACTAACTAAAAACTCTTTCATCAATAGAAAATGTTAAAAAAATCTTTCCAATTCTAACTCTTCTTGTGATTTCTGGCAACTAGCCAATAATATCTCCAACAATTTTACTTCTTCATCTTTCCCTCCTTTACTTCAACCAGACGGCTTTACAGCTGTCTCCTCTTTCTCTAAAGCTGAACTCTTCGCTCAGACCTTTGCTACCAACTCTACTTTGCACATTTTGTGGTCCATGTGAGTAAGATTTTGATGATGAATAATCGAAGGTACTTGATTAACGGTCAACAGTAATGTTGGTCAGTCGTGGCTAGTTAACTATTAGTAATGCTAATCAACTTTATTTTCGTCGTTGTTCGTTTTCGTTTTCGTTCGTCTGAAATGTGAAATCTTTCCACTACATCCGAGTATTATCCCTGGCGGGTCCAGGTTAGAGATTCCTCGCACCAATCACGAGGCGAGACTGCTCGCGCATGCTCAGAGTATGAGGGGAAACGGCTGCTTGCAGGCCCTCCCCATCTAAGACGGAGCGTTGCTAATACCATGCACTTCCAGGGATGCAAATGAGTAACACATAATTTACACGTTGTTACTTGTTTTTACACATTTGCGATGCTTGATTATTTAGATGAAAATTTTTGCTTCACAATTTGTCAACCTATAATTCACAAATAGTCACCAGAGGCATGAATTAGTGTATCATGGTGAATCTGGCAATTCATTGCTTCAACCTGTAGCTTCGAGTCAGCGCGGGTTGCTGCCTTGACGAAAAAAGTTAAACACATTTCGTTAACATATGAAATAGATGCTCTATGTTACACCTTATCCTTTATTTATATATACTGAAAGAATACTATAAATATTTCTTAAAATGAAAGGGCGTGGGTATTCCTATAAACATTGGTATCTACATGATTTAAAGAACCGGAACTCAGGAACGAACTGCGAAGCGCCACCGCGTCACCGCGTCAGTCCTCACGCCAGTCCTCGTGTAGTTACCAGCAGGTCCCGAGTCTCGCGTCAGTTGCGTCGGTAATCATACATCAGTATCAATATCTTGTGTTGTGGATATTAATTCCACGACGCAGTGGTGCTAACTTTGCGGTGAATAGACAGCGGGACGTTGGAATTGACTCGCAGCCACTACATGGGCCTCACATCCCCTGCCTGGTGCCCTCCGTGGCCGGCGACAGGACCCATCAGATGCAAGGTACAGGAATTAAACAGATATTTTTTTTACAGATATTATTGATGCGATCACTACCTGCTTTATTTTTGTTCATTTGTGTGGTAATGGTTAGCACTGTAAGGAAGTGATGGTGAACAAGGTGTGACGTCATTGGTCCTAGCACCACCTTGACGGCTGCCGGTTTCCGAGTTGTGTGAGTAACCAATCACAGTCGCGCCTCATGACGTCACTCATGACGTCACTCATTGCCAGACTTATCGCCGATTGTGAAACCTTGTCAAACACACCCATCAACGTACTTCTCTATATCAACGCATGTCTCTCCCCTCCCTCTCTCCTCCCCTCTCTCCTCCCCTCTCTCCCCCTTCTCTCCCCCCTCTCTCCCCCTCTTCTCTCCCCCCTCTCTCTCCCCCTCTCTCTCTCCCCCCTCTCTCTCTCCCCTCTCTCTCTCTTCCCTTATCTCTCCCCTTCCCCTTAACTTCCCTCTCTCTCTCTCTCTCTCTCTCTCTCTCTCTCTCTCTCTCTCTCTCTCTCTCTCTCTCTCTCTCTCTCTCTCTCTCTCTCTCTCTCTCTCTCTCTCTCTCTCTCTCTCACACACACACACACACACATTGCCATCCCGACTTGAGAGGAGATTCCTTAGGAGTCAAGAGGGATAAGGAGTGATAGTAACAGCACTACAGTCAACATTCTGTGAGAAGATGACAGAAATTAAGGAGATTATATTTATCTCGTGGACATCTGCGGAAAGGTGAGATGAAATGACCTTAGCTTGAAACTGACCCTAGGGAGTTTTGGAAAGATGACCCTGTTAATCTGATAATTGGAAGGTCGCTATCTCCTGGGATTAAGACGGCCAGGTGCAGGAAGATGTGTCAACTTTCTCTCTCTCTCTCTCTCGGTTCCCTGATACAGAGGGATTATGAATACTATTTAGATAGTATGACACACACACACACACACACACACACACACACACACACACACACACACACACACACACACACACACACACACACACTCGTATTTGTGTAATCAGTGTCAGCAAAATTTAATATGTTATTGTTCGTTGTCTATTTGTGAATATTTTTTTTACACAACATTGTTTGTAATATTTGTTCATTGTACATACATACTTCACTCCCTGTTGACCATGAGAGAACTGTCATCACTTGTGTTGCATTATTCCCGCATTGATAATTTCTCTCGTAATGTCCATAGTGCAGGTTGTTTTTCCCTCCCCATCCTCTCGCTGATTAACCTTTCATCACCTGCTTCACCCTCTGTTTTACACACACATATTCTTTTTCTTTTTTATTCATAACTTTCTCCCATTCTTCGCCCTTCATTCCCTCCCTCCCATCCCACTACATACCTCTCATTCCATTCTTCCAGTCTTCCTGTCCCAGCCAGAAACAAGCATTCCCGTTTTCTTTCTCATCCTGTCAGCGCATGTTCCTTCCTCACCTATAACCCCATGCCTGAAACAACTGTTCTTTGGTTAACTAAGGTAATAATGCGAAGAATGTTATTGAATCTCGCCACGTAGAAAAAAAACATTGTCAACACTATAAGAGATGCCTATAGTTCTGTTCTTATCGTCTGTTATTAAGCTCCTACGCGATGGGTGAAAAATTAAAGGAGAAAGAAAGGGAAGAGGAAGTCAGAATTGCATTGTGGTAGTAGTAGTGGCGCAATGATGTTATTGGGATACTTTTTAAGGTTCCTGCTGTGTGTGTGTGTGTGTGTGTGTGTGTGTGTGTGTGTGTGTGTGTGTGTGTGTGTGTATATGGGTGTGTGTGTGTGTGTGTAGGTAAAAGGTGCAGTGTTAAAAGATGTCGTAAGCTTGTGACTTTCATCTCGAAGAAACCATTGGTAGATTAAGGCTTTGTTCTCTTTTTCATGTTTTTTTTCTTCTTTTAATCACGACACACACACACACACACACACACACACACACACACACACACACACACACACACACACACACACACACACACACACGCATACGCAAACAAACATGAACACACATACATAAACAGGCATTGCTTAGATTACTGCATTAAGAGAGAGAGAGAGAGAGAGAGAGAGAGAGAGAGAGAGAGAGAGAGAGAGAGAGAGAGAGAGAGAGAGAGAGAGAGAGAGAGAGAGAGAGAGAGAGAGAGAGAGAGAGAGATGAAGGTTGGGAACGGAGGTTACATGTGTGGTGTAAAAGGAAAAGTGGTGTAAAAAACATGGAAGAGTTACGTGCAGTTCGCTTCACGTTGGCAAACATTTTTTTTTCTTTCAAAATTTTTTTTTTTATTTATTTGCCCGTTGAATTTGTGTAGAAGTGAAGTTTGATAATTTGTGTGCCTGAAATTTCGAAATATGAGGCTTAATGTACACCCTTAAAACGATCACACACACACACACACACACACACACACACACACACACACACACACACACACACACACACACACACACAGGTCAACTCTGCTGAACAAACAAACACCAAAGAACCGAGTAAGCAAGTGAGGGAGAGAGAGAGAGAGAGAGAGAGAGAGAGAGAGAGAGAGAGAGAGAGAGAGAGAGAGAGAGAGAGAGAGAGAGAGAGAGAGAAAGAGAGAGAGAGAGAGAGAGAGAGAGAGAGAGAGAGAGAGAGAGAGAGAGAGAGAGAGAGAGAGAGAGAGAGAGAGAGACGTCTTTTTTACACACACATACACACACACCATCATTTTGTAGCATGTATTTGTGCAGTTAGGGTTGGCGAAATGTAATATGCTAGTGAACGTTTGGGGATGTTTTCACACTATTGCATGTAATATTTGTTCTATGTACATACTTCAATCCCTTTTGACCATGCCCGAACTCTCTCTCTCTCTCTCTCTCTCTCTCTCTCTCTCTCTCTCTCTCTCTCTCTCTCTCTCTCTCTCTCTCTCTCTCTCTGTATCTATGTATCTATCTATCTATCTATGCATCTATCTATCTATGTATAAATTTATCTATTTATCTCTTCAATACAAATTCAATGCTAGTTTTTCCATGCTACATTGTATAGTTTTCCACTTTGCTGTTCTTTTGTCTCAAACAAATAGATGCTATAGTACGTAGTAGTGAGTAGCCACACGGACAGCCTCGATTGGCCCAAAAAGACATTTAATATTTGTTTTGTCTATGTACTTCTTCCAAACTAAAGTCAGTTATATAAGGTGATTAAGAGTCAAGCTGAAAATTTTTAGTAAAGGTTTGAATAAAGTGTTCAGCTTTGGAGATAGGAGACTAACAATATGGTATCTGGCGTTGCCCTGATGAACAAAACTTTCTAGGCCAAATATATTATTACCAACGAGACCCATACCTTTCTTGATGTCAAATATTAATACTCTTGCTACTACATAAATCATATACTGTACTATTTGATTGTGATAAAAGATGTATCTTCTACGCTCTTCCATATCAAAAGTAGTAATAGTAATGGAAGAGGGATAACTGATCTATCATTCCTCATTCGTAAAAACACCTCCGTTTTGGTTTAGGTTGGTAAGCTTGATCGGTACAGCAAGTGTCTAGTCACTGGACGCCGCTTCAAAGGGCATACATATCACGGGAGTGTCTCTACGGTGATCGCTTCCCTTCTGCCTAGTACTCCTTATAACCAATATACTACTACTACTATAGTTTTGCTGCTACTCCTACTACTATAACTATTACTTCTAGCATTACAGTAATGATAATATTAGTGGTCACTCTGTAGTACAAAGAGAAAATCATACTAGACGGTAAATGAAAAACTAAAGAATTCATATATGTGTATGAATGTCTATTCTTTCATGTCTTCCCTATGTATTTCTTCCTCCCTTCATGCTTGCATTCACGTACACATACTCGTCTATATTTTCATGTACGTATTTATTTTTAATTTCGTTACTATAGATCATTATATAAGTGAAAACCTCAAAAGAACGTACTGGGTGAATAAATGCACATTTTTTATTATATAAATTAAAAGTGCAGTTACATGCTTGGGAAAAAAGGTGTAATCTAATTTTCCCATCAGGTTTATCAGTATAGCTGTACAGTGATCCGAGCTATCCCCCCCCAACCAGGGCCAAGGGAGGCGTCAAAAAGAGGTGAAAAGTGGTATGTTTTCCCCCCAGTAGAGAGATGAGTGGCTTGAGTGACGGAACACTGACCACCCTGATGGAAGGGAGGGAGTGACGTGCAGGGGAACATGGCACGGACATGGATGTTCGCAGACTCACTTGCAGCGACATCGATATTCAGGGATACAAACATTGCACAACACGAATGCTAAGAGACACACGTTAGGGATACAAGCGTTCAGTGTCACGAGCGTTCAAATTAATGAAAGTTTATGGACAAAAAAAGAAAGAAAAGGTAATGGACCGCAAACATTAATGAAACCTAGAAATTCCACTTTTAATGCATTACTGAGCCTTACAAAGAGTTGCCTCCAAGTGCGCATCAAGTTATTCGTTCCGTTGATCTGCACTGATTCAGTGTACTATAATTACATCAGCAGTTGCTGCCACCTTGCTCTTCATTCCATCCTTTTTTCCTTCTTTTCTATTCTATTTATCCAGTCTTGTGTTGTTAGTTTTCGATGCATTTCGTAATTGCTTCTGGTCATGCTTTCAAAGACGCAGTGAGACGGGTGGTTCGTTGTAAACAAACTTTCTAAATAAAATATTCAGATACTTTTTGCATTTGGCCAGAAAGAAACATGTTCTCAAAATAGTAACAAAAGAGAAGTATGCAAGGAAGTTGACCCATTTAAACACTCGTATCAGATCTTCCCATACCCTACGTCTTTTTAAAGAGTGTAGGTTGAGGTGTTCTAATCTACCCTTGTAAGTCAAGTTCCTTATCCCCTGAATAAATTTAGTCATCCTTCTTTGTACTGCTTCTAACTTAACAATATCAATTTTATGTTATACACAGCATAATCTAAATGAGGCCTATCTAACGTACATACAGGCAGACAAATATATAGACATAT
>JAPQNM010000043.1:1862163-1863237 GCA_029783475.1 Metacarcinus magister | reverse complement strand
AATGTTGATGGAAAAGATATCAGATATTCCTTATGAAATTACTAATTAATAAACAAAACACCTTGTTTAATTGGGATCTTAGTTTAAAAAGATCTAACCTGCACTACTAACGGGTGGAGGCTGACCATCTAACGCCTCCATTAAGCTTATCGGGATAACAGATTAAGGACGCCTCGAAATATTTGCTTAGGCGTATTTTGAAAAAATGTAAAGAGTGCATTGATTACATTTATTCATGGTCACTTCGTTACAATGAACAACGAAGGAGGAGGAGGAGGAGGAAAAGGAGGAGGAGGAGGAGGAGGAGGAGGAGGAGGAGGAGGAGGAGGAGGAGGAGGAGGAAGAAGAAGAGGAGGAGGAAGAAGAGGAGGAGGAGGACGAAGAGGAGGAGGAGGAGGAGGAGGAGGAGGAGGAGGAGGAGGAGGAGGAGGAGGAGGAAGAAGACGACGACGACGAGAAAGAGGAGGAGGAAAGATAATTTATGGAAATAAAAGATATGAGGAAGATGAAGGGGGAACCTGCATGCTTCACTTTGCGAGGGAGAAGAAGCGTGAGAAGAAGAAGCAAGAGGAAGAAAATAAATGTGAGAAGGAGAGAGAGGGAGTGTGGTAAATCTGAGGACAGGCCTTGAAGCGTATTGGGAGCCTTGTCAAAAGTGAGGTGATTATGCGATGCTGTTGGAGCCAGGATAAAGAAGAAGACCATTGCGGGACAAAGAGGAAAAAAAGTTTGAGGAGAAAAGAAAAAAAAGTGTGTGTAGGAAGGAAGGCGGCAAACATAAAAATACAAACCCCTGATAAAGAGTATATATGTGAAAAAACAAAAGAAGAACGAAAACTGAGAGAATAGCAAGTGTAAGAGTTATCAATAGACATAGTATAAAAATGGAATAGGTGTGAGGATTGTGTTGTAGGAGAAAGACGTGAAAAAGAAGAGCGGTGGGGAGCATGAAGAGCCTGGAGCAGTGAGAGCATGGAACAGTGAAGGAGTGTATATACCTCCATGATCAACCTCATCCTAGTTTCGTAAAGCGAGTCCCGGCGAGGAATATTTTCACACATTTTATATTTTACT
>JAPQNM010000043.1:1852163-1857163 GCA_029783475.1 Metacarcinus magister | reverse complement strand
ATCATAAATGACTTGCAATGAGTAACGAAGGAAGGCTTGTTAACTTGAGTGTCTGATGACCCCAAATTCCTATCTTCAGGGCCCTTATATTACCACTCTTTTTAATTAACAAACTATTTTTCACAACAAACGGCTAAGAATCTCTTCCCCCCATTGCAGTCGGTCCCCCATCGTGAAATTAAACATCACACACTATTTTTATACGAGATAAATAATCAGACATGGCTTCCAGGAATTGATGGTATAAGATAAAAATAAATGTTGATGGTCACTTTCAGCGGATTCCAAGTTGATTGCCATGCATTTAATGACTTAAAATATAATTAAAGTTATAGTGAACATGACATATATGTTTATAATTTTGCACTGATATGATCTTGCAAAAGAGTTGGTTATTCATCAGAAATCACATATAATTTACCGTAAAAAAAAAGTCTCACATAACTTACTGATATAAAAACTTACATTTACCTCTATTTCTAAAAGGATCGATTCATGCAAGGTTGATTTTGTCTCAGTTTCTAATCCATGAAGTATTTGAATACCTACTTCAAACATTAATTTTTCTAGAATTTTCGATGCAAGTTATTTCAGACATACTCTACTTCTTTTTTAGTCACACGTTCACTTTTGTTTGATAATGAGGAGATTCTTCCCCGAAATGTTATGACAATAAGCATTTTGGAATATACCGGAGATGTATTATTGACGTTCAATGCCAATTTCCTTCGGAACCTTACATTCCAGGAAACTCATAGGAAATGCGGGAACTAAATATACATCATAATGATGAACTAAGAATGAAGGAAACAAGTATTAACAAGCTGAGGGAATAAAAATACATAAAAGGGAAATCTAAGGAAATTACAATTAAATCAATTTAAAACTTAATAAGAGATAAACATCAGCATTAGGCAGGCAAGGGGAAAAATACAAATAAAAATTAACCCGTCACACACGGGAGCTGAGGTAACACTAATGATGTCTTTGCACTTCTCGAAAAAGAAACGACAGTGGATGGGCGGCGAGGCGAGGCGAGGCGAGGCGAGGCGAGGCGAGGCGAGGCAAGGCAAGGCATGTCTGGTGGCGGGACGAGGAGAGGCAAGGGAAAGGGAAGGGAAAGGGAGGAAGGTATACACTTGTGTTGGACATGACCGATGGAAATAACGAGGAGCAGATGATGGTTGGGAGAGAGAGCAAAAGCAAGAGCGAGAGCGAGAGCGAGAGCGAGAGCGAGAGAGAGAGAGAGAGAGAGAGAGAGAGAGAGAGAGAGAGAGAGAGAGAGAGGAGAGAGAGAGAGCGAGAGAGAGAGAGGAGAGAGAGAGAGAGAGAGAGAGAGAGAGAGAGAGAGAGAGAGAGAGAGAGAGAGAGAGAGAGAGAGAGAGAGAGAGCGTATATTCTGCATATTTTTTTTAGACTAGTTGCACTTGTAACAGTAAGCTATTCTTTTCGTTGATGTTTAAAAAAAAAAGAATAACGATAACAGTGGACAGGAGAATGAGTGAATGGATTAACTTCTGAAGCATTAATCTTTCAGAGCAGCAATGAACTACTAGCAAGGTAAAGTGTACTCTCTCTCGCTCTCGCTCTCTCTCACCGCGAAAAGAAAAACGAGGTGAGAAATAATGATTTACGCTTGAGACCCCTCGGGACATGAGCGGCGGGTCGTTGGAGGCGACACTATCATAAATAAGGAAAATGAAACCAGCTCTTAGCGAGGCACACTACTATATACATGAGAGTATTTATCTCTAAGCATGTCTCTCTATATTGTTCTATCTCCTCTTTTCAGTGTGTGTATCCTACTTTCCTGGCTCGCAATGCACATGACAGTGACGTAAATTTTAGGCAAAGAACACCCCATTTGTGTAATAGCTTCAGCAGCAGATCTTGACATGGAGAGAACAATGACAGGGAAGGGAGCCAGTGATCGCTTCACGAATCCCCACCAAAGACGGTATTTTAAACACATGGAAATAATTCTGGTGTCTCCTCTCAACGCTCATTTTTTTTTTGCACTGAAAACTAACAGACTTGTTGTTACTTCATTATAAATTGTCATGTAACTTTAGTTGTTTTCGAAGATATAAGTGACTCTTTGCTTCAGCCTTTTACTCAACCACATTCGTTACATGTACTAAAAGGTTCTTATAAAGAACAATTACCTGAATAAATACATCAATATCTATAAAAAAAAAATAAATCATCGAAAATTGATCTTGCTATACATCTTTTGCATTGATCAAAATTAATTATCAGCTTTGAAAATAGTTGTAGTTGTGTTTACTTGCATTTAACCCTTCCCTGTTTGCAAGAGGGTAAGCCGGCCAAGGCTCTGTCCAATCAATAACCTTGTTCCAGGAGACCCAGTGACTCCCTACAGATTCTACCTCAATGTAAAGGCAAACAACCACCTGGACACCCAAAGCAACCATGTCAAATCATAATGTATATTCCATACAACACCATTAGGTTGTTGTAATACTTCACACGTTCAAGTAAGTACCAACTGATATACCATCTCTCATAAACAATTATATTATTTACTACTAAAGTTCCATGCTTGCTCTGATGATGGATACCAAAGTAGTTGCCATGCATTTATAAATAGAAAATTTTAATTATAGTATGAGCCGTGTGGGCCCTCACTACACTGGTTTGCAATGGACCACAAAAAAAATATTTATTTCTATGTATTCAAACCATCACACTAGTATCATCAAACTAACATCAGAATCAAGAGGTCAGACTTCGTTCATCACAGTCTCCACACAAACACTCATGAAATTTGACTATTATATAACAACTACAAATATTACACAACTGGAGGAAAGCAAGTGAATTTGTGAACTTACTGAAAAATACTGAGCTATTACTCCAAAATATTCACTGGTATTAAAGGTATCATTTTTTTTTAGTAAGTAACTATTTTTCATGAGATAGATACCCATCAAATATAACAAAGAGTTATGTTGAAAAATCAAAATGTTTTTTTCATCATTCCACGATGTGTATGATATTAGCGTTAACACTGTATGCCTTCCTATACCTGGCACGTGTTCAATACTCGTTAAGTGTTCAATCCTGTCCCTTCCCAGCAAGGTGAGGTGACACATGACACTCCCTTAGTATTAGGTTGTGTCAAGGTGTCCTAAGGCTGTGTCAAGGTGTTCTAAGGCTGTGTCAAGGTGTTCTAAGGCGTGTCAGGTGTCTAAGGCTGTGTCAAGGTGTTCTAAGGCTGTGTCAAGGTGTTCTAAGGCTATGTAAATGATATGCGAATAACACATGACAATCACTTTAAAAAACAGCTCTTTATCAACGCTTTTCAAAATGTTTGACATATTACCTGTCAACACCAGCATTCTTCCCTCTCTCTCTCACGGGACCTACTCACTTTTTTCAAAGAGAAATGTTCATAAATTTAGAAATTCTCTCTCTCTCTCTCTCTCTCTCTCTCTCTCTCTCTCTCTCTCTCTCTCTCTCTCTCTCTCTCTCTCTCTCTCTCTCTCTCACATGCACACACACGCGCACGCACACGCACACGCACACGCGCACACGCACACACACGCGCACACACACACACACACACACACACACACACACACACACACACACACACACACACACACAGCAGCAGCAATAGCATCAACAACAAGAACAAGAACAACAAAAACAACAAAAGCGCTTCCACCGGCTCCCCCTCCCTGACGCGTCTCTCAAATTAAATATTATTATAAAACCTATTAAAACTTTATCTGCTCGGTTTTGACGCGTCGTCCGGAAATATGTAAATGCGAAATTATGGAACGGCAAGCCCAGAGGACAAGCCTAACTAAAGACTAATACTAATACTAAATACTAGTAATAATAATACTAATACTATTATACTAATACTAATACTAATACCATACCAATACGAATAATACTTCAATCATAATATTTCTTTGTCTATGTATTTCCATATCGATCACTAGTTTTTTTGCGTGGCTATTTTCATCTATATGTCGTAATAATTATCTTGTCATTGTTCTCTTATAAATGTTTACCAATGCCTCATCTCATCTAGCGTACAATGAGTAGTGTTATTTCTTGGCTTCTAATGTCTTCTTGTCTAATCTTCGTCATTGTAGCTTCTCCTCTACCTTCCATTGTCTCAAGCCTCCACGCGCACTAGAGTCAATCCGTCTCTCCCTACCTGTTTGCCTTCCTGCCAGTGCGTCTGACAGTTAGTCAATTAGGTAGTTAGTTAGTAAGCATGTCTGTATGTCTGTTTGTCTATTTGTCTTTCTGTATGTGTCTGTCTGTCTATTTGTCTTTCTGTATGTGTCTGTCTGTCTATTTGTCTTTCTGTATGTGTCTGTCTGTCTCTCTGTCTGTCTGTCTGTATGTGTCTGTCTGTCTGTCTGTCTGTCTGTCTCTCTGTCTCTCTCTGTCTCTCTCTCTCTCTCTCTCTCTCTCTCTCTCTCTCTCTCTCTCTCTCTCTCTCTCTCTCTCTCTCTCTCTCTCTCTCTCGTTTTTTTCTTCTTTTTTCAGACTCTTGTTTTAATTAAAGCGTCACCTGTCTTGTAATACTTAAGATATATTCCTTGCAGACCACCACTAGCTAACAAGACTTTGAAAATATATATATATATATATAAATTTTTTTTTCACGTATATTTTCTTGCTCTTAAGCTACCAAACTTTCTCGTCGAGGAAAACCAATATTTTCTCCCCTCTTCCCACTCACTTTCCGTCTATTTCTAGGTACAAAATAGCTTTCTTCTTTTTCTCACTCCCTTTAGATATTGTCTCTTCAACTCCCATTGAATTTCTCAGCTCAATTTCTTTTCCAATTTTCTTTAACCTTTCTTATTTTTGTCTTCCTTTCTCCCCCTCCCCCCTTTTTTTCTCTCCCCCTCTCTCTCTCTCTTCCTTCCATCTTTCCACCTCCTCCATTTGCTTCCCTAACGTTCTTCTAATATTTTTCGAGTCATATTTCAACCACACATTTTCTCCTT
>JAPQNM010000043.1:1839663-1849663 GCA_029783475.1 Metacarcinus magister | reverse complement strand
AACATTGATTTTTGACGCAACAAAATACAGTTATCAACTATTTTTTTTCATTTTTTTTTTTTCAAGGAAAGACATATATTTCAAGGGAAGCAAAATTGTAAAAAAAACAGATTCAAATTAAAGTTGCAGTGTGAATGAAGTGAATATAAACTAAAGCGAGAGAGAATCGACGAAAAAAATTGAAAAGTGACTGCTGAGAATACATAACATAATAGGAATTCAAGGAATATCTGCAGACTACTTACCAATCGAGAGTGAGACTGAGAAGACTGTATTCGCGGCGGTGAGGGAGAGTGAGAGGCGGACGATGGGGGACATGGGCCGTTTCACCCACGGACACGCACACATCACAGCGCTGCTCACCAGACCCGACGCTACGCACAGCCCGATCACCACCTACAGGAACAGATGCTAAGGTAAGACTAGCGGAAAGAGGTACTTTGATTAAGACCCAATCTGTAATACCATGCAAAAAACTATGCAATATCCTACGAGAACAGCAAAAGAAGGAAGATTCTGTGCCATGGATCAGCATTACAAGGATAAGGACGAGGATGTAACCCATAAAGGAGTCTCGTAAACTATTCTTATCGTAGCTGAATGGCAATCCCTATTCACCACGGTTACATTCTGGTTTTCTGTCGGCACAAACTGAGTACCTTTCTGGATCATGGAGAACGAGAAGGGTTGGGTTGGGTTGCATTACCACGAACACGGAGGAGAAAAATATAATGAGAAATAGTTGCACAATACTGAAGCTTTGGGAGATAATCATGTAAGTGCTTGACATCGTACAGGCAATGATAAATAAACGAAAATGCACCACTTCAATTATTTTTATTATTTTTTTATGTAGCTCATGAAAATTTTAAATACAGCTGAACACAAACTTGACTTAATTGTTCCTGTTTATGAATTACAAGTAACATTTCCTTGGTATTCGCCTGTGGAAGTGTTCTTGGAAGCATATTTTTGAGTTTGTATATTAGACTGAGTCGAGTGAAACCAGATATTCTAGGATTCCACCTGATGCTAGGTTGAAATGTTGAGCTGAGAACAGAAGACAGCTTGAAATGAGACTATCTGTCTGTGTGTGTGTGTGTGTGTGTGTGTGTGTGTGTGTGTGTGTGTGTGTGTGTGTGTGTGTGTGTGTGTGTGTGTGTGTGTGTGTGTGTGTGTGTGTGTGTGTGTGTGTGTGTGTGTGTGTGTGTGTGTGTGTGTGTGTGTGTGTGTGTGTGTGTGTGTGTGTGTGTGTGCGTGTGTGTGTGTGCGTGTGTGTGTGCGTGTGTGCGTGTGCGTGTGTGCGTGTGTGCGTGTGCGTGTGTGCGTGTGCGTAGTAAGAAAAAAGTATATACAAACAACATTTACGGTTCTTTGAAATATGATGCAAAATTTTATCGCTTTGTCACAGATGTCAATAGAGCGACAACAATTGTATCGCGATCGTCGATAACTTTTTCACAACTTTAAATTGCAATGAACTCCACAACGGCGAGAAACCTGGGCTGTGGGTGTGCTCAAGTCATTTTAAGTTACCGGGTTGATCATGGCAGCTCTCCACCAGCCAGCCACGGGGAGCAGCCTGGACTGAATGGCTTGGTACGTTGTATATATTCTGAGACCTGCAAAGAATGGTCTACACTCTACACCCTCCTATTCTTCCCTCGTTTACTCAGCTGACGGGCCTGCAGGAGGGAGAATTTCTGTGCCGACAGCTTAGTGATAACCTCGGCCTTTCGTTATTTGCTATCTGCTTGGCTAGAGACCATGCTAGTGACATCAGAATACTACAGCAATTTATCAGTGAAGTTTGCACGACAATACTTGAAGACTACACTCTAGTCTGTAGCTTTTTTTTTTTTTTTTTAATAATGCTACAATACATATTTACATGAAAAGCAAGAACTGTGTATCTATAAATTTAATGTCAAGGTTGTACTCACCAATTCTTGTTATTACGCAATTGCATTTGGTTTAGTTATTCATATGGAAAATTGAAAAGAAACTCGTAGCTTTCTAAACATTGTGCCCCGATCCCCTCCCCCCTCCCCTTCGCTAGCACCACGTAATATAACTTTCCTATATTCATAATTAAATATTTTCTACAACACTAAAAATATAATTCGTAAATTGCTTTTCAGTTTTCAGCTTAAGGACTTTGGAAGCAGCGTTTTCCTTCTGCTTTAATGGATGTGAAAATTCTTCCCACCTCACACCTGCACCACTCAGTCAGTCAGTCAGTCCACTACGACGAACACCCACCCAACGCTTGCACCGGGAGAATACACACACACACACACACATATATAACAAAGCTTAAATAGTGTATGTAAATGACATTTTTGTAGCGTTGTGTGCATAATGTAGCCTTTGGAAAGCACATTAAAGTGTTGGTAAGTAACGTTGGTGAAACAGGAAAGGAAGACAGTCCCACAGAACACAAGAGGCGAGTCAAGGACGAGGTTCCAACACACACACACTGTCACATATACCCACATAAGGAGTGTTAGGTTAGGTTAGGTTAGGTTTAACTGACACTTCTCTCTCAGCCACACACATATCATTATCACAAGTTCATAATAAAGGTGTGGTATACAGTGTTCAACGTGATTTTTTGGAATAACACTGAGCTAGACACTTTAGGCACAATTTCATTAGGCGATGAGCATCATGATGTTCTCAGTTTCAGTCAAGTAACGCTTCATAACAGTGTCTGGTTCTTCAGCTTCAACCTTCAGCTTTAAGTGGAATTTCCTTCATTCCTTATTTACCCAAGACAATGTTTCTTCCCAGACTGCTTGGCCTCGGGTGCCTTTGATTTAGAACGTGTTCCTCGTACGTGGCAGGAGAATTAATCGTTTGTTTCTCTCCCTCTTGCTCCAACATGTAATACCTACTATGTTAACTCTGAGATTGATACAGATAGATTAATAACTGTACAATGGGTGCGCTGCCTAGACTGATTGTATAAAGTCTATGTGCTGAATAATATTTCATAGGAAAGAATCTAGTTCTAAAGCCATTTCAAATACGAGAATAATTAGTTGCCATTCTTTCACTTACAAAGATTACAGTGGAGGAAAAAAAGTTCATGGTATTGTATATTCATCGTTCTGGTTTGAAACAATTCACAAAAAAGAATAATAGGTCACATTTGTAGATACCTGCAATTCAACATATTTAGGCAAAACATAAAATTACTTTCTATCTGTCTTTATGAAACACTAATCAAACCGAAAACTAGGAAACCATACATACCCTAGTTCTAATTGTACACACACACACACACACACACACACACACACACACACACACACACACACACACACACACACGCACACGCACACGCACACGCACACACGCACACGCACACACGCACACACACACGCACACACACACGCACTCCCTTACTAATAGATTATTCAAGATACAAATTACTCTTGGGAATGCTAATAACCATTTATCTCCCGCGATCGTAAGTCTTCCTTAATTAAGAGTCTCTCGTGAGGAACCACATCGCCGTCTTACAGCTCGATGAGTCTTGAAGAACGCAGGAAATTGCATTAAAAAATAAAATCAGAAAGATAGAAGAATATAAGATTCCCTTTATGTTTTAATTACTCTTGTGGAATAGGAAATTGTTGAACAGGTTTAGAGAGTACCTGTGTTTCATTTCCTGCGAGATAAAACAGAACAAAGAGTGAATTTTCTGCATTGTTTAATGAAACGAGTGTGTACAAGTTCAAGGCCCGCATAGCAATCCAAGTCGACTGAATTCAAACAGACAATGGTACTCTATGCGCGAATTCGGATGCGCCAATAATATAATAAAATTAAATACTATAATGATATATAAATATACAAATGTCTACATGTCCAGTGCCTACATTTGAAATATATTGGAATACTAACACCAAATAATAACTACTGTGAGCTTGCATTTTCCCATCACAAAACTCCAGTCTCTAGGCATACCATCCCCGAAGTTTCACTCTCCCTACCATTCAGCCTGACACTTCCATCTCTTCAAGTGCTCTACATCGTCCTCTCCAGCGTCCAGATTGTCTCTGTCCCACGCTTGAGCTCACCACACTACGACACTTCCAACACCCTCACACCACCTGTTCAACTGCAACCTCCACCACCCAGGTTCTCTTGGGGCTTCATCGGGTCCATATGTCTTGTTTATGACCCCCTCAGAGGCAGCTGTGACATAACGTATAAATTGGTTCAAGACACACTCGCAACGGATGCAGTTTGGAAGAATAGGGGACGACGCTGTAAGTTATCTATTCTTCGGGGTTAGGTTAGGTTAGGTTAGGTTAGGTTAGGTTAGGTTAGGTTAGGTTAGGTTAGGTTAGTTTAGTTATCTATCCTTCGTGGTTAGTACAAATTCACAAGTACGAGATGATAATACAGGCAATCTTTTTCACTTTTTTTCCTCGTCTGCCACCGGAACAATAATTATTTCATAGATCTTAATTTTGTTAGTGTATGAATTTTAGGAAAGTTTGGGACGCAATAGATAGTGTTTCTGCATAAAAAATCAAACTCCCTCCACTTTGATTCTTCTTTTTTCCGAAACATTCATCCTTTTATATTTTCCACCCTTCCAATATTTACCTAAGGACACAGGATCCTACTCAATTTACTTTAACTATTTTTTCACATTCTGAACTGTATGAAAATAAGAGGAAAATGCACAGGGTGGATGAAATACAGCCATACCATAAGTTATTATCTATGTATGTAATTCTTTTCATGCCATTGTAAAGAACAGTGACAGAACCAACGGTAGAAATGCAATGCCTCACTAACTTTTGTATATATTTTTTTCTCTAGATAGAGGAAGCATGGCAAAAGCTTTAGGGAAAAAAAAGATGAAAAAAATAGATTACATTGCCGGCCCCCCAAAAAAAGAGTTCAGAAAAATATAAAAAGTGGGTAGGGAATAGTTTAGGCTTGGAGGCATCTTGATAATATTGCTATCTTAAGAATATTCAAGTCGTAGGGAATTTCAATCAGAAATATTGAACAAATAATATGATACCCTGTATTTCAGGCATATTAAAGCGTTTAGTGTACAGAAAATATAAAGAAAATTAAGTAGAAACTCTAGCCTTGTGCAGCCAGGCCACGGGATGGATGGGAAGGTACGCAATTAGCGAGTTTCCACTTCATTCATAATTGTGAATGAAGACAATCACTGAAATGAGATGGACGTGTTCTTACAATACCAGCCCAACCAAGCTATTCTTGAACAAAGCTCGCACCAGATGATGCAATTGGCCGCTTTTGCAACTTAACCCGTCACGTCACTGATCATACGAATGTCTTGGTCACCTCACACCATATGTATCCTGATCCCCATACAAAGTAATGATAAATGTGTGTGTGTGTGTGTGTGTATATATATGTATATATATATATATATATATATATATATATATATATATATATATATATATATATACATATATATATATATATATATATATATATATATATATATATATTATATATATATATATATATATATATATATATATATATATATATATATAGAGAGAGAGAGACAAAGTGGAATTATGGAATTATAGTACATGCTATATGCTGTTATCCTCATTACGGGTTGACATCTTATGAATATGATAATGACAGTGATGCAGATGGGAACGAGGCTTTCACTATGCCTGGGGAAGGAGAGAGAAGGAGAGGGAAGGAGGGAAAAGGAGAGGGATGGAGAGGCAGTGCAGGGAAGGGCAAGGGATGAAGGCTTTGAGAGGCTGTTATGGGTTGGCTTCAGGATAAGCTAAGTGCACGCGTCGATGGTATATTTTGGACACAAAGGAACACCCATCCACCACTACACTCTGGAACCCTGCCACCTTACCCTGAAAGCCCAATATTTCATTGATTTTCTGAAGCGTTGAAAGTACCCTTGGTGTAACAAAACAAATTTAATTGAACAATAACAAGAAAGAATAGAAAAAATGGTACACAGAGGCGAGCAAAACGTGTGTGAACTGACATTTTTATTTTTCTGCGGGAGAAAGTCCTAACGACGCCCTACAGGAAAAAACAAAACCTACCAACAAACAAAACAAGAAAAAAAAAGAAAAAAATAAAGAAAAACAAAACCAGCAACATAAGAAAAAAACATTCAAAAGTAAAGAGAAACACAAAATGCAGTAACACTTTGAAAATATAACAGTGGTATAGACAAACCAACCCAAACCAATATATATATTATTAGTGTTAACCATAAAAGCATATCTATGATTTACATATTAATATAAAACAATAATAAAGTACAAACAAAATATATTAAACGAAAAAAACTAGAAAAATATATAAATAAAAAAGAAAAAAGAACAAAATACATAAATAAAACTAATATAACTAGGAAAAAAAATGAATAAACAATAGTAGTGATAATAATAATAATAATAATAATAATAATAATATAAACAATAACAATAATACTATCAACAATACTACTACTACTACATTTACGTGTGGCGATAACAGTCTATCATTTGAACCAAGAAGTAATGCTGCCTTCCCATAAATTCCACATATTCCTTTTAAATCCCCGAGAGAACTGAATCTGACCAAGGCTCAATAAATGCAGAGACACCGTAAATCCCCCTGGACTGTGAAGTAAATCCCGACTCCCTGCCTCTCCACTGCACGCCCTTCACTCCCCACACACACACACGCACGCACGCACACTCCCTCCCCCACACACACTACCCCCCCCACACACACACTTCACAAACAGTTCCTCCACCTTCACTTCTATACGATGCGCGATCTCCACCCGACAACGCACTCTCCTGTACTTTCTAACCTAACAACGCACTCTTCTTCCCTCCCTCCCTCCCTCCACAAGGCACTCATTTCCTCCTTCCATTTCCCTACTTAGTCCTTCCTTCCCTCCACCTACAATACCCTTCTTCCCTCTCTCTCTCCCTCCCTCCTTCCCTCCAAAAGACCTTCCTCTCCCTCATCCTACACTACCCTTCTTCCCTCCAGCACACCACACACTTCTTCCTAACTTCCTCCTATCCTGTTTTTTTCTCCACTAAGGATGCAAGGATCAACAACATCAAAAAAGTTAAAAATATGTAAGGAGGTGGACTAGTGCACACAAATAGGGACAGACAACTAGAAACTTATCAACAACTTTTGTAGGCTTTGATCCCATGTTCTTAGGAAATGAGAGTTCTGATTTCGTATGGACCCACATGAAGCTCCTTGTGGCGGCTGACTTCCCAATGGAAATCAATGTCTGAACGCTTTTATAATTGGTTTGCTAAGGGTGAAAACAAACTCGATGATTATGAAAACATATTTCTACCCTAAAATAAACACTGTCGTTGGGTTTGATGTACCTGTTCCAAGATGATAGATAAGTAGATGATAGATAGATAAGCTCTTTGCAACTGACAAAAAAAATCTTTATATATATATAATCTTTACTCTTAAAATAATGTAATGATTTCAACAACCAATGTTTGAGAGATCGATGCATAGAGGGGTGTGTTCAGATGTAGGAAGTGGCAGTAGCCTCAAACTACTCTAACAACTCCAGCACAGCCTTGAACTGTATAATACCTTCAAAGCTGAAACTTTCAAAACGACAACGAATATAGTAGTAGAGAGCGTACACGGCAGAAGTTTGGAAGGGGATTTGTTTATATTGACAGCTGGGATCGCATACACGAAGTACAGTATTAGTCTTCCTGAAAACCTGGCTCAGAATAAGGTTATATGTCTCTAAGAATCTTTCAAAATCCGGCAGCACCAACCAAGGCGCTCCCCCATCCTTCTTAAGTACAAGTGTGTAACCATCACTTCACGACACCGTTACATAATAGGAAAATAGCAGCAGATCTGGCGACACCAATTTTTGTTGTCCCCTTTCCAGTACCCTTTTAATGTAGGATGTTTTCTTTCCCAATCCTGGAGAAGCCTGAAGAAAAACTACTGACATGATAACAGAACGGTGTGTGAATACATTATTTAGTAAGGGGAAGGCAAGAGTTACGGAGGTGTAGTGTAGTTACTGACACTCACTTCTCTCTCATAACAAATCTTTGCTTACTTAAATGACATCCTCGTAATGATTCTCCAAATACTGAACGGAGAATCGGAACACCATAAACTTGTGATTGATGTCCGGTTTGGAGACTGAATGAAACTTTACCGTTTTTAATATCTTTTTCCGGAATCCTGGAAAATCACTGAATGTTTTTGCGAGTCTACATGAAAGTCTGTATGTGTAAATTCTTTAATCCATAATCCTCGAGTCTGGATCCGAGGGCACGTGCCAGGCTTTCTGGGAGTCCATTTTGATAATCGACATAAATTTGTATATATATGAACGGATGAGAACAAGACAATACGAATAAAACTCAGGCCTGAAACGTGCTCAGCCGATCGTTCCATTTGTGCACAGGGTTATCTAAAGTGATATTTGTCAGTAGTGTGCGCTGTTATATGACGTTACGATGTGGATGATTCACCCTCTTCCCTCTTCTTCATATACACGGCCGTTACATCGTTGAGGTTACCGCCTTTCTCCCCTACTCTCCGGGTGATACATTTACATACCAACCAAAGACGGATGGCTGGAAAGACAAGCCAACTGGATGTTTGCCCGAAGCACAAGTTGTACCCTGACTTTTGGACAGCTGCTTAAAGTCAACAACTACGATTTCATTCCCAAAGCTCGTTGGTAATGATTAAATAAATAAAAATGTTATGTTCTATACAACTTTCATGTGTTATTTCTTATGTATAATAAAAGTGATAACTGATAATCTAATTTCTTCATTTATCCCTAATCTTACTTCCATTTCACTATTCACAAGCATATTTTTTCCGTCTCGTTGTCCTGTAGATGCATCATAAAATTACATTAATTATTCAACACCAAATCATTTTCAACTGCAACATATTTTTCTTATAATCTTAATTTCCTAGGTCAGAGCATTCTTTCCTGTTTATGGTTACCTTTAACATACAAATCCCTCTCTTTCTAATCATAACATACATAGAGTTAGTCTGAAAATTACACTATTTTATATATATACGAAGAGCCAAGTAATCAGCATTAGCCTCGTATCCTTCCCCCAAATAACTGTGTCATAAAAACTAAATAAAAAAATCGAGGAAGAAAAAATCATGTTTAGGGAATACTAATAAATAATCCAGAGTTCATCCCGCACCGTCAATAGAAAAAAACTCACACCCCGATGCCGCCAACTTGTGTGTGAGTCAGATAACATTATGACGGAACTGGACACTTAAATACGGGATTGTACAGCTAGTATCGGAGTTCTGACCTAATAAAACAGAGAAGAATGGTGAATGTTTTGTGATATTTTCGTTGATGTGAAGTCACTGCTACCCACCACCACCCCTTTAATCTGTCTGTCTCTCTTTCTCTTTCTCTCTCTCTCTCTCTCTCTCTCTCTCTCTCTCTCTCTCTCTCTCTCTCTCTCTCTCGGTAGATAGGTTGATAGATAAGTAGGAAAGTAGGTAGTAGTGTGTGCGTGTGTGTGTGTGTGTTTTATATATATTAATCTGTTTATCTATCTTTCAATAGGTACATAACATTTACAATCTCCAAACATTGTTCTAGAATTTCATAACGCATGTTCCTATTCCATGGTTCAAATGCATTCAGGTAATAGCTGGGATCCTAATCTCTATTATCGCTTCGCCTCGCTTCATCTGTGTTCCTCGTGTCCCAGACGAGGAAACACTTTAAGGAAAACAAATGGGTCCTCAATGAATCAAGGTTTCGACTGATGATCACATTGAAGAAAAAAAAAAAGGAAATCATTGCACTAAAAGATTAATTAAAAGATCTGGGAGTTAGATAAGGTTCAGAATTGTTCCTCGTTAACTGGAGATAACACAACAACACTCGACTCGACCAGCCAGATCCGGTCACACCAAATGACCTTCCAATGTTACCTTGTATTGC
>JAPQNM010000043.1:1807163-1837163 GCA_029783475.1 Metacarcinus magister | reverse complement strand
ACTATTCAACAATAACTACTTCAATACATTATACCCCTGCTATATTTTCTTCCACTTCTCCTCTCAATTTTTATATAATCTCCTTTCTCTCCGTTCCCTTCCTTCACAGTACTCGGCGCCAAACTCCCTCCAGTCCACTCTATTTCTAGTGTTTCTGAAAGAACCAAGTACTTCCTCTCTCGTCCTTCCCATCCACGACTTCCATTCACACCGCTCCACACTTCTCCTATATCAGTCCATTCCGACCTTTCATTGCATCTTACTTTCACAATACGTTTTCTCTCCTCTTTCCCTACACGATTTTGCGATGCCTCGGGCCTGGCAGACACACGCAATATCTCCCTTCTATTTTATATAATTATAATGCAATCTGAAGAAGAAGAAGAAAAAGAAAGAAGAACGAAAAAGAAAAAAGAAAAAGAAAAAGAATAATAATAAGCAGCAAAAGCAGAAAAGGCAGAAGAAGAAGCAAAAGAAGCAGAAGCAGAAGCAGAAGAAGAAGGATAAAAGCGATGACTTACACCTAACAATCCACTATTCAAGCTCGTAAAGAACCACAATCGTATCCTGTAACTTATAGTCACGCGGTGGTGCGGAAATACGATGGCTGATCATCAATACATTTGTCAACTTGTCTTTAAACTGTAAAACCTCCGAAATGTGGGAAATCACATTACATAACCATTTATCTGAAGGTGGCGGCGTGGGAGGGAGGGAGGGAGGCGCTAGGTGTGTGTGTACCTTTAATACTACACTGTGCTAGACTTGTAACCAATTGGAAATCATATAAAATCACTCATTCATCATATATGACTCAATATAATAATGTGAAATACTCATCTTCGCATCTCATAGTATTTACATGTCTGAAGTCAATAAGACCGAGTTGTATAGACTTTTGATGAAGACATAACTTTAGCTGCTGAGGGTGAATTGTAAGGAAATATTTCATCTTCTACTTTCCAAGAGTGTGATTTACATATACGGATCGGAACTACTTCGGAAATATTTATTTTTCGAATGATTCAATACGAAATTCCTGCCACATTTGGTATATTTAACTACGAGGGTTAAGTTAAGGCAGCACACATCAAAGATCTAATTGAAATATATAGAGATTTCTTTGATAAAACAATATTTAAACACTGTACGAATCTTTAATATAAAAAAACAAATTCTCGTTGTGTGTCTGTACCGGCCATCCCTAATATCCCCATATGGACATTTCTTCTCTCCTGTCACCACCAGCAAGACATAATACAACACAACACTGGCCACGAGTAAGGGTTCCTCAGCCACTCTCACACCACCCAACACACTCCCTCGCCTCCACACCTCCACACATCACTCAACAAGGTGCCAATAAGCCTCACTCTAACACGACTGAAAACTCTGTGAACACAAGGTAGGATGAGATGACACGTGGGTCTTTGATTTTCTCCACTTTTCCGATGGAGTAATAAAATAACACCTCCACACATCACTCAACAAGGTGCCAATAAGCCTCACTCTAACACGACTGAAAACTCTGTGAACACAAGGTAGGATGAGATGACACGTGGGTCTTTGATTTTCTCCACTTTTCCGATGGAGTAATAAAATAAGATATGATCGTATGATAAAAAAAACAAAAATGTGTGCGTGTGCGTGTGCATGTGCGTGTGCGTGTGCGTGTGCGTGTGTGTGTGTGTGTGTGTGTACTAAATTTGTTTAAATATGATTTTAATCAAATGGTATTTTCCTGTGTTTGCTTCTGTTCTAGACAAACAAAATCAACGAGAAGATGGTGTAGAGTGTAGACAGATAGATGGTGAGCGTTGAAAAACACTCCTATAATCAATAATTTACGTCATCACCAAACTGAAAAGAAGTGAAAAAATAAGGCTTGAAAAATAAGGCTTAGGAGACTAGGAGAGCTAATGTTGCAATCTCCTACAACCCTTTATATTGTACGAATATATTCTTTGTATTATAAAATGAAGCAAATATGAAATGAAAATAAAACTGAAGCACGCCATTCCTGCCCAGCAACGGAAATGAATAACATGGAGAAGTTTTCTATGTTTTTTTGGCTGACATGAATATTTAGTTTACTGGACAACAATTTTTTCATATTCTTGTCTATGAACACGTTTATGTTTTTGCTTTATCTTATTTTTAAAATTTATTTTTCTTCTCTTTTTGAAAACCAACGAAGGGTACAGAGTTGATACTTTTCTTGTCAACATTGTCAGGTTGAGGCCAGCAGCGGATGCTCCTCAATTCCTTCAACACGACATTACATTTCCAGTGAAGATATAAGAGTTTACTCGAAGCGTGACTGAGTTCGCTTCACTTCAGTAAATTTCCTGTCTCAGTGCTCCTCTGACGCAGGTCGGATGAGTGAATGCCCTTCCAAGGAAAACACACAAGTGAGTTACAGCACTTGAACTCGTTTCGGGGAAAACAAACACCACGGTTGACACAAATTCGTTCCAGGAAAAAAAACACTGAAAAACACCACTTGCTTCACTCCCTCAGTAAATGAAACAATGTAATTGTTACTTCTTCTCACGTTTTGGGGAAAAAACTAACCTTGTGACGCATGATAAAGTTTTGAAGGAGAGATATCTAACCACTTACCGGCGGAAGGGAGGCGAGGAGAGAGAGGAAAAAAGACCTACTAAGCGAACTCATACAAGGCATCAGCTCAGTTTCGGAAAGCAAGTTCGTGTCTATATCTTTAATTTCGTGTAAATACAACAAATCTTGCTGTAGTATATCCGAAAATATGAGGTTATAAATAGCTTGTTGAATCCACGCCTGCAAGAGCCTGATGCCGCTGCCTCGTGTTTTCATGGTAATACAGTAGAGAAGCAAACTTTAATCATGACCCATCATTCTCCTAAACTTGCCCGGCGCCTCAAACTAACTTCTCATCCGTGACTCATTTATGAGAACCAAACTTATTCACGAAACTAACACAGCCAATGCCAAACTATTAAATAAAAAAAAATCATAATAAACAGATGCGGATGAATGCTAAATCTTATAAAAGAGGCATTTCAAACGAACATTTCCACCTGAGACCTCAATAACTTTTCATCATACTCATACCAACATTAATACAAAAAAAAACAAAAATTCATACAAATACGAAACAAAACATTTACTTACCGGTACAACAATGGCGTAGGCTTGCTCTTGGGGGCTGGTCACGCCTTCAGATTCAATTCCTCCTTCATCATCAGGGAAGCACGTGGCGTTACTCTCCCCCATAACCCCTGAACATCTTTCAGGGACCCAGGGACTGCCAGACACCCCTTGGATCATGACAGTAAGAGGCGTGGTGCTAACATTCCACCGAGCCATACTAGCGGACTCAGACAAGGGTGAGGTGGAGGTAGAGTACTCAGTTACCGTAGTCACTTAGAAGACTACCACCTTCACTTCGCTTCTTCACTTGCTTGGGTTCGTTGGCGTGTTTCCCGTTCTCTGTGTCATGGGCGTTGGGTGGGCGTTGGATGTCCGTCTGGCTGTCACTTCTGGCCCGCCTCTAGCCTTCCATCCTGCAAAGAAAAATGTTGAAATGAGGTTTAAAAATGGTCAGGTACAAAAGAAAGAGAAAAAGAAAGAAGGAAAAAAAGAAGGAAAGAAAGATAGAAAATAGTAAGGAGGTGGAGGAAGAGAGGAGGAAAAGAAGGAGAAGGAGAAAGAGAAGGAGAAAGAGGAGGAGGAAAAGGAGAAGGATAAGGAGTAGCAGGAGGAGGAGAACAAGAACAACAACACCAACAATAACAACAACAACAAATGATGATAATAATGATGAATCTTCCGTAGTGCAGAGTACCAAAACACGTTCCTTTAAACATAAATTCTACTGCCATCTCCTCCAACAAGGTTTTCGAAAGACGCTCTGTGACCCGGAGTAACTTTGTGACTGGGTTTACTTTTCATTAAGTTTGCTTTAGACAACGTTTACTCTACATTAAGAACAAACCCACCTAGTTAAGATGGACCCTACGGTGTGTGTGGTCAGAGTTTATATGAAATTCTAGGTAATTCTCTCTCTCTCTCTCTCTCTCTCTCTCTCTCTCTCTCTCTCTCTCTCTCTCTCTCTCTCTCTCTCTCTCTCTCTCTCTCTCTCTCTAAAATGCACTGAAGGTCTAGGAGGAACGAACAAGGACTGTCAATGAGCTTCAATCTAAAAGGTATAGAACCCTGTATGCTACAATTAGTTGAATGCATCTAGGTAACGAGATAAACATGCACACACACACACACAAGCACACACACACACACACACACACACACACACACACACACACACACACACACACACACAGATACACACACACAGATACACACACACACACACACACACACACACACACACACACACACACACACACACATTAATACCAATCGCTAGCTGTTCCCTTGAGCCATTCACACTATTTGTATCATAATGTTCCTGAATTTCGCCAGAAGACAACAATGGCAGAAATAACTCCCCTAACCTTAATAGCTGACTCCGTAAAGTAATAATCTCTACTTCCCTCCTTGTATACTGCATAATGTTTCTCTATTATAGTTTAACCCAATAAGTGTTACCCCAGAAATACTAACAAAACATTTTCTTGGTTCAGTAAATTAAAATGAGGCTCGGCACCATTAACCTCCCCTCGTATATATGATTATAATAAACAGCACAGTAATAACAACGGGAACGGGCGCACAGCAGGGGAGAATAATGCTTTCATCGAGGAAAAACATTACGCTTTAAAACCCCTCGCACAAGGAATGCAGCCTAATAGAGTGTCAGGGAATAGATCGAAGGAACCCAACCCAACACAACACAACTGGTATTATGAAGCGAAGCGACACAAACCGAATGAGTCAGAAATTCTCCATTAGTACCACGGAGGTAGATGTAGAAGTGAAGACGACGATACTGTATACGAAGCCAAACAATTACAGAGTCTTAATCAATCTGACGCAGTGGTACGCGAGTCTTGCTGAAAGAATCTTACTCTCATCCCCCGCCACTTCGTAAGACGCTCAGCAGATTATTGGTTGGGGTTCTACATATTTTCTCTCTGAATATCGTGGCTTGGGATTTTCCTCTTTGGCTTCATAAGGGAACTGTTCTCTCTCTCTCTCTGTCTGTCTGTGTTGTAATAACGTGTACCATTCCAGTTCTATACATGGTCTTTTCTTGTCTTGTCCTCTCCCCCTCACTGTCACCTAAAAGCCTCATTTCCTCTCTCACTATCTATCATGATTCTAATTGCCTCTTCTCCTCTTCTTCCTCTTTCTCCACCCATCTCCACTTTCTGTTTCCGTTTTTCCCACAGTATTGTTTGATTTCTTTTTTATGTTATTTTTCTTTAGTATTTCTTCCTTATTTGCTATTATCACAACTACTACTTATTCCATCTTTTGCATCATTATTATAACTACTATCACTAACTCCTCTTTCTCCTCCTCTTCCTCTTACTTCTCCTCTTCCTATTCTTCCTCCTCCTCCTCATCTGATTAAATAAACAAAACAAAAATAATAGATTCAATGTAATCAATCGGGAAAAATATTTGATGCATGACACGACAATAACAAGAGATAACTACAATGCAAATAAAAGCACAAAGATGTAATACAATTGGTCGTAAATCGTATACTTCAATGTTTGAATAATTTACTACTTGGAACAGACATCCAATTCATCCTTGATCAAACACATATTGAAATTTAAGAGAAAATGTTTTATTAACTAACTGCTTTTACCTTTGACATTTTATTATATATCTCTATGATAGATTGGTAGCAACAATTTTTGATAGAGGAGTAAAGGGAAAAGAAATAGCATAGTATAGTCGTGTCGTGCTTCTGTTTATTCATTAAATATATGTCTCTTTATTTGAACACTTATCAATTCATTAATAAAATACAAAATGAATAGTGTAAGTATATGTCCTTTCCCAGATAAGTACTCTCTCTTCCCTATCCTGCAGTAATAGTTTTCTAATGTTTTTTATTTATTTATTTATTATTTTTTTTAACCGGTAGTGTCTGGGAGAGAGGAATGGGCGGGGAGGGAGAAGAAACCTTTACCCATGCATGTCCTGTTCTCATTGCAGTGACGAAAACCTGCTTGAACATTTAAACTGGTTTCACGCTAGTAGGCATTGTGTTACCCATTATCCCTTTGTTTCCTTTGTTTCTCTTCCTTCCTCCTCCTCCTCCTCCTCCTTCTCCTCCTCCTCCTCCTCCTCCTACTTCTCACAGATCCTTCTCCTCTCTTTGAACTTCTTCTTCTCCTCCTCCTAATCCAACGACACTGTATTCTCCTTCCATCCCATCTTCCACATTTCCTCTCTCTCCTTTCTCTCTTACTTTCAAATACCAGACAATTGAAATCAAATAAAAAGGCAAAGAAAACCGAAACATTATGGTACTCGAAAAAAGAAAAAAAATATCAAGAGAAAGCAAGCAAAACAAACTTAATGAAAAATTGAGATAACACTTTTTTGTATTTGAAGATTTTTTGGAGAGTGTGTGCGTCTCTTATCACTTCACGCTCCTAACTGTCTCTAACTAGAAGAATCGCAGAGGAGGTGGAGGAGGAAGAGGAGGAGGAGGAGGAGGAGGAGGAGGAGAGGAGGAGGAGGAGGAGGAGCAGGAGGAGCAACAGCGCGTCATTTTTAAATTGAAAGACAAACACCCTTGAGATTTCAGTACCAATAAAAGTTCCTACGAGGGTAATGAGAAGGCAAAGGAAGAAAGAGACGAGGAAGGAAGGAAGCGAAGGGAAGGGAAGGGAAGGGAGAAGGAAGGAAGAAAGGAAGTAATGATAGTGTGAATAAAAAACTATGAGGTCAAGGGAAGAAGAAGGGAAGACAAGAGGGAACGTGTAGATAAGGATGAGGAGAAGGAAAAGCTTCAGTAATTTCACAAAAAAAACTCCCCAGACTTAACTACCACAAGCAAGATAGAGTCGGAACATCGCTCACCAAAGGGACTTATTTTTTCCCCTCATCACACGTTTCCCTCATGACTGTTAGTGACTTTCTTCTCTTTGCTGTCTCTCTCCTCTCATTAATCATGTTTATCTTCCTCCTCATGTCGGCGAGAGAGGGAAGAAAACACATCATGATAACACACACTCCTCAGAATTAACACGAAAGCAAACCACCTTTTCATCTTAATACTCATATGATTCTACAGTAAAAAAAAGTCAGTCGAGTCGTGATGGAGAGTTAGTTAGTTAGTTATCAAGCAGCCTTATACTCGTACAGAATGCTACCTTGCCTTCAGCCTTGCGATATGAGATTTGCAGGCTTGGGGGGAGTTAATTAAAGCAATAAGCCTGAACTCACGACCTAGAAAGCCCTGCGAGTGAGCTGGTGCAGTTTACTTCGGCTATCTCGGAAACCTTCTCTAGGCTTCATCTTTTAGTTATCTGTGTGAAGCCAAGGTCTACTACATCTCTCTCTCTTTCTCTTTTTTTTTCTTCTTCTCTCTCTCTATCTATCTATCTATCTATCTATCTATCTATCTATCTATCTATCTATCTATCTATCTATCTATCTATCTCCCTCTCTCTTTATTTAAACAGGATGGTCTTTACAAGGTATAAATTATGTTTGTATAAGGGGAAATTATCTACAGCGCTCTCTCTTTCTCTCTTCTCTCTCTCTCTCTCTCTCTCTCTCTCTCTCTCTCTCTCTCTCTCTCTCTCTCTCTCTCTCTCTCTCTCTCTCTCTCTCTCTCTCTCTCTCTCTCTCTCTCCCAAGACATTTCACAAACGCACGTGACGTCTCAATTCAATAAACACACAAGGCAACTAAACCCATATACGAGAAACTCAATTAATCCAGAGACGAGACGGTGTGGGGAAGAAGAGAGGGACAGGGAGAGGGAGAGGGATGGAGGGAAAGCGCATTTGGTCTAATATCAACACCCCTTCGTTCCTAGTCTTAATCAGCGACAATTCAATTCACGGCAAGGAAACGCGTGGGGAAAAAGATGAAATTCAATAGAAGCGTTTCCTTTTTTTGATAATCTTAACAATCTCGTACTTAAGTTGGTGTACGTTTGTGGCGGATGACGACAGGTGGACAAGGAAAGATTGTGTTGAGAGGAGGAAGAAGAAGGACAACGAAAAATAAGAACAAGGAGATGAGAGTGGATGAAATTAAGGAGGAGGAGAAATCAGACGACAAAGAGGATGGCTACTAAGGGAGAAGAAGTAGAAGTAGAACTAGAATAAGTAGAAGATGGGAGGAGGAGAAGAAGGACAAGGAAGAGGAGGAGGAGGAGGAGGAGGAGGAGGAGGAGGAGGAGGAGGAGGAGGAGGAGGAGGAAGAGGAGGAGGAGGAGGAGGAGGAGGAGGAGGAGGAGGAGGAGGAAGAGGAAGAGTAATGAAATCACATCTCAGGCTTACGTGAGTAAATCTTGAGACCTTACCAATTAAGTAAAGGGATGAAATGTTTGTCTTAAGTTCATAATGATTATTGTTTGTTTATCTTTTAATGAAAATAGGAAATCTTATCTAGCTGTGGACAAGCTCTTGCCAGACATATCAACACATTTTGGAATTTGATTATATATTCTAAACTCATATTTAATTACATACTATTATTCTGCTTAAAATATAAGCGAAAATAAAACCTTTACAACACATCCAGAAGAAATGGTTCAATATAAAACTGATTTCAGCTGTCTGTGTCATGACAGTGGCGCCCGACCAGAACACACAAACAGCAAACAAGCATGGTCACATTAATTACTACCCTGACAAGCAATGTCACTCAGTTCATTGCACCAAAAACATCCCACCAAACATCTTTCTCCCATCTCGTATGTGGTGTTTGTGGTGTTTCCTGCTGCAGTTCCTTCTAAGGTTTCTTTTTCCTCGTCTTTCCGTCATGTTAAGCCAATCAGCATATAAACAAGGAAGCATGCATAAAACACTTTAGTATGAAGCAAACCGCAGAGCAAGGATGTGCACGTTCTCTGGGGTTATGAGACTTCCTGCGTAAAAATTTGGGGGCAGCCACGAAATGTCATGCATGTGGATGTTTCTTCCCCTCCCTTGCTTTCCTCGCCTCTGAAGTACACGTTGCAATTTGCTGGAACCTCTCTCGGGAAATGAAACTCTCTGTTTTACCGACGTTTAAACGGAGTGTTAGGAATACGTCTCTGTCAGTACTAATAGTTTATCCGAAGAAACCAGAGAAAGTTTCCATATTGTTTTGCAGAGAGAACGAGAAAAAATAAGGTACATCCAAGACTCTGTCCACAAAGATTAGGGCAGAGCCGGTCACCTCATCCATCACACACCACGGCGAACCTATTTGTATTTGTTCTGCGTTATGTTTGTTTTGCTCATCATTTGTCTCTGTCGCCTCTCCCCTTAACTGTCTGGGTAGACAAACACTTTCTCACCTGCCCTTCAACGCGCACGCACACTTACATACACACGCACACATACAAGTACCCCAGTCTGCCTTTCCACTTCCTCTCTCGCTGCACTAACCGTCCAGACAAAATTACAAACGCCACCAGTATATATTATTTAAATACCTACGTCTGTCCTAAAAAGAAACAGACCGTTCCTCTTGCAAAGCTTCGAGGGAATTCTCCTTTCAGGTTCTTATTATGCACAGCCTCACTTGCCTCTTTGTAGTGAGGAACAAGAACTTTATGAGGAGCCTCGCTTACGCCATTAGAATAAAGAAAAATCTGGCAATTAAAGAAAGCTCATGAAATCCTGCGTTCCTAATCTTAAAAGTGAATTAAAACTTATAATTGACACTCCAATTGGTGTTAAATTTCAGTTTTCTTGTCTGGATGTGTTGAATCTGTCTGCTGTATTATACCCGAACAAAAGACAGCGGTGAAACTACACTGTCTGTCTGTCCTCCGCGGTCTAAGCTACGACACTCTCCCGTCCTACCTTATAAACCTGGCTAGCTGACCGTCTCTCTGGGATGGGCAACGTAAAATCTAATCAAATCCGTAAAAGGGTTCCCTCATCTAAATCAAATCATCTCCATAAACCAACTCAAGAAAAGAACCAGAGAAGAAAAATGCAAGTAAAATTTTGAAATGGTGAAAAGCAATGGTAAAAAAAATATTAAAAAAAAAAACCACCCAAACCAAACTAAGTAAAAATTTGAAATGATGAAAAAAGCAATTGTAAAAAAATAAATAAATAAAAAACACCTATACCAATATCCATGAATTTAGGGTAATGCTAGAAAATACACGGCATTCTTAGGAAGGGTCTGAGCGGCACCTCCCTCGAACGTGAAGATGTGCGGGCGTCGGGGAAGGAAAAATACACAGGCTGGAAAAAAACAGCACAGTAAAAAACGTAAATGTCCGCGTGGGGAGAAGGGAGCAGCAAGCGACCTGAATGTGGAATAAGGTTGAGTGAAATGCAATATGGAACTTGAAATAATGGAAGGAAAAAGGGGACAGAGAGAGAGAGGGAGGGGGACGAAGAGGTAGAGAGAAGAGAGAAGAGAGAAGAGAGAAGAGAGAGAGAGAGAGAGAGAGAGAGAGAGAGAGAGAGAGAGAGAGAGAGAGAGAGAGAGAGAGAGAGAGATAGGAAATAGAGGAAATTAAAAGTCTTCCAGCTCCCGCATAAAGCCAGGCTCAACCTAAATAAATGTTACAAGCCATAAAAATTAAAAGGTGAAACATTAACCTTTGCATTTTTATTCATTGTAGTTTCTAGGTAAATAAAGAGGAATGAAACGAAACGAAACAAAAACGAAAACGAAACAGCAAACACGCCGAAAATATGTCACATGAATACACAACACGACAATCTATTAATCACCCACGTAATTAAAAAAAAATAAATAGAAAAATAAATAAAAACACTCGGAGTCTCGTCATCATGAGAGTAATAAATCCCAAAAACTCCCACGTATTATATATTTACTTCTCTTTCTTCCTCGGATCCCCACCACTGCCTTGTTTGATAATAGGTTTTCTTGAAGGCTTTGCACAATTCCCTTCAGACTGAGTCCACAGCCAATCGTCAGTGCGGCCAGAACGTCACTGCGATATCACTGAGCTGAAGAGAGAATTGCGTTGTCCTTCCCAATGTCAGCTCTCGGTCTAAGGCTTCACAACCCTTCCCCTTTGGCTTCCTATCCAATGAGTGTTGATTTGTTGGTCAGCTAAGGTGTGATACAGGTGTGAAATTAATTGTGATGATAGGGATAAGAATGAGGAAGAGGAGGAGGATGAGGAAGAGGAGGAGAATGAGGAGGAGGAATTTTTTGGGGGGTCATATATATTTCAACTATATTAAACAGTTAATTACACGCACACGCACACGCCCACGTACACGCATAGAACGAGAGCGAGAGAAAAATATAATAATAATGATTCATTAAAATTAAGTGAGGAATTAATAACCAACAATGATAAATTAAGCTCATAATTTACAACTATGCAACAGTTTCCATGTTTTATTCATACGTTTCCAAATATTAACATACATTTGAAAAAAAGCTATTACTTCTAATAGACGTATTGAAAGCCAGAAATTTAAAATGTTTGCTCATATTGTCGTTCCATCTGTCATATGTCGGGGTAATTTTTTTTTGTGGTGTGGTAGTGTAAGGTGGGGTTGGGTAGGGTGGGGTGGGGTGGGGTGGGAAGGGAGGAGGAAGAAAGAGGAGGAGGAGGAAGAGTGTAAAACTTCAGTGCCGTGAGTCAAGGCAGTACGTCATCTCGGAACACTTTCATTGCGTTATTTTGTGACATTTAGTGTTGTCTGAATCACGAATCTTGATACAAAACCATGATCTGCCTGTCCAGAGGATTGGTTAAAGTTGATATGAACAAACCTCTGCAACATACTATACCTTCATCGTATATTTCATGTATCAATTTCGTTTGGATTTATTTTATTTTTGTAGTTTTGTTATTTTTGATTTAATATAAATTCAGAGGAACAGAACAATGAACTGAAATATATAGTTTCAATGCACCATTAGGTTGGAAACATCCACATTTTTTATAACGTACTGAAAACAGCCAACAATTACATTATTATTAGAATGAGTGTAGCAAGGCAGTTAGTATATTATATTATATAGATTTCCAAAAAATGAAATGGATAAGAGAAAACATTCAATAGCTGAAGGACAAGAATATTAAAAGAGACAAAACTTGAATGACGTCTTGTCCTTCTAACGTCGCGTCAATGTCAAGGTTGGTGACGGTATCGAGTAATATTTGAGTCCACCTGTGATTGTGTCTTGATCGCTGGCAGTCTTTACTCTCTCCTCACAAGTTAGTTTATTCAGTTTTACGGAATATCAGTTTTTTTCAGATGTATTTGCAAAGGCTATTGTTTTATAAAATTATCACTCGACACAAATATCAAAATGAAGCAAAGCTAAATAGAGACTAAATTTACGTTTCATGTTGTCCATGAGAAAACAGAATATGTACATCCAGAATTTTATATATCTGGTTATTTTTCTTGCGTTTAATGAAGAGAAATGTTCTGAAGTTTACTCTAACTTTTCTAAATTGTACATACTTTGAAAAAAAACAACCTTGGACAGGATAATAAACGTAATTATAATTAATGATAATAATAATGATAATAATAATAATAATAATAATAATAATAATAATAATAATGATAATAATAATAATCTTAATAACAACAACAATAGGAACAATTATCCCATGAAAAATTCCAATTGAAAGCGGAATTCAGTGTATTGGAAGCTCTATAATTACGGCCATTTAATTACCATCAATTAACCAGGTATGAAATTTTACACGAATACTTCCCGTAATTACTAGTACTACAATTCACAGGTACACCCACACCCACACACCCACCCACACCCACACACCCACCCACACCCACACCCACACACACACACACACACACACACACACATGTTCATCATTACTGTGTCTCGTCGATGATTCCTTTAACACATTCCATGAAGTACTGAATCCCAAGCAGCAGATATCCTTCTATTCACTAACGGATATTGTCACGTAGCACAGAAAAAAATAATTCTACCAGTACAAGAGCGGTGTGCGCCATCACAGGCTATCAAACTCCCTGGCGAGGCAAGGCACGCATACAAACACGGTTACTTGCCCCGTTGGAATGTTGTGAAAATTCCCGCCACTCCACTCTGGCAAGGGAGGCCGCGCACATCGTAACAGAACAAGCAAGCAACCCGTGGAAGGGCTTCGTCAAGGTTCCACAGGCCGCACCGAGGCTGGTCCTCTCAACGATCGATAATTCCAAGACGTCTAGGGAGATGATCCGCCGCGGGGGGTATATAACATTATATTTTTGGCCCAGAAGACGTCGACCAAAATTTACGTCACAAACATTTGACGCCATTTTACTGCAAAACTAGTACTCTATACATTTTGTACGTAAACCTCATACTTTTTGAGTTATTTGATAAAACGTTGTTTCGAGAAAAAATGCCAAGGGGTGTATGTATGTAGGTAGCCACGACAGACAATGCGTTGACAATTTCCACAAGTTGAAAGTCGAAAGGTAATGCGCACCGTGTTATTACTCTTAGAGACTGGTGCCGCTCTTACTCTTCATTCCTATACTATCTAAGTTTGGAAGTAAAGATATCCTTCTTCCATCTTCCTAACTTCAGCACTTCCAAGAAAAATATGAAAAATTGGTCTTTCTACTACATTCTTTACTTATTTTTTACTTCTTTTTTTTTTTTACTTCTTTTTTTTTTACCAATATTACTGATAACAATACAGCCTAAATTTCCATGTATTCCATTTCCCATTGTTATAAAGTTTGATATAATAATCACTTGAAAGAATACACAAATACAATCCTTAGATATCCAGTGTGATTCATGCAAGCTAGTATCTCTCTAATACAACACGAATCTTACTCTTCACTTAAACGATATCACGGAGCTAACTAACTGACGATGTATGTTTTCAATAGGTTCATCAATGTGTAATTTAGCGAACTTAAGGGAACACTTGAGGCTTATTGAAGTAACAAGACTGATAGTGGCACCTCAACACACCCTTCTCGATGAAACTCAAGATACATTTGCATTGAGAGAGAGAGTGAGAGAGAAAATGTGAGTGTGTGAGTGTGAGTGTGAGTGTGAGTGTGAGTGTGAGTGTGAGTGTGTGAGTGTGAGTGTGAGTGTGAGTGTGAGTGTGAGTGTGTGTGTGTGTGTGTGTGTGTGTGTCTTATGCCTTACCACTAGCTACCTTCCTCTTCTTGCCAACTAATCCCACACACTCCCCCCCAGGTGGCAATCGTGGGCTTTTTTGCCAATCTAAAATGTAATCTCTTCCTTTCCCTAAAATTCCCAGACTTTAAACCCACATTCCCAGATCCTCTCCGCCTGCATCGACTCAGCCAAGCCGTTGCCAACCTTCTATATTTACATCAGTAACTTTTTTTTTTCTACTGTTTCTCACTTCTTCACTCTACTCCTCTGATAACAGTTTTTTGTTACCTTTTGGTGAAGTAATGTTTTTTTTTTATCATGATAGATCGAAAGAAAAGTAATTGTTTTGATTTATTTTAATGAGAATCTCTATCATATGTGTACACTGTGATGGGAAAAGAAATTAGACTCAGGTAATGTTATTTATCGAATGTTAATGTAAGATTTAAAAGAAAAGAAAGAAAAAAACTATCAAATCTCAGAAATATTGTTCAGCTTGATGTTGATTCTCCATGTCGTTGAATATAAAACAAACAAATAAGAAAAAAAAACCATAAAAAGCACATCAGACTTGTACATTATTCTTCCAAGTGACGAGGGAGAATATTAATGCTTTGCCATGCTAATGTGTTCTGCTGGTCTCCGTATTTCACCTTCCCTTCCTCCTTCCTCCCAAAGTAATTCCACAAATGAGTTCTCTTTCCGGATAAACTGAACTAAATGATAAAATTCAAAGGAAATGTTTAGAATATTACTGTTACCTTCATTTTTTTCAATACTTCATGCAATCAACTATAACTTTCATTATCCTCCAGCTTTCATGAACGCATTTTTATTTAAACCGACTTTTATATAATTTTTCTTTTTATAACACATATCATAACCTTGACCTAAACATTCTTGTGAAAATTCCCCTTACCAATGAGAAAATCTATGTATTCCACTGTTTGTTTGCTTATAAATATGCTTGTTTGCCTTGTAGTGTGTACGAAATATAGTGTGTTCAATAATGTACAGTTAAGAGACTCCATATAACATCAATGAGTCTCTAAACGAAAATCCATATTAACGAAGCTCAGACCTTACAGGGAATGGAACAGTGGGAAATAAACAGTGTGTGGGGCTTAACAGCGGCCTCACCTTCACTCCATTAACTCGCTGGTTCACGGCCGACTTCTAGACCACCTGTATTCAGCCTCAGACGTCTGTGTCGTCGAGACAACCTCAGTCACCAGTCGAGTGTGAGAGAGACTTGAATTGGGATTTTACGAATGAAAAACCAAGGAGTGTGTGTGTGTGTGCGCGCGTGCGTGTGCGTGTGTAAATGTACGTTAATTATACTGCTTAAATTTGGGAAGAGATTGGTGTGTGATAATTATCTATAGAGGTATAAGCGTTATGAATACATTAGCCAGATTATTATGACGCATTGATATCAAATAGATTATAGTTCTGGTATGAGGTTGACAAATGACAGTCTGTTGTGATGCTCAAGAGAAATGGTCTTTCACAAAGGATGACACTGAGCTTATTAGGTAATTAAACCAAATATACGACAGCGAGGTTACGTGTTGCATTTATGAATTAAAGCAAAGTTTACGACGGAGTTACAGGTAATAAGTTTTGTTTTGGTGGGTTGAGGAAAGGTTATGTTATGAGCTATAAGAAACATGTATGAACCCATTGGACCGATTAATCAAGGTGTCAGAACCTACTACTAAGTATGTTTCGTGAATGGCTGATCTCAACTATAAATTGTATGTACATAAGATTTATTTCGAAAGAGTGCATGTTCCAGATTACCAGCGATAGCAACGGAAAAATGGAGAGGAGTGCCTTGGAAAAATCGTAGTGTAGTGTAGTGTAGTGTGGGACATGTATAGATTGAACGTCACATACACTCTCAGAAACACTACGCTAGATATTTACAATTTTGAAGTGTGATTAAATAGAATCGCACTTAACCTAACCACTTCCCTTCCCTTCCCTTCCCTTCCCTTCCCTTCCCTTCCCTTCCCTTCCCTTCCCTTCCCTTCCCTTCCCTTTCCTTCCTTTCCTTTCCCTTCCCAAACCTAACCTAACTTTAAACGATGAGGAACAGATCTCTGACTTGTGTTAAAATGTTTATGAAGTTGCTAGAGTGTAAAGAAGTATTTACCATTTTAAAAGTACATGTAATTACTGAAATTCAAAAGTTGTGTTGTTGTGGTTGCCGTTCCACTTGTTAATTAAGAAAAATACGTTGTGTATGGGAAAAAAAGCTATTTTGTATAAGATTAATTACTTTTATTATTGGACCAGGTTGGTAATGTAAGTTATATTGTTATTAGTGTGTGTGTGTGTGTGTGTGTGTGTGTGTGTGTGTGTGTGTGTGTGTGTGTGTGTGTGTGTGTGTGTGTGTGTGTGTGTGTGTGTGTGTGTGTGTGTGTGCGCGTGTGTGCGTGTGCGTGCGTGCGTGTGTGTGCGTGTGTGTGTGCGTGCGTGCGTTGCAGCAATTTCTATTCCAGCTTAATTTTTGTATAGCTTCAAAAAACAAATTGAAAATATCCCCGTAATTAACTTTTTTTCCCACAACAATATATTTAGGCGCCACAGAAGGAAACCAAATAACACAATATAAATGAAAACAAAGGGGGTGGAAAACACATTTTACCCAACAAACTGATAGCGTCTATTATTTAAAGCGGGTTTCATCCACCGACAGAACACACAAACAGGCAGTAACCAACCAAGCCGTGATGGATTGCGGTTACTTTATAAATGTGGTGACAATGACAGTGACAGTGATAGTGACAGTGAGAGTGACAGTGGATTAGGTTATATCAATGTGTGTATCTAACGTCTCTCTTCCACCACCATACAACAGTTTCACATTCTATGCTTCGTTAGGGCCAGTAGGAAATGCTGCTGTCTGTTCTTCCTTTATACTCCTTTGTACTCTATGAATATCTGGTGGTTCATTCAATTATTAAATAGCTATCGTATCACATTTTCCTTTTTTATTCTCGTGTCGTTGAGCTTTGAATTACTATATAAGTTTTTTTTTTTTATATGTTTTTATGCCAGCTAATGAACAGTCATTTATTAGGTTGGTTAGGCCTTATTTCCATGCAATAAAAGGGACTTAAATATATCATTGTTGTATTTCTAGCTTTATCAATTACATTCATCATAACGTCACTTTAACAAAGATTAAAGGGATTATGACCTTAAATAAATTGTCCATCATTAACACGAGTCCATTGTTCCTTACGACAAAAGACAAATAGCATGGAATGGTAGTTAGTTAGGCGCGTGTGATAGACACAGACATATATAGATACTCATAAATAGATAGCTACACACAGATACAGTTGAACAGATAGACGAATAGATATACATAAAGACAGATAGATACACAGATTTACAGGCAAAAATATAGATAGACAGACACACACAGACAAATATACATAGATAAATTGATAGGTCGATTGATAGATATAGATAGATAGATAGATAAACAAATATATAGATAGACAGACAGATAGATAGATAGATAGATAGATAGATAGGCAGGTAGACAGATAGAAAGGAGGATACGTGTACAGATTTTGTTTTTACAGGTAAGGGAGGGCAGCGTTGAAAAAGAATAAATAAAAAACACTCAATTGCCGCCTCAAAAAACATTGCTAGAAAAGAGTTCAAAAAGGGTTGGCCAAATTAAACCTGAAGGGGACTTGATACTCTTCTCTTTGATAGTATTCGCGTTGTAGGATGGCAGAACAAGATGAATTAGGTACTGAGTTTCAGAGTTTAACAAGAAAAGGGATGTAAGAACGTGGATAGTGGTAAACTTTGGCATTAGTTAGATGGACCGAGAATGGCTGAGAGAGTGGAAAGTCTTGTCCAACGAGGATGTAGGAGAGGGAAGGCATGAGGTCAGCAGGTTCAGAGGAGCAGTAACCATGAAAACAAGGGTAGAGGACAGTAAAAGATCCAACGCTATTATGGAGTACGAAAGACTGGAGACCTACAATTAAAAGAGGGGAGTTTATGAGACGAAATGCAGTTAAATAGACACTTAATATATATAGAGAGATGGATTTAGATACAAATTCATGGATAAATAGACAGACGAAGACATGCAAACATAAAAAGGTAGATAGATAGATAGATAGATATAGATTTACACAGCAGAGAGTAAGTCTTGCTAATTTCGTGCCAAAGAAAATGAATGAGAGAAGGGAAAGCGCTGCACTTTATTGCCGAAACAAATTTTCTCCCCAATTAATTTCCAAGATTAAACGACTCGTACTTTTATGGTCAAACTTCCGTTGTCACATGTTCATTTGACCTTACCGACGAGAAAGAGAAAGAGAAAGAGAGAGAGAGAGAGAGAGAGAGAGAGAGAGAGAGAGAGAGAGAGAGAGAGAGAGAGAGAGAGAGAGAGAGAGAGAGAGAGAGAGTGAAAAAGTGAAATTGACAGACAAACACACAAAAGAGAGACAAACAGACAGACAAACAAACAGAAAAAGGAATAGGAAAAGGTTAAGGGCTTGAGAATAGAAATGACAAAATGAAAGGAATATAAATGACGGACGAAATAAAAACATAAAAGATACAAAAGGGCAATGCATAAGGGGGAATGCTGCTCTTTTGCACTTCGAGATGAAAAAAAAAGAAAAGAAAAAAAGAAAAAAAAAAGAAAAACACCCACAATTTATGTACCTACCATTAGTGTGTGGCTGTGGTGGTGGTGGTGATGGTGGTGGTGGTAGAAAGAAAGAAAGAAAAATTGTTATTGTAGTTTTTTTTTTCGTAATTGCATTTTATACGGTACTTCACGGAATATAACCGACCCACCTTACATACGTACAGAGTGAATGAAAGCAAAACATATCGCTGTAGTTTCATTTATAATTGCACTTTTACGGTACTTGTATACAATATTACCTCCTACGTATATTTTAACACAAATTTGTCAGGAGTAAAAAAAAAAAATAACATTAATGAGGGAAACAAAACCAGTCGACTTTCAAAATATATGATAGAGACGTAGAGATTATTTTGATGGTGACAGTAATGATGATAGTGATGATAGATGGGGTCAATGCAGCGTGAGAGAGAAAGCGAGAGAGCGAAAGAGCGAGAGAGCGAGAGAGAGAGAGAGAGAGAGAGAGAGAGAGAGAGAGAGAGAGAGAGAGAGAGAGAGAGAGAGAGAGATAACGAGATCGGTGGGGCAAGTGACCGTCCATTACCTTTCTGCCATCCTTCATGCCTTCCTCGCCCTCTCCCTCTCCCTCTCTCTTTCACCTTTTACTCTATACTCTACGAGCCTCTTTCCTCCTATTTCCTAACTTTCCTTTCCATTTTATTTCTGTTCTTACATCTTTATTCACCCCTCACCACCTACCTCCAATTACCTGGTTGCTCAAGTTTACATTTTATGAATTCTTCCTTTATTCCTCCTCTACCCAGCAACTACATATATTAATTCACTATATCATTTGTTATTCCCGAGGTTGCGTTTTTTTGCCAGCGTCTCCCTTCTCCCCTTTGCACTCTGTCAAGCACTGAGTGATACTTGCTATGTTGACACTGCGTTTCCTGACTCTTTTCTGGCTCCCTCGCGCCTTTAATTGAGAGAAGATTAAGACCCTGAAACGTGATGCGAATCCTCTAAGACCCAAGAGATACAAAGATCCTCCGGGTATAGTTTTTCTTTTGCGGTTTTGGAGCCAGTTGAGGTTTGCGCCGAGTGTTCTGGTGGAGGTGAGGTTAGTGTGTGTGTGTTAGCGTGTGTGTTAGCGTGCGTTTATGTTTCTGGTACCATATAGTGTGCACCATATTTGCAAGTAATCACGTTGTGTGTGTGTGATATAAGTGTTGTCTCACCTACTTCGCGTCTGACCGTATTACCTTAGATTGTATACGACACACAGATACGACGATACTTGCTGGTCTATAACGAGGATATCTGCGACGGATCTACGTTATACTATTAATGAACTATGTATTTTATAACAGGAATAGATTTTTGTTTGAGTGTTAGGTTTACAGACTCGGATTTTTAGGTGTGATATATGATACGATAACGTGACGAATTACTTCCTAAAAATGGGATGTATAACTCGTTCTCTGACAAGTAGTTTCCATACAGTTATATATACATGATGAATAAAATGAACAAAAAATTAATGTACGTTTACAATCAATCAATCCTTTCTTTATCTAAATTTGTCATCATCAACATTAACATTCCACGCTAAAAATAACAACCCAATTGATTTATTATTATTATCAGATGTCAGACTTCTCGTTCAGCCTTGTTTCTGCACATTTTCCTTTACCATTTCGAACATGGCAAAGCACACACACGCACACGCACACGCACACACACACACACACGCACACACACGCACACACACGCACACGCACACCATGACTTTCAATATTTGCCCCATACAGCCACTCATATACTATACGTCCAGTTTTATACACCAGCAATCACCTTGAAGGAAAAAAAAGGTGGCGACGGGTGGCTGAGGAGCAAAGAAGGAAGACAAACAAAACGGAGAAGAAGGAGAGGGTGAAGGAGAGGTCGATCTGCAATTAGAATGAATGCAGGAAAACACCGTGATGATTAAGTAGGTAATATTGTATCCCTTGAATGGTCACGTCCAGCACACGCTATGAGACCCGCGACCCTCCTCCCGCAGCATTTGTTTTCTCCAGCGAGTATTTATCTCAAGAGGGTGGCGGAGGGAAAAAGTATTTATATGTGGAAGAGGAAACCCAACAGGAAGAGAGTAAAATGGTTTGGATGACATTTGTAATATCAATTATTCATAGTGGTAAAAATATGTTACTAGAAAATATATTAGTAGAGAAAAGTATTGTCTATTTTGGAGAGGAGAAGAAAAATAATGAATAGAGAACAATAAGTTAAGAGGAGTAAGAATATTTCACACCAAGTCACGAGGTCATTGGAGGTAAAAGTTGGTGTTGTGTGTGCGCGTGTGCGTGTGCATGTGTGCGTGTGGTAGCGTGTGTATATATTTCAGGACTATACAGCGTGGACAATATTTACAAGTCATTATGTGTGTGTAATATAATATTGCATAGTGTTACGTACCATAATAAAAAAACAAACAATACCATACTGGTCCATACTGGTCAATAGTTAGCAACATTTCATTAATTTTCCACCTTTGTCATTACGAGTCCCTAATACTCCCTATATCTTCATTACGAGAGCCATTTCAAAGCAGAGGAAATTATACATTAGTTCTCCCCCCCACACACAGACACACACACACACACACACACACACACACACACACACACACACACACACACACACATACACATACACATCTCCACTTGCATCCCTTCATCCACCAACGCATGTTCATCCATTCTCTCACATGACAAAGTATATTTTTATTTAGTTTTCCCGAGATACTACATACTCTTCTCCCCTTGTTGATTTTGCAAGCATTTACTAAAGGTGATGCAGCGGCTCCTGAATCGGGGGAGGGTATATATGAAGGTACTCTGTCACCTACCGATCTGATCATCCTCAAGCCAAGATGCTAAGGAAGCTGGTTAGGTTAGGTTAGGTTAGGTTAGGTTAGGTTAGGTTAGGTTAGGTTAGGATTATAAATTATCAACATTACATTATCTTTTTTTTATGAAGGACAGAGAAAAAGAGAGACAGACATAAATAGATAGACAAACAATATTTTTTCCCTTAAATAAACACACACACTCACACACACACACACACACACACACACACACACACACACACACACACACGATTATTGATTACAGCAAAGAAACAGCCCACACAGAACTATTAGTCATTCAAATGGCCTCCAATTAACTCTCTCTCTCTCTTACTCTCTCTCTCTCTCTCTCTCTCTCTCTCTCTCTCTCTCTCTCTCTCTCTCTCTCTCTCTCTCTCTCTCTCTCTCTCTCTCTCTCTCTCTCTCTCTCTCTCTCTCTCTCTCTCTCTCCAACTCGTACTCTTGTATTATTGCTATTAATAGTAGGAAAAAGAACAGCAGAAGCAGCAGCAGCAACAGTAGTAGCAGTGGTGGTAGTAGAGGAGGAGGAGGAAAAGGAGGAGGAGGAGGAGGAGGAGGAGGAGGAGGAGGAGGAGGAGGAGGAGGAGGAGGAGGAGGAGGAGGAGGAGGAGTTGTTGTTATAAATGCAGCAGTACTCTAGTCTTGTTGCTTCACTGAAACACCAGTTGGCAGTTCAAACGCTATCCATCTCAGCTTCTATAAGTAACTCCCTTCAACCTAACACAGTCCGTTGCAGTTCTGGTTCTCTTTGTAACTTATGCAGCCATTTCCTTGGTAAGTGCTCATCAGAACTTGCTGACTGCATGACTTCTCAATGTCCCCCCGCTGCCACCTCCCCCCCAAACCACCTTCAGAGGCTCCAACATTCAAAACTTTAGTGCAACCTCCATTTCCTTTACACTTTTTAGGTCACCATTACACAACTTTGATTCAGAGAGGAGTGGTTGGTCCCTTTGTGGTCTGCATTGATTATTGTCAATACTCTAGTGTTTTTTCGTGTTTTTCTATAAAGTTACAGGTTTTCAGGCGTTTCATTTGTACACTTTGACCTAGGATTTCCATGTCAATAAATAAAATGTTTTGGTTTGTCAAAGTTCAGTCATTCGTTTTCAGAACATCCTATATTTCAGTGTGCGTGTGCGTGTGCGTGTGCGTGTGTGTGTGTGTGTGTGTGTGTGTGTGTGTGTGTGTGTGTGTGAGAGAGAGAGAGAGAGAAAGAAAGTGAGAGAGAAAGAAAGAGAGGAGAGAGAGAAAAAAAACCATACATACAAACAGACAGATAGCAAAGTATCTAGACGACAAAATTAACTCTGGAATCCGGTGAAAAAATATATTAAATGCAACCATCTTTTTCTGGATCAAACCACACCATTAGTCACTCTAAATGAACCTGCTGGGGTGTCTTCTTGCTCTCCCTCTCCCTCTCTCTCTCTCTCTCTCTCTCTCTCTCTCTCTCTCTCTCTCTCTCTCTCTCTCTCTCTCTCTCTGTCAGCCACAATAGTCTACCACTCAGGAGCTTCTCAGAACATGGAGCTTCGGGGAAAGCGAGAGACAGAGAAGTGAGCAGGAAGTTGGACCAATAAGAGGAACTTTTAGGCAAAGATTCATTTCACAAAGCAAGGCAAGGCGAGGAATGTTGACGATGCTGTCTTGTTTGTCGTAAGAAGAGGAAAGGTTGAACGATTTATTGATTAATTTATTTATTCTCTTGTCAGTCAGTCAGGGTCGCACAACACCAAAAACAAAAAGAGCATAGGAAGACTTTTTTTTCTTCATCTTCTTTTTATGTAAGCCTGGTTTTTTATTTATTTATTTTTTTTTCGTCCTCCCCTCGGTACGTACCCAGACAAGTGACGTTCCTAATAGGTTGTCTGGAGGAAGAAATGCCGAGGTAATCATACTTGTAAATGGAAGTAGATAGTTGTAAAGAGGGTACACGAGTGGTCCAATAGTGTGCCATTGTACTTTCCTTCCCCCCTCAATGTACACTCAGCGGCACAACAATGTATATACAGTGTTAGAAGTGGCTTTCAGTCCCCGAGTACGTATTAAATTCAGTGGACAATAAACGGATACGGATACGGACGCTGGACACAACCGGCAACAATGTTACCCCAAAATGCAATGCGATTAATAAGGCTTGACGAAAAAATGTTCACAATAAACCGAAATTTTGAGTCGTACAGAAAATATTGTGATGGGCAGTTACATGATTTTTTTCACTGCTCCTGGCAAAAGAGAGCGGCATTAACGTCCTGGAAAGTGGTTGTTTATCATTCAGTTAAAGTGGTTCTGGGTGTCTTTGGCGTGAGTGTGTAGCTGGTATCTCGGTACTCAGCGCTGGAGAGCCGAAGCCGAGGTAGTGAGGTAAATTTTGTGTCAGGGTGAAGTAAATGCAGTGAAACAGCATCTACAAAGTGGCTGGGATATGATTACTGAAATGATAACTCTCATAAGAGCTTCAAAGGTCAAATCCTTCAAAGGCATTACAATTTTTCTTACAGCCCACTTATTTTTCCACTATTTAAACCTGACTCAGGACATTAACATGGCGCTTTGAGTTAATATTTACTGAGGAAATGACATAAATCACCGTGTATGTTTATGAGGAGACATGTGTTGGGTCTTTAAAAGAAAACTGAAGGGCATGAGGGACGTGGATGACAAACCTAACCTAACCTAGACTCACAAACCTTAAGTAAAGAATCAAGTGGGATGCGAACGAGGACCTTCTTTGATCTGTACTAGTCATGGAGGTAACCACAACTTTCCCTCCTCTCCACGCCATCTTTCTAATTTTCCTTAAGCTTCTCAAGTCGAAAGGAAATTGCATTGAGTTGTGCTATTTTTTTTTCCTCCTCCCTCATCGTCAGCACGCACTCCTCTTTCCCTTTCTCTCCTCTCTCTTTCCCTTCTTTTTGAGCAACATAAATCACACCCACAAGAGAAACTCACTTTCCCCCCTAAGGTAAGCCTAGGTGCCAGTTATCCTCAACTTTCTCTTCGTTTTTTATATATTTTTTTTATATATTTGTTTTACTCCGTTATTCCTACTCGCTACCTTCTCACCCTCTTCTGCGTTCCTAGTTTTTACATTTTTTTGCCTCTCTAGCAGACCTCTTCGCCAATCTCCCTCTCTCTCCCTCTCCCTCTGATATCCCGTGGCTGTGAGACCTTAGGGATCATTGGACACCCTCTGGATAGCAAAACGTGGCTGGGCGCGAGTCTCTGAGCTGCAAGTCTTCCCTCGAGGCCTAAATAGAGATATGGGTCAAGGTTAGTAAATTCGATCACAGCTTTGGTGTGGTGCCGACGAGAGAGAAGAGAGAAGAGAGAAAGAGAGAGAGAGAGAGAGAGAGAGAGAGAGAGAGAGAGAGAGAGAGAGAGAGAGAGAGAGAGAGAGAGAGAGAGAGAGAGAGAGAGAGTGGGCGTCTATATAGATGGATGGATTAGGGACAGCGATAAAGGGAAAGAGAACTGATGAAGTAAAGACGTAATATAATTCACTTTCTTCAAACGAATTTCCCCGTTTGGTTTTCGTTAATAATTTCCCAGTCGCAGTAAAGGGAAGGGGAACAAAGCCACTTAATTAGCTGGTCCTGAAAATTTTTAGCCAACTTCCTCGCATTTACCTTAGCCAATATTCACGCAAATTTCCACCGATGCTCCAACGAGACAAGGCACCGGAAGGAAATTGAGAATATTTTTTCACGCTAGCATATAATAAATCAATATTATTTTCAGTTGTGTTGCGATGTGACTTTCTTTTTTCTATCACGTTTTCCAGCAACAGATAAAAAAACAAAAACAAAAAACCAATGCACGCCAGTAGTCTATACGGGAATTTTTTTTAGTTTTTATCATTTTTCACGTCCAGCTTGACTGCGAGATCAAAGAATGTCTACAGCACTACCAACCCAACACACCATATGGACCTGCAATATAACCAATATACACCACCTTTACAGTGACCTAACTAAACCTAACCTAACCTAACCTAACCTAACCTAACCTAAACCTAACCTAAACCTAACCTAAACCTAACCTAAACCTAACCTAACCTAACCTAAACCTAACCTAACCTAACCTAACCTAACCTAACCTAACCTAACCTAACCTAACCTAACCTAACCCTAACCCTAAACCTAAACCTAAACCTAAACCTAACCTAACCTAACCTAACCTAACCTAAACCTAAACCTAACCTAACCTAACCTAACCAAAACCTAACCTAACCTAACCTAACCAAAATTTAACCTAACCTAACCTATATGTACCCCAAGCAGGTGATCTATGCAGTCCATCCTCCCAGCTGCCTGTTTACTTCTATTACACGCAACGTAATCAATAGACTTCATGCACCTTACAAGCGCCTACTATATTCTAAACCACAAGTGTGAGGCAACGGACCCCATATCGGCTTAACTCTGTTGCATGTGGTAATCAATACACTCCATCTTCCTACCTACCGACCCACATACCCATCCATCGCCCTCCGCCATTCAAGCATCCGTCTTGGGGCCGATGTGTGGGCGTCTTCATGAATAATGCACATCAATCATGTTGCATCATTAATGGAGCATCGTATAGTATTATTGTTGTCGCACCAAAGGCCACTCACTATTAATCAACGCGCCATCAACTTCCTGCTGTTGATACATTTTTATGCGTGTGAAATTTTTTGACGTGGACGCTGGAGCCGCATTTTACTAGCTTACCGCGGAAAAGTTGGGTGTATTTTTATGTCCTCTCTAGCGTGACCTTGAAATATTGATGAAGGACATATATACGTTCCTCCGAGGTATGTCTTTCACTGCTAACTAATTAATCCGTCCCAACTAAACTTATCTCGTTTTCCTGGACTTTTAATGTAACTTTGAATCAGGAATTTCATGTCTTCCATCATATTTCCGGTGATAATTATGCCGTCCGTGTAGGCAAAGACTGGTGGTGGTGTCTTGAAGCAGGTTCATTCATCCAAAGGGCTTCGAACTGTAAGTATGATCGACACGAACCAGTAGTTTAACACTAACGATTGTAACACTGAATCGGTCTTAACTTACACCAGTGAGACCAAAACCAAACATTACACGCATAATTCCTAACTTCTAGAAATAACAATGATTGACACTCAACACTCAACTGAATCACCAAACTCAATCACTAACCACCTCTACGTCCCTCATAAAAAACAAATGAAAAGCGGCACGCGCATTATCACTCCTAATACAATAATAATGCAATAGGAAACAGTTTTGCTCTTTCCTCACCCCTACACAACCCTCGAGAGCATTTATACCATAACGAATTTCATGGATACGTTGCTGTTGAACTATTGGGAATGTTGCAATATAAAAAAAAAATTCATACAGTTCCCTTTGCCCACCGCCACTTCCACCTTTAGTGTCGAGCGCATCACGGATATATACTTTTTATTTCTTTTTAATACCCAAGTGAATACCTGCCTTTCAATAGAGGCAGCAACTGTATTTATGATTATTTATCTCTGTATCCTCTTCCGTATTCATCTAAAAGGATGGGAATGGTAAGGGACAGGGGAAAAAAATAGTAGTGATGAATTTCTATCATATGTGTGTGTGTGTGTGTCTGTCTGTCTGTCTGTCTGTCTGGCCATGTTTACCACTATCTTTTTTTTTCCTTCCGTTATCTGCCTGTCTCTCTCTCTCTCTCTCTCTCTCTCTCTCTCTCTCTCTCTCTCTCTCTCTCTCTCTCTCTCTCTCTCTCTCTCTCTCTCTCTCTCTCTCTCTCTCTCTCTCTCGTTCACACACTGCACCGATGGACAAACCAAATAAAAGACACGAGCTTCATTGTCTAAAGTGTAAAAAAATAATGGATTTAAGTGTATATGTGTGTGTGTGTGTGTGTGTGTGTGTACACGCACACGCACACACACACACACACACACACACACACACACACACACACACACACACACACACACAGAGCACAGCGCAATACTAGCCATTGTGTGCGCCTTAAACTTATGGCTAATAACCTTATATAATGGTATATTATTATCCTTAAATATCTAGCAAGAATTCATTTATATTATTTTAAAGTATTTGAAGCCTTTGTCTTGCTTTCCACACAAATTAATTTCTCCACTAGTATATTTTCAGTTCTTGACAGCCATTCTAATAAAGCCTTTATTATTATTATTATTATTATTATTATTATTATCATCGTTATTATTACTATCACCATTATCACAGTAGGAACTATTATTATTTCTATTATCATTATTATTATTATCAATATTATTTCTATTATTATCATTATCATCACTATTGCTATTTGACACACACACAATATTTATTCCTTTATTTGTTTACCTTTTCATACTATGGTTCCCGGCGTGTCCTGACCTCAAAGGCTGTATTTTCAAACCCACATTTATCTATTCATTTTCCTATATTTACCTTGGTATTGTGAGCCTCGCTGACACGTTCTTTGAAGTCATCAAATATTATTTTTCTGATATCAATACAAAAGGGGAGTTATACTTTTTCATTTTCCAAAAAAAGTATGTGAACAAAAGAGTTGGTTTTAAAATGCAAAGAGTAAACACATGGTCAATTTTTCTTTTCAAATAACATAAGCAAAATATATATATATATATACCATATGTTCAAAGCCAGGGAATTAACGCTTGCCTTGTTTACACACAGTATGGACGAGCTGACAATAGCGAAAGTATTACTACTGACGAGTCAAAAGAACATCACATTCCAATCATGTTTATCTTCCTTTACTTTCTAGTTGATGTTCTGCAGGTTAGATGTTGAATTATTCAAAACCCAAAAGAGAAAACGTTCTTGACGAGCAGGTTAACAGATAATCTTGACGGGGAAAATAGCTACGTCTGTCCTTAAAACCTTATATAGAAAGTGTGACCAAAACGTTAATGGCGTCGAACCCTTCAGTTGATGTAATAACACTATCACAGAAGCCTTCACATTTAAGGTAACCGACATCACAAGAACTAGACGGTTATAAAATAGAAAAATAAAATGAAAGGTGATAAGACATGTATATAATCTACGCTAATTTTCGGGCTTTTCTCTGTAGATCAAATGTTCACAACTATCACCTTATACCCAACAACAAAATGGTTCCAGGCTTTTCTAATGCTTTTGTGAATACAATTTTCGTATTCATATGACTGTCAGGTAATATGCAACTTTACTGCCGTCACATACAGATAAGAGTTTGAATAAGTTATCTCTCTCTCTCTCTCTCTCTCTCTCTCTCTCTCTCTCTCTCTCTCTCTCTCTCTCTCTCTCTCTCTCTCTCTCTCTCTCTCTCTCTCTTTCGTTTGAAGATGGACCGAGACAGGTTTGGAGGAGAAAAAGGAGAGAAGTGAGGGAGGATAAGATATTTCCAACCTACAGGCTCACCAGCTCCTTCCACGAGCCTTGCACTTGACGGAAAGACGAGGAAACTGCCAAAAGGAAAAGACTTAGAGACAGAGAAGGAAGGAAGCAGGAGAGGATGAGTCAAAATTGAAGTAGGCGAGTGAAGAGGAGGAGGAGGAGGAGGAAGAAGAGGAGGAGAAAGAGGAAGAGGAGGAAACGGATTTAGGAGGGATATAAAAGACACAAAAAATAGATAAATAATGACGATGGCTAATGGAAGAAGGAGGAAGACGTTGGGAAGGATGAAATGATTTGGACGAGGAACACGTTTACAGAAAGGAAGAGGAGATGGACATGGGAAGAGGAAGTGAAGGAGAAGCAGGAGATGGAAGGGATTAGAAGCGAGGAGGAAGAAAGCAAAGAAGAAGAGGATAAAGAAGGTGAGGAGAATTAAGATGATGAGCGAAAATGAAGATGAAAGGAAAGATAATATAAGTTACATTAAATAAGAAACGAGAAGTAAAATTAATAAAAGAAAAAGGAAGAGGTCAACGAGAATGAATAATAAATAGTTTTCATATAAAACCAATATGGGAAAGTTTAATATTAAGAAAGATGGGAAGAGAAAAATAAACATTTCAATTTTTTAATAATGATTCAGAAAGGAAAGATTTGGATGATATGCAACCTCAATTCTCACTGGGATAATGGGAAATACCTTAGAATCAAAATGGAAAATACCGTCCATGGAACTTTACGAGAAATTTTCAAGACCAGTAATTTCAGAGAGAGGAAAAAAACACCGGCACTTCTGACTTAAAAGATTAGTGTCACAGCTCCAG
>JAPQNM010000043.1:1749663-1802163 GCA_029783475.1 Metacarcinus magister | reverse complement strand
TAATGGGCGTGCAATATAATCCTCTCGAGTCTCATTACACTGGTGGCGTTGAGAAGACAAAATACGGCACCAGGATTTACTGAGGCACCTCTTAAGTCGTTTGCAAGGCGTCTGCACGGAGCCTCTCGGTGAAGGATGAGATAAAAACAACCGGAGATATGAGCGTCTTTAAGAGTTTTGGAAGACACATTAGCCAGGGAAACATGACGTGTGTGTGTGTGTGTGTGGGTGGGTGTGTGGGTGGGTGTGTGGGTGGGTGTGTGTGTGGGTGTGGGTGTGTGTGTGTGTGTGTGTGTGTGTGTGTGTGTGTGTGTGTGTGTGTGTGTGTGTGTGTGTGTGTGTGTGTGTGTGTGTTTGCAATAGCTTGAATTCATATCTTTGCCACACAGCCACATTTTTACATAGCAATGTGTGTACTGATGCCACGCTATCACACTTATCCTATCCCTCTCCTCCTTGCTTCTCCAGCTCCTGACTGACACTACTTCCACATCTCCACCACCACCATCACCACCACCACAACCACCACCACCCCTTTAACGACTCCTCTCACCCTCCCGCCACATATCACCCCTTCGCCATCTACAAGATCCGCCGTAACTCACTCTTTCGTTAGGGATGCAATTACGATGCAAATTTGTCCTGGAACACATCCAAGGTCGAGGTAATCTTTTTTGCCTAATTATTCCCAACACAGAATATTTGAAGCAGTGCGTTAGACGTGTCGAACATATTAAGTAAGGATCGTGATTAATATAATGGATACTGATGAGGCGTATAATATAATAATAATAATAATAATAATAATAGTTTTGCAATAGAGTTTATGATTTATTGTTTATTTGACGTCATTATCAGTCTCAGTAAGATGTTAACTTTTGTGGGATTGATCAGGGTTAGGGTCTGGTAACTTTTCACTTTTCCAGCCGTTCAAGTTGACACAGGAACAGGAATATTGTCACTGAAGGGATTAACGCGCTACCTGCTGACACATCTGACAGCTGACGGATATCTATTCCCCTTTTAGAGATAGTTGGTCGGTGTGTGGAAGGAAGAGTAACTGATAATCTATACTGTTCAAGTCTTGCATCTAAGAATGATGGTGGACGCGGGAACAATACTCGTGAACAATACTCGTGCACCCACAACACAGCACAACATAACACAGAAACGATCCCCTTCTGTCACCCGTTGCCGAAGTTATAGTCGCTCAAGCTTTATCATGACAGTTTTAATACCATACAATGATGGATGGATGGATACACAAATCTTCTATAGAAAGTATTACAATAAACCTTTCAAAAATAGACGTCTTCATGAGCCTCAGAACCAACCCAAAACCCCCAAAACACATCCATAAACAACACCAATGGGGGTATAATTATTTCTCCTTTGTAAATATTCGAATTTAAAACTGATACGACTCTGCACTTCCTTTTCTGCCTCCTCCATTTTCTCCTCCCTCTCCTGGTAAGGCAATCTGGCATGAAGAAAATTAAACGAGGCAAGAATATAGAGGAGGCCTGATTGTATCGTCAGGCAGAATGGGGCGCGGACAAGCAGGGAGGGGGAGAGGGGAGGGAGGCAGGAGGGGAGGAAGGGGCGGTGGGTCATGTTTTGAGGCTCCGCAGATTACATCCACAATGAAGTAGATACTGAGAGAGACTCACTATAGGCGCGTAAAATGCTGTCCACACGCAGACTAATGAAAACTTCAATTTTTTTTTCGTTTTCACGGAAGGGAAGGGAAGGGAAGGGAAAGGGAAGGCATAGGGTGTTAAATAATTAATAAAAAATAATCCACAATGTCCACAAACCGTGAAATGGAGCCTCGTAACAGCTCCAGTAAAAAGAGAATGAGGACACCCTGGAGATGCATTTTACTTAATAATTACATGAGCTCGCAACCTGTACAGGGACGAATGAAAGTTAGTGATAATGAAGGAGGATGTGTAATGATGACAGTGCCGGGTGTTGAGGGGCTGAGCGTGAAGCTGAGAGTGAAGTGAAGATGAAGGGTGGTACGTAAAAAAAAAAATCACTATCTACACAACTTGACCAAAGAGCGCAAACAGAACACTTGTAACCTTGGTAAGCTATGTACACGCACTGCTAGAATGAACACACAGTTATGAGCAAAAAAAAACCCTTATGAGAATTTTACCCAGCATATACGAGTCCAGTCCTTCTTGCCTCCTTCCCTCCCTCCCTCCGTCCCTCCTCTTCTACCTCGGTGTATAATCAGTTTTACAGTAAGTGCACGGAGTCTGGGTGATGCGAGGAGGGAAGGCTAGACGAGTGCCATGGGTATATGAAGAGGCAGAATGGAAATTTAGTGCGTTCTCCTGTAATCGTTCTGGGTCCCAACATTTTGGTTCATTTAATTTCGGCAGCGGGGTGGTTCGGTGGAGGAGGGAGGAGGTCAGGCACCGCATCCCAAGTCTTGATATATATATAGTACGTATTCCAAATTAAAGGCAAGGATTAAGGAACCTCTAAGCTACCACCTCAGCTGATAAATAGTACCACGCTTTTCAAAATAGCGAATCTAAGAAGTAAATGCACCACACCACAAAAGAAGAAAAAAAATACATTCTTTTCCAAATTATTCGAAGGCGTCACTCTTATGATATATACACGTAAGGACAAGGCTTCATACACGTATTTAATTAATGGTCTGCTAATAACACATTACTAGATATATCAATATTACAAGTGTATTCATCATTCACTTGATAGGGTACAGCATTAACATCATTAGAGTCAACTTCAAAGAATATCAATGGAAAGGAGTCAGAGATTAGCAAAGCAAGTTAACACAGTAAACATATGTATTTGTAACGGTGTTGAAGTGGCGTCCAGCAGCCCAGCACGGTGAGGAGCAGGTTGTTATGTTACGCCACACCTTGGATCAACACGGACTCTGCCTTGTCTTGTTTTATCATTACTATTATAACTCTGACGAAGGTGTAATATTAACGCATTACCAAAAACCACCTTAACTGAATTATGATTTCCACAACTCATTCGTCGTTGATTGATTAATATGAAAAAAAAACTGTTGGGTTAGGTGTTGCAATACATTCATTTCCAACTAAATCAGTTATCCATCCTCGAGGCAGTATTTGTTGATGCGTTATAGTATAAACAATTAAAATCAAATTAGTCATGTGAGATTAGCAGCCACTGGGGATGTAAAGTATCCTTCATCAGACCTCTACCAGCATAAAATATTGCTTTACTTTTTGCTATAGCGAGGTTTTCTAGTTGTTGTAACGGGATTAGTTGAGCGAAACGCGGCAAGCAAATCAATCAGGGAGAAGTGGCCGCAACCACCACCACCACCACACTTGTAAGACTATTGGTGCGGAAAGAAAGCGCCGCCACCCACCCTCATAGCCTCTCCATACACCCTCATAGCCTCTCCACCCACCCTCATACACTCTCCACCCAACCACCACCAATTTCATCTCACATCCCCGCACGTAAGCCTGTTGCGTCGCTCTAATCACGGATGGGAAAGAATTGCGTGTTCACTGTTTTGTTTAGTTACAACATTTAAAGGCTGGATTTAATGCTCCTTGTCTTTCTATCAAGAGTTCCTTAACTTTTCACACCATTCGAACAGAACCCAAGGACTGTGATTGTACAATTACTTACAATCATTAGTTTCCTTTGTTGTCCTTTATCTCTCCGTTCTCTTTTAGCGCCCCAGTCCCATAAGATAACTGATTTCACGCTGCCCTCACACACCCTGCTTCACACACACACACACACACACACACACACACACACACAGGACTCTTCACATGAGAATCACCTATATAAACACTGGTTAGGTCTTCTTTCAGTTACACACAACACTAAAAATTATTGTCTCCATCCATATAATCACATTTTCCTGTTATGTTTTTCTGTTTTCTCTCTCTCTCTATCTCTATCAATCTGTCACCATCACCACCGCCATCACTACCACCATCACCACCACCAAAAATATTCCTTAAAACTAAATCCTACCACACACACAGTACGAAAAAGATAAAAATCAACAAACTACACAGACACAAAGACTGATGGATACATATACATATCAACAAATACCAACTAACTCCATCAGGAAACAACCGTAAACACGCCAAGCCTGGAACCACGAACACCTGCTTCCCCACATGCAAAACAGATCCATTAATGCAACACTCACCTGGGCAGAAGGGAATCGCGGGGTAGAAAGGTAGCGATAGGAAGTGAAAAAAGAGGGAACAGATTCTTCAATGGTATACTGTCACTTGTCCCGGTCTCCTACGCCTCTTCTCACTTTGGCCACGTTAATACTGAAGTGTAATCGCCTTTTAGATATGATTTCCTTTGAAAATTTAAGGTTTCTGCCTTGCACCCTCAGACGGCACTCTAATATTCTCCAGTTTCATTACGTTTGGCCCATTTGAAGTGTGTCTGCGTAAAATTTATGGAATATATTTAGTATACCGTCAGTATCTGCAACACATTGACTTAAATATTTCAAGATTTGCATTCTCTCTCTCTCTCTCTCTCTCTCTCTCTCTCTCTCTCTCTCTCTCTCTCTCTCTCTCTCTCTCTCTCTCTCTCTCTCTCTCTCTCAGGGTCTGCGTGATATGATTTTCTATGTTTAAATTCTACGTAATTCTCTTCTTTAATTTTTCTTATTTTACTTTTGTTCTCTTTCTATTTAATTGATTCAACTGCCAATAAGATCCAACATGTATGGATAGTCTAGCGTATAACGAATATTTGTACTTATTATTATGATACAAACATTTATGTATTTATATTGCCATGGTTATGAAGAAATAAAACCATCCCGTCTTTAACTAGAAGGATTTTTAAAAGAAAACTTAATACAAGCTTCTAATTTGTATCGGTTAGTCGTTCCTTAGAAGCAAAAGGGATATTATTTACTTTCGCTACAGCTACAGTAATTTCTAAAAAGGATTTCACGTTTCTCCTCAAGTGTTCATCATCACGCCAAAAACAATGTTATTTATAGATACAGATAGCATACGGCAGTTAATCATACCGACCCTTCTTTATCAAATCCGATTTCGTGTTATCTTATTATCATGTAATCCAGTCGTATGGTAAGTAAGTCTGTTGATAGCAAAGGTCTGAGAAGGTATTTACAATGATCACCTGAAGGGATATCAAAGTAGAATGTGTTCATACTACTTATGCCACAACACTTCACTCGTTGACGCACTCATGTGTATTTCATAATGATTAAGAACAAGGAGGAGGAGGAGGAGGAGGAGGAGGTGGTAGTAGTAGTGGTAGTGGTGGTGGTGGTAGTAGTAGTAGTAGTAGTGGTTGTGTTGGTGATGCAAAAGAATGTTGTAATTTTATAATACCAAATGTGATATATTTTGAGTTGCATATGTGTAGCAGTGGTAGGAGGCAGGCAACACGTGGTAGTTATGGGCTACAGGTGGGACAAATAGCTGTGGTGGGGGTGGTGGAGGTGGTGGTGTGGGAGGAGGTAATAGGGAGGAGCTGGTAGGGGTGGAGGTGAGACTGAAGATGGTGATGGTGTCGTTGTGGCAGGAGGCGGTGATAGTGATTGTGATTATCGAGGAACAGACCGTACCATCGGAAGCCATTGTAACACGGGGGGAAAAATGACACCAGGGACCGACTCGAATTGAGGTTACGAAGCCGTTATCGAGTGTTGGGGATCAGGCAGCTTATTTAGACTACATGTTGTCACCGTAGAAGCGATACCACTGAGGGTGGAATAAAGGGTGAGTTATTGGCCCCCGCGGCTCGCTCACTCATTCTCTGGGTGGGGCGATGACACGGGCGGGCTGTGACACGGGCGGGGACACGGGGACTCATGTAGGTCAAGCTAGACACACTGCTACTACCGAATATTGTGGAGTGCAGGAGCGAGGGAGCAACAGGTTGAGCGGCGCTATGAGAAAGCCATGGACAATCACACACACACACACACACACACACACACACATACACCAGCCTCACCGCCACACGTCCTTTCCTTCCCGCGGCTGCAGGCCAACTGAGGTCTGAAGCGAGGCGGCACTGAATCACCCCCCCCTAACCACCCCTTACTCCCTCTCCTCCCAGTGGTTGCGATCATGACCAATTACCCTATCGCTCCCCTCCCCTCCCCCCCTCCCTGTTCCCTCGCCCCTCCCAGTCCCCCCTCCTTCCTCTTATTAAATGTGTGTTGATCTAGCAGTGTTTGTCTGTTTACTGCCTCTATTATAAGTGTTAACGAAACATGAACCCGATAATCGAAGCATTAGTTCCAAATACTCGACTCTTTCTTTTCTCAAACGCATTCATTAAACATTCATTATCATTTAAAAGCATGAGGAGATATACTAGCAAACATTCTCATTATGGTACGCACACACGCACGCACGCACGCACACAAGCAAACAAACATACACACACACACACACACACCCGAGTCACCTCTCCATTGATTCCTCATGTTTTATGTTTTTTTCCATTAACACCACACACATAGGAGATGCCAAAGACGTATTAAGTGCCGTAATGACAGCTATTTTTTGCATTGCTTCTCTTAACAATGGCAGACTAACTTAAATAAATAAAAGTCATAACCTGTCACTGAAACGAAAAAATCAATCCGTATGAGTGATTAAAATGCCGCCTATAGTTAGCCTACTTGGCACTCTTCCTTTAAAGATGTCAAGGTCACGGAGACATCATCTAAGAAGCGCTATAATTAATTTTTTCCTATAACTATTTTCTTCCTTCCCTTGCATTGGACAGACCACATTGATCAACGATTCAAACAATAGATTATTTGACGCCTCAGTAACGGCTTTGAACCACACACCAGCTAATCATCATTCAATTGTTTGCGTTAAAGGTGGTTATTTCAGCCGAAAAACAACACAAACTGCAACGACAACTTTCCATTACACGTCCCATTCTAATTGTCTTGGTGAATTTGATAAGGTTGAGAGCTGCTTTATACTGACTGAAATTATCTCTCGTGACCTCTAGAAATAAGACTCAAGTTAATCTTACCCCTCATCCTCCCTTTCCCACCTTGCCTCCCCTCACGTTCTCATCTCTTCATCCCCTCACCCCACACCCAGCCTCCATTGACCAGCTTCCCCTCACGTTTCACTGTTTACTTCAGTGTCAATCAGTCGAAACCTTGGAGCTATAAGGGAGGTTATGGAGCCGGTGTGATTATTTCTGTCTCTTCACTGAGCCGCTGATCTAACTTCATCACCCTCAACCCTATCACTAAAACTTATGTCTTCGTGGTACTTTAACTTTGTTCCTTATTCTGCTATGTTTACTAACGTATACATACACACGTCACGTTTTCATTTGGTTTAAAGATGTATACGTTCTTTGCTAAGTTATCAAAGTGGTTTCTTCTTGATGGTTTTCTTTTCTAGCGGCAGGTAAGTGGACGTTTTAGATGGCAGGTTAAAGCTTACCACGCGAGATAAAGCGAGAAAAAGCTTCTAAAGGTAAACGAACGACAGTCATTTGTGGTGTTCCTCTCGCCTCATCTCAATCCTCACTACATGTACTACTACTAATAAAAATAATACTACTAATAATAGTAATAGCAGTAGAAATAACAGTATCTCTAACATTATACAGTAAAACTCCATCTGAAGCCTGTGATTCTGCGCGAAGGATGACCCATTTGAGTTTCCGTCATGTGCTTTCATCTCACGCCGCCAACTTGCACTCACTCACAAGAATCACATCAAGATACAAATGCAACGGAGATGTGATGGCATTCTCCCACACGGATAACAGATGTTGTCTCTTTGCAGATAATACACTTTTCATTCTCTTTTAATGTTCTGTTATTCTGATTGACTTATATATGCATTTACTTACTTATGCATTATTCATTTGTATTTGTTTAAAGTTATATATCTGTATTCGTCTTCCACTGATGATGTAAATAGTCATCACCATTGGAAAAAGTAAAACTCACTTAATCGTCGGTTTTTTACACAAAATATAAAGTTTACGCTCTGATAGCTTATTGATACTGGAACAACAACATGAGAGTGCAACAACCTCGTGAATAAACCGGTATGAAATAGAAAAAAAAATATAGAGTTTTAATGCTTTTCTATAATGTCGTCCATGAGACTGAGTTAATGTTCTATCAAACCATTAAAAGGGTACTGGCTAAGGGAATGCAAAAATACTTAGAAAAAAATATTTGCTTGTCGCACCTGTGAGCCTGACGCCTTGACACAGGTGATGCGCGTCAACACTTTTCATCAGACAAACAAAATCATGTCACTTTGATTTATGATTTGTAATATTTTCTCACTGTTAGCCTGCAAAGTTTCAATAAGGATTATGCATCGTCAGAAACATTTTCATTCATGAGAATCTTGTACTACATGCAAAGCTACATACATAAATACACACACATATATATGTATATATGTATGTATCAGCCATCAGACCTATGGTGGGGATTGCAAAATTACTATCATCATATTCTCTGCAGGTCGTAAAAGGCAATACAAAAATATGGAGTCAATGGGTCTAAGAAGCATCTCCTTTGTATTCTTTCCCCTAACAAGACAAGGTCCAGAAGGGGAAGAGAGAGCAGTGTCTTCCCGAACCCTGATCGCTTTATATTGGCTACATCAAAGGGATATAAGCCAGGATAGAGAGATAGATGTTTCTGCACAACCTAAATCCCACTCAGAGATAGATGTGTCTGTGTGTGTGTGTGTGTGTGTGTGTGTGTGTGTGTGTGTGTGTGTGTGTGTGTGTGTTTGGGTGGGAGTGTGTGTGTGTGTGTGTGTGTGTGGGAGTGTGGGAGTGTGTGTGTGTGTGTGTGTGTGTGTGTGTGTGTGTGTGTGTGTGTGTGTGTGTGTGTGTGTGTGTGTGTGTGTGTGTGTGTGTGTGTGTGTGTGTGTGTGTGTGTGTGTGTGTGTGTGTGTGTGTGTGTGTGTGTGTGTGTGTGTGTCCATCTTAATCACTAACTCAACATACTACATTAGGTACACGCCACTCCACCACTGCATCAGAGTCGACCACCACGAGGAGGATCTAATGATCAAATATTTTGTTTCGGCGCTGACAACAAAAAAAAATCATTATCATCTATTTCAATGCAAGTGGCCACTACTTAGCGTTAATGCGTTACGAGCAGCGAGGCGAGTAACATAAAATTTGTACATTTATTTGATGTGGTATATATCTGTGGTGATAACAGCTTCAGTAATGACTGCAGCACACCAGGTTCAGACGCATTAAAACGAAAAATATTGAAATGTAACCAGGTAAACTGCATCTAAGTCTAGCCAGGTGCTGTACAAACAGGTATAATGCGGGTAAGTGCAGGTATAATAGTGAAAGATAGAGAAAATTATTCATTCATTAAGTGCAAACCTTTCGAAAAACATTGAGGTGCATCCAAGTGTTGTCCATTAAGGTGGTAAACACCATATCACTAAAAATATAACAAACAAGTGCTTGATAACTGTATAAACGACATTCAAGTCCAGCAGAGTCATCTAAACACAGACAGGAGTTAAAAAAAATAGGAAAAAAAGAATACAGAATTTCAATAATGAATCTTCGGAAGGGAACATAAGTACCATCAAAGCGTTGGTCATCCCAGACGCCGCGGGGTAGCACTAGCACGTTGTTATAGCCTGGCAGCCAATGTTTTGTAACGACCTTGTAGGGAAGCAATCTTACTGACGAGGTGGTCAGCTATTTGGTGCAACAGAGGCTTAAAGGAATACCATAGACTGTGAGTGAGTGTGTGTGTGTGTGTATGTGTGTGTGTGTGTGTGTGTGTGTGTGTGTGTATGTGTGTGTGTGTGTGTGTGTGTGTGTGTGTGTGTGTGTGTGTGTGTGTGTGTGTGTGTGTGTGTGTGTGTGTGTGTGTGTGTGCACGCGCGCACGCGTGTGCGTGCACACGTGCTGAATCACAAGCGCAAACTATATAATTGAGTAATTAAACCATTAACATCTCATACGCTTCGTTTTAAGCGACAATTAGCATTGAAGTAATTGAGGTCCATTTTTATCACGAGATGTAGTGTTGCATTTAATTATGGCTTAACTATTTCCCCGATGCATGGCGTTAAGTGTTCAAAATACCCCTTGAACCAAGTAAAACATACACTCGCCTTCAACTTGAGCTGCAATAATGCACAGAATATAATATGAGCACATTAAAATGATTGGCAAGATCTGTAGCCGACAACAGCAAAGCATTAAAATGTTAACCCGAGAATATACCTTAACACCACTAGGTAAATGTTCCTGAAATTGAGTGGCATCAATAGTGTGTAAATAAAAAAATTATAATCCTCTGCACTAATTCATCAAGCATTATTGAAAAAGAGAAAAATAACTAAAACTAACACTTCCATCCATATTGTCACCATTTCTCAGACTCATTGGTCCGCGACGCAACTCTAGTGAACGTCGCGCGACCTACACACACAGCCCAACACACGCACACTGTCAACTCATGGGAGACAGTTAACAACAAACTCAACAACACCACAAGTTAGAAAGATCCGCCGCTAGTATTTTCCAACACACAATTACAAACCTAATATATACACAAATAAATAAACAAATATGAATCTATAAGAAGAAGAAAAAGAAAAAAAATCTTATGAATAATATATTTTTCTAATACTCTAAGAAAAATAAAATTGTTTACTTACTAAAATAATCCAGTTCTTCCGTGCACAAGCTGAGGAGGACAATATAATTTTTTGAGGCAAGGTTCCCATAACAGGATCGTGTAGTAATGCCGCAGGGAAACACGGAGAGCCTTCTTGCCAGGCCTTGAACAATCCCCAGCAGGCAATGACGCGGGGAAGGAAGGGTCTGCTAGCCTGCTCCCGGGGGATGCTGGGGCCATTAGTATACCGCTCGAGTGACCTAAGGGAAATGGGGAAGCCAAGTTTGAGAGGAGAGGAAGAGAGGGAGAGAGGGAGAGAAGAAACCAAGGAAAGGAGAAGAAAGATGCCAAGTGTGTTGAAAGTTGATTAAAGTTGGAACCGCGTGGGAAGGATGTAGAGAGGGGAAATAAGAGGAAGGGAATTGGCGTGTAGGAAGCCAGGGAAGGATCTAGGAATGGGCGTTTGGGGAAGGGAGGAGTGGAAGGGGAAGTGGGAGTTTGGGAGGAGTGAGAGAAGCCGAGTGGAAGGGAGTGGAATGGGAGGAGAGAAAGGCGTGCGCTGGAAGATCATGTGGGTGAGTTTGTGGAAGAGTGCGTGGGAGGGTGTATTGAGGTGAAATAAATTAGAGTGTGTGGGAGGTAGTGTGGTAATGAACATAGAGAGTATATACGTAGAGGATTTGACACACACACACACACGCACACGCACACGCACACGCACACACACACACACCAAATAAAATAAACATTAAAAAAATACAAAACATAATCTCTTAAAAACACACACACACACACACACACACACACACATACGCATGAAATATACTAATAACAAAAATAAAAAATAAAAAGATTAAAACCCCATAATACGAACATACATACACAATCATCCATCCATTTATCAATTAAAACTTCAAACCAACACATGAACACACACAACTACCACCAAAACACCACCTGAAGGGAACACACAACAACAACAACAACAACAACAACAACAACAACAGGAGCCAACCAACCAACCAACCAACTAACCAACAACAACAGCACCAACAACAAAAGCCAGAACAGAGCCATTCTGCTATTGACAGCCTCCCAGCAAGCGTCGCCATCCACCTGATATGTGGACCTAAGATCAATGCCAAGGACGTAAACACAACCGGAAAAATAGACACCAGTGAAGGAGAAACAGGAAAACAAAAGAAAAAAAAAAGATATACAGGCATTGGTAAACACGGGTATATGTGAAGGGTGTGTGTGTGTGTGTGTGTGTGTGTGTGTGTGTGTGTGTGTGTGTGTGTGTGTCTGTCTTTCAAGGATTCAAATCCATTAGCAACACTCTATCCTTTTTTTCATTCTATATATGGAGACGATTAGAGAGCAAGAGCGAGAGCGAGAGCGAGAGCAAGAGTTATTTATTTTCATTAAAAAATGTAATGCAGTACTTTTATTGCAGTGTCAAGCTCCATCAAGAGGATATGATAGCTATCAGTAACCCGCGTCTACTCCTACACACGACACGTTACCCCTTAAGGAACACATATAGTCTTAACGTCCACGAATATTCTTGTAATGACTGTTACAGCTCAAAGCAGGTCATAACTAAGCCTTACGACACGTTTAACCATCTTACAGACCCTCGTGGATGTGTAGAATTGACCTCAACATATGGTGTATTTTTGTCATTTTCTCTACTTCGGGAAATTTTTTGCAAAATTTTCTCTTCGATTTTGTTTTTTTTAAACTATGTTGTACATGGGAATAATGTAAGACTTTCAGCTTAGTTTCAGTTAATTTCACCAGAAACTTTTATTGCTATAAAGGAATTTATTTGGGTTAAAACAAATGATAAAATCAGTATGGTGGATCTAATACTTTACCAATGTTGATGGAAAAGATATCAGATATTCCCTATGAAATTAGCAACTAATAAACAAAGCACTTTGTTCAATTGGTATCTTAGCTTAGAAGCAAATATTGTTTGTTTAATGATATCATTATTTTAGTAGATAACTATTTTTCATGAGATAGATACCGATCAAATATAACAAAGAGTTATGTTGTGAAATCATAAATATTTTTCTCGTCTTTTTAAACCCTATCCCATTCCAATCCTGCGTCTAGTTTCTTTTTTCACTATTTATAATGTACGTAATTTACGTGAGGACGTAATATATATTTTCTTAATATTGTGTTTATCAGTACTTGTTACATACCATAAGGATCGGAAAAAGGTGCAGATTTTGAAGCATGGCTTGAAAATTCAATACGAGTAAAACGAAAGGAGTTACAGCTAGTTTAAGTAGAACATATGATGAAAACAAGTTTTTTTTACCCTATTTCAGGATGGCAGAGTCTGTTTGATTACTCCTGTAGTGTACATAGCCTTCTTTTGACCTTCTTCAATGCTGCTGCATCAAGATAAGGCTCACTAGAATTGGGTACATAGAGGCAGAAAACAATTAAATTCCCACCGCTAGTTCGGTCAAAATCTTCACTACTGACTCTGCAGTCACCGGTGCCAATGGCTATGGAAGTTATTTATTTTCATTAAAAAATGTAATGCAGTACTTTTACTGCAGTGTCAAGCTCCATCAAGAGGATATGATAGCTATCAGTAACCCGCGTCTACTCCTACACACGACACGTTACCCCGTAAGGAACACATATAGTCTTAACGTCCACGAATATTCTTGTAATGACTGTTACAGCTCAAAGCAGGTCATAACTAAGCCTTACGACACGTTTAACCATCTTACAGACCCTCGTGGATGTGTAGAATTGACCTCAACATATGGTGTATTTTTGTCATTTTCTCTACTTCGGGAAATTTTTTGCAAAATTTTCTCTTCGATTTTGTTTTTTTTAAACTATGTTGTACATGGGAATAATGTAAGACTTTCAGCTTAGTTTCAGTTAATTTCACCAGAAACTTTTATTGCTATAAAGGAATTTATTTGGGTTAAAACAAATGATAAAATCAGTATGGTGGATCTAATACTTTACCAATGTTGATGGAAAAGATATCAGATATTCCCTATGAAATTAGCAACTAATAAACAAAGCACTTTGTTCAATTGGTATCTTAGCTTAGAAGCAAATATTGTTTGTTTAATGATATCATTATTTTAGTAGATAACTATTTTTCATGAGATAGATACCGATCAAATATAACAAAGAGTTATGTTGTGAAATCATAAATATTTTTCTCGTCTTTTTAAACCCTATCCCATTCCAATCCTGCGTCTAGTTTCTTTTTTCACTATTTATAATGTAAGTAATTTACGTGAGGACGTAATATATATTTTCTTAATATTGTGTTTATCAGTACTTGTTACATACCATAAGGATCGGAAAAAGGTGCAGATTTTGAAGCATGGCTTGAAAATTCAATACGAGTAAAACGAAAGGAGTTACAGCTAGTTTAAGTAGAACATATGATGAAAACAAGTTTTTTTTACCCTATTTCAGGATGGCAGAGTCTGTTTGATTACTCCTGTAGTGTACATAGCCTTCTTTTGACCTTCTTCAATGCTGCTGCATCAAGATAAGGCTCACTAGAATTAGGTACATAGAGGCAGAAAACAATTAAATTCCCACCGCTAGTTCGGTCATGACCGGCAGATCAAAATCTTCACTACTGACTCTGCAGTCACCGGTGCCAATGGCTATGGAAGTTATTTATTTTCATTAAAAAATGTAATGCAGTACTTTTACTGCAGTGTCAAGCTCCATCAAGAGGATATGGTAGCTATCAGTAACCCGCGTCTACTCCTACACACGACACGTTACCCCGTAAGGAACACATATAGTCTTAACGTCCACGAATATTCTTGTAATGACTGTTACAGCTCAAAGCAGGTCATAACTAAGCCTTACGACACGTTTAACCATCTTACAGACCCTCGTGGATGTGTAGAATTGACCTCAACATATGGTGTATTTTTGTCATTTTCTCTACTTCGGGAAATTTTTTGCAAAATTTTCTCTTCGATTTTGTTTTTTTTAAACTATGTTGTACATGGGAATAATGTAAGACTTTCAGCTTAGTTTCAGTTAATTTCACCAGAAACTTTTATTGCTATAAAGGAATTTATTTGGGTTAAAACAAATGATAAAATCAGTATGGTGGATCTAATACTTTACCAATGTTGATGGAAAAGATATCAGATATTCCCTATGAAATTAGCAACTAATAAACAAAGCACTTTGTTCAATTGGTATCTTAGCTTAGAAGCAAATATTGTTTGTTTAATGATATCATTATTTTAGTAGATAACTATTTTTCATGAGATAGATACCGATCAAATATAACAAAGAGTTATGTTGTGAAATCATAAATATTTTTCTCGTCTTTTTAAACCCTATCCCATTCCAATCCTGCGTCTAGTTTCTTTTTTCACTATTTATAATGTACGTAATTTACGTGAGGACGTAATATATATTTTCTTAATATTGTGTTTATCAGTACTTGTTACATACCATAAGGATCGGAAAAAGGTGCAGATTTTGAAGCATGGCTTGAAAATTCAATACGAGTAAAACGAAAGGAGTTACAGCTAGTTTAAGTAGAACATATGATGAAAACAAGTTTTTTTTACCCTATTTCAGGATGGCAGAGTCTGTTTGATTACTCCTGTAGTGTACATAGCCTTCTTTTGACCTTCTTCAATGCTGCTGCATCAAGATAAGGCTCACTAGAATTAGGTACATAGAGGCAGAAAACAATTAAATTCCCACCGCTAGTTCGGTCATGACGCGATCAAAATCTTCACTACTGACTCTGCAGTCACCGGTGCCAATGGCTATGGAAGTTATTTATTTTCATTAAAAAATGTAATGCAGTACTTTTACTGCAGTGTCAAGCTCCATCAAGAGGATATGATAGCTATCAGTAACCCGCGTCTACTCCTACACACGACACGTTACCCCGTAAGGAACACATATAGTCTTAACGTCCACGAATATTCTTGTAATGACTGTTACAGCTCAAAGCAGGTCATAACTAAGCCTTACGACACGTTTAACCATCTTACAGACCCTCGTGGATGTGTAGAATTGACCTCAACATATGGTGTATTTTTGTCATTTTCTCTACTTCGGGAAATTTTTTGCAAAATTTTTCTCTTCGATTTTGTTTTTTTTAAACTATGTTGTACATGGGAATAATGTAAGACTTTCAGCTTAGTTTCAGTTAATTTCACCAGAAACTTTTATTGCTATAAAGGAATTTATTTGGGTTAAAACAAATGATAAAATCAGTATGGTGGATCTAATACTTTACCAATGTTGATGGAAAAGATATCAGATATTCCCTATGAAATTAGCAACTAATAAACAAAGCACTTTGTTCAATTGGTATCTTAGCTTAGAAGCAAATATTGTTTGTTTAATGATATCATTATTTTAGTAGATAACTATTTTTCATGAGATAGATACCGATCAAATATAACAAAGAGTTATGTTGTGAAATCATAAATATTTTTCTCGTCTTTTTAAACCCTATCCCATTCCAATCCTGCGTCTAGTTTCTTTTTTCACTATTTATAATGTAAGTAATTTACGTGAGGACGTAATATATATTTTCTTAATATTGTGTTTATCAGTACTTGTTACATACCATAAGGATCGGAAAAAGGTGCAGATTTTGAAGCATGGCTTGAAAATTCAATACGAGTAAAACGAAAGGAGTTACAGCTAGTTTAAGTAGAACATATGATGAAAACAAGTTTTTTTTACCCTATTTCAGGATGGCAGAGTCTGTTTGATTACTCCTGTAGTGTACATAGCCTTCTTTTGACCTTCTTCAATGCTGCTGCATCAAGATAAGGCTCACTAGAATTAGGTACATAGAGGCAGAAAACAATTAAATTCCCACCGCTAGTTCGGTCATGACCGGCAGATCAAAATCTTCACTACTGACTCTGCAGTCACCGGTGCCAATGGCTATGGAAGTTATTTATTTTCATTAAAAAATGTAATGCAGTACTTTTACTGCAGTGTCAAGCTCCATCAAGAGGATATGATAGCTATCAGTAACCCGCGTCTACTCCTACACACGACACGTTACCCCGTAAGGAACACATATAGTCTTAACGTCCACGAATATTCTTGTAATGACTGTTACAGCTCAAAGCAGGTCATAACTAAGCCTTACGACACGTTTAACCATCTTACAGACCCTCGTGGATGTGTAGAATTGACCTCAACATATGGTGTATTTTTGTCATTTTCTCTACTTCGGGAAATTTTTTGCAAAATTTTTCTCTTCGATTTTGTTTTTTTTAAACTATGTTGTACATGGGAATAATGTAAGACTTTCAGCTTAGTTTCAGTTAATTTCACCAGAAACTTTTATTGCTATAAAGGAATTTATTTGGGTTAAAACAAATGATAAAATCAGTATGGTGGATCTAATACTTTACCAATGTTGATGGAAAAGATATCAGATATTCCCTATGAAATTAGCAACTAATAAACAAAGCACTTTGTTCAATTGGTATCTTAGCTTAGAAGCAAATATTGTTTGTTTAATGATATCATTATTTTAGTAGATAACTATTTTTCATGAGATAGATACCGATCAAATATAACAAAGAGTTATGTTGTGAAATCATAAATATTTTTCTCGTCTTTTTAAACCCTATCCCATTCCAATCCTGCGTCTAGTTTCTTTTTTCACTATTTATAATGTAAGTAATTTACGTGAGGACGTAATATATATTTTCTTAATATTGTGTTTATCAGTACTTGTTACATACCATAAGGATCGGAAAAAGGTGCAGATTTTGAAGCATGGCTTGAAAATTCAATACGAGTAAAACGAAAGGAGTTACAGCTAGTTTAAGTAGAACATATGATGAAAACAAGTTTTTTTTACCCTATTTCAGGATGGCAGAGTCTGTTTGATTACTCCTGTAGTGTACATAGCCTTCTTTTGACCTTCTTCAATGCTGCTGCATCAAGATAAGGCTCACTAGAATTAGGTACATAGAGGCAGAAAACAATTAAATTCCCACCGCTAGTTCGGTCATGACCGGCAGATCAAAATCTTCACTACTGACTCTGCAGTCACCGGTGCCAATGGCTATGGAAGTTATTTATTTTCATTAAAAAATGTAATGCAGTACTTTTACTGCAGTGTCAAGCTCCATCAAGAGGATATGGTAGCTATCAGTAACCCGCGTCTACTCCTACACACGACACGTTACCCCGTAAGGAACACATATAGTCTTAACGTCCACGAATATTCTTGTAATGACTGTTACAGCTCAAAGCAGGTCATAACTAAGCCTTACGACACGTTTAACCATCTTACAGACCCTCGTGGATGTGTAGAATTGACCTCAACATATGGTGTATTTTTGTCATTTTCTCTACTTCGGGAAATTTTTTGCAAAATTTTTCTCTTCGATTTTGTTTTTTTTAAACTATGTTGTACATGGGAATAATGTAAGACTTTCAGCTTAGTTTCAGTTAATTTCACCAGAAACTTTTATTGCTATAAAGGAATTTATTTGGGTTAAAACAAATGATAAAATCAGTATGGTGGATCTAATACTTTACCAATGTTGATGGAAAAGATATCAGATATTCCCTATGAAATTAGCAACTAATAAACAAAGCACTTTGTTCAATTGGTATCTTAGCTTAGAAGCAAATATTGTTTGTTTAATGATATCATTATTTTAGTAGATAAACTATTTTTCATGAGATAGATACCGATCAAATATAACAAAGAGTTATGTTGTGAAATCATAAATATTTTTCTCGTCTTTTTAAACCCTATCCCATTCCAATCCTGCGTCTAGTTTCTTTTTTCACTATTTATAATGTACGTAATTTACGTGAGGACGTAATATATATTTTCTTAATATTGTGTTTATCAGTACTTGTTACATACCATAAGGATCGGAAAAAGGTGCAGATTTTGAAGCATTGCTTGAAAATTCAATACGAGTAAAACGAAAGGAGTTACAGCTAGTTTAAGTAGAACATATGATGAAAACAAGTTTTTTTTACCCTATTTCAGGATGGCAGAGTCTGTTTGATTACTCCTGTAGTGTACATAGCCTTCTTTTGACCTTCTTCAATGCTGCTGCATCAAGATAAGGCTCACTAGAATTAGGTACATAGAGGCAGAAAACAATTAAATTCCCACCGCTAGTTCGGTCATGACCGGCAGATCAAAATCTTCACTACTGACTCTGCAGTCACCGGTGCCAATGGCTATGGAAGTTATTTATTTTCATTAAAAAATGTAATGCAGTACTTTTACTGCAGTGTCAAGCTCCATCAAGAGGATATGGTAGCTATCAGTAACCCGCGTCTACTCCTACACACGACACGTTACCCCGTAAGGAACACATATAGTCTTAACGTCCACGAATATTCTTGTAATGACTGTTACAGCTCAAAGCAGGTCATAACTAAGCCTTACGACACGTTTAACCATCTTACAGACCCTCGTGGATGTGTAGAATTGACCTCAACATATGGTGTATTTTTGTCATTTTCTCTACTTCGGGAAATTTTTTGCAAATTTTCTCTTCGATTTTGTTTTTTTTAAACTATGTTGTACATGGGAATAATGTAAGACTTTCAGCTTAGTTTCAGTTAATTTCACCAGAAACTTTTATTGCTATAAAGGAATTTATTTGGGTTAAAACAAATGATAAAATCAGTATGGTGGATCTAATACTTTACCAATGTTGATGGAAAAGATATCAGATATTCCCTATGAAATTAGCAACTAATAAACAAAGCACTTTGTTCAATTGGTATCTTAGCTTAGAAGCAAATATTGTTTGTTTAATGATATCATTATTTTAGTAGATAACTATTTTTCATGAGATAGATACCGATCAAATATAACAAAGAGTTATGTTGTGAAATCATAAATATTTTTCTCGTCTTTTTAAACCCTATCCCATTCCAATCCTGCGTCTAGTTTCTTTTTTCACTATTTATAATGTAAGTAATTTACGTGAGGACGTAATATATATTTTCTTAATATTGTGTTTATCAGTACTTGTTACATACCATAAGGATCGGAAAAAGGTGCAGATTTTGAAGCATTGCTTGAAAATTCAATACGAGTAAAACGAAAGGAGTTACAGCTAGTTTAAGTAGAACATATGATGAAAACAAGTTTTTTTTACCCTATTTCAGGATGGCAGAGTCTGTTTGATTACTCCTGTAGTGTACATAGCCTTCTTTTGACCTTCTTCAATGCTGCTGCATCAAGATAAGGCTCACTAGAATTAGGTACATAGAGGCAGAAAACAATTAAATTCCCACCGCTAGTCGTCTGACGGATCAAAATCTTCACTACTGACTCTGCAGTCACCGGTGCCAATGGCTATGGAAGTTATTTATTTTCATTAAAAAATGTAATGCAGTACTTTTACTGCAGTGTCAAGCTCCATCAAGAGGATATGGTAGCTATCAGTAACCCGCGTCTACTCCTACACACGACACGTTACCCCGTAAGGAACACATATAGTCTTAACGTCCACGAATATTCTTGTAATGACTGTTACAGCTCAAAGCAGGTCATAACTAAGCCTTACGACACGTTTAACCATCTTACAGACCCTCGTGGATGTGTAGAATTGACCTCAACATATGGTGTATTTTTGTCATTTTCTCTACTTCGGGAAATTTTTTGCAAAATTTTCTCTTCGATTTTGTTTTTTTTAAACTATGTTGTACATGGGAATAATGTAAGACTTTCAGCTTAGTTTCAGTTAATTTCACCAGAAACTTTTATTGCTATAAAGGAATTTATTTGGGTTAAAACAAATGATAAAATCAGTATGGTGGATCTAATACTTTACCAATGTTGATGGAAAAGATATCAGATATTCCCTATGAAATTAGCAACTAATAAACAAAGCACTTTGTTCAATTGGTATCTTAGCTTAGAAGCAAATATTGTTTGTTTAATGATATCATTATTTTAGTAGATAACTATTTTTCATGAGATAGATACCGATCAAATATAACAAAGAGTTATGTTGTGAAATCATAAATATTTTTCTCGTCTTTTTAAACCCTATCCCATTCCAATCCTGCGTCTAGTTTCTTTTTTCACTATTTATAATGTACGTAATTTACGTGAGGACGTAATATATATTTTCTTAATATTGTGTTTATCAGTACTTGTTACATACCATAAGGATCGGAAAAAGGTGCAGATTTTGAAGCATGGCTTGAAAATTCAATACGAGTAAAACGAAAGGAGTTACAGCTAGTTTAAGTAGAACATATGATGAAAACAAGTTTTTTTTACCCTATTTCAGGATGGCAGAGTCTGTTTGATTACTCCTGTAGTGTACATAGCCTTCTTTTGACCTTCTTCAATGCTGCTGCATCAAGATAAGGCTCACTAGAATTAGGTACATAGAGGCAGAAAACAATTAAATTCCCACCGCTAGTTCGGTCATGACCGGCAGATCAAAATCTTCACTACTGACTCTGCAGTCACCGGTGCCAATGGCTATGGAAGTTATTTATTTTCATTAAAAAATGTAATGCAGTACTTTTACTGCAGTGTCAAGCTCCATCAAGAGGATATGGTAGCTATCAGTAACCCGCGTCTACTCCTACACACGACACGTTACCCCGTAAGGAACACATATAGTCTTAACGTCCACGAATATTCTTGTAATGACTGTTACAGCTCAAAGCAGGTCATAACTAAGCCTTACGACACGTTTAACCATCTTACAGACCCTCGTGGATGTGTAGAATTGACCTCAACATATGGTGTATTTTTGTCATTTTCTCTACTTCGGGAAATTTTTTGCAAAATTTTCTCTTCGATTTTGTTTTTTTTAAACTATGTTGTACATGGGAATAATGTAAGACTTTCAGCTTAGTTTCAGTTAATTTCACCAGAAACTTTTATTGCTATAAAGGAATTTATTTGGGTTAAAACAAATGATAAAATCAGTATGGTGGATCTAATACTTTACCAATGTTGATGGAAAAGATATCAGATATTCCCTATGAAATTAGCAACTAATAAACAAAGCACTTTGTTCAATTGGTATCTTAGCTTAGAAGCAAATATTGTTTGTTTAATGATATCATTATTTTAGTAGATAACTATTTTTCATGAGATAGATACCGATCAAATATAACAAAGAGTTATGTTGTGAAATCATAAATATTTTTCTCGTCTTTTTAAACCCTATCCCATTCCAATCCTGCGTCTAGTTTCTTTTTTCACTATTTATAATGTACGTAATTTACGTGAGGACGTAATATATATTTTCTTAATATTGTGTTTATCAGTACTTGTTACATACCATAAGGATCGGAAAAAGGTGCAGATTTTGAAGCATGGCTTGAAAATTCAATACGAGTAAAACGAAAGGAGTTACAGCTAGTTTAAGTAGAACATATGATGAAAACAAGTTTTTTTTACCCTATTTCAGGATGGCAGAGTCTGTTTGATTACTCCTGTAGTGTACATAGCCTTCTTTTGACCTTCTTCAATGCTGCTGCATCAAGATAAGGCTCACTAGAATTAGGTACATAGAGGCAGAAAACAATTAAATTACCCACCGCTAGTTCGGTCTGACGCGATCAAAATCTTCACTACTGACTCTGCAGTCACCGGTGCCAATGGCTATGGAAGTTATTTATTTTCATTAAAAAATGTAATGCAGTACTTTTACTGCAGTGTCAAGCTCCATCAAGAGGATATGATAGCTATCAGTAACCCGCGTCTACTCCTACACACGACACGTTACCCCGTAAGGAACACATATAGTCTTAACGTCCACGAATATTCTTGTAATGACTGTTACAGCTCAAAGCAGTCATAACTAAGCCTTACGACACGTTTAACCATCTTACAGACCCTCGTGGATGTGTAGAATTGACCTCAACATATGGTGTATTTTTGTCATTTTCTCTACTTCGGGAAATTTTTTGCAAAATTTTCTCTTCGATTTTGTTTTTTTTAAACTATGTTGTACATGGGAATAATGTAAGACTTTCAGCTTAGTTTCAGTTAATTTCACCAGAAACTTTTATTGCTATAAAGGAATTTATTTGGGTTAAAACAAATGATAAAATCAGTATGGTGGATCTAATACTTTACCAATGTTGATGGAAAAGATATCAGATATTCCCTATGAAATTAGCAACTAATAAACAAAGCACTTTGTTCAATTGGTATCTTAGCTTAGAAGCAAATATTGTTTGTTTAATGATATCATTATTTTAGTAGATAACTATTTTTCATGAGATAGATACCGATCAAATATAACAAAGAGTTATGTTGTGAAATCATAAATATTTTTCTCGTCTTTTTAAACCCTATCCCATTCCAATCCTGCGTCTAGTTTCTTTTTTCACTATTTATAATGTACGTAATTTACGTGAGGACGTAATATATATTTTCTTAATATTGTGTTTATCAGTACTTGTTACATACCATAAGGATCGGAAAAAGGTGCAGATTTTGAAGCATGGCTTGAAAATTCAATACGAGTAAAACGAAAGGAGTTACAGCTAGTTTAAGTAGAACATATGATGAAAACAAGTTTTTTTTACCCTATTTCAGGATGGCAGAGTCTGTTTGATTACTCCTGTAGTGTACATAGCCTTCTTTTGACCTTCTTCAATGCTGCTGCATCAAGATAAGGCTCACTAGAATTAGGTACATAGAGGCAGAAAACAATTAAATTCCCACCGCTAGTTCGGTCATGACCGGCAGATCAAAATCTTCACTACTGACTCTGCAGTCACCGGTGCCAATGGCTATGGAAGTTATTTATTTTCATTAAAAAATGTAATGCAGTACTTTTACTGCAGTGTCAAGCTCCATCAAGAGGATATGGTAGCTATCAGTAACCCGCGTCTACTCCTACACACGACACGTTACCCCGTAAGGAACACATATAGTCTTAACGTCCACGAATATTCTTGTAATGACTGTTACAGCTCAAAGCAGGTCATAACTAAGCCTTACGACACGTTTAACCATCTTACAGACCCTCGTGGATGTGTAGAATTGACCTCAACATATGGTGTATTTTTGTCATTTTCTCTACTTCGGGAAATTTTTTGCAAAATTTTCTCTTCGATTTTGTTTTTTTTAAACTATGTTGTACATGGGAATAATGTAAGACTTTCAGCTTAGTTTCAGTTAATTTCACCAGAAACTTTTATTGCTATAAAGGAATTTATTTGGGTTAAAACAAATGATAAAATCAGTATGGTGGATCTAATACTTTACCAATGTTGATGGAAAAGATATCAGATATTCCCTATGAAATTAGCAACTAATAAACAAAGCACTTTGTTCAATTGGTATCTTAGCTTAGAAGCAAATATTGTTTGTTTAATGATATCATTATTTTAGTAGATAACTATTTTTCATGAGATAGATACCGATCAAATATAACAAAGAGTTATGTTGTGAAATCATAAATATTTTTCTCGTCTTTTTAAACCCTATCCCATTCCAATCCTGCGTCTAGTTTCTTTTTTCACTATTTATAATGTACGTAATTTACGTGAGGACGTAATATATATTTTCTTAATATTGTGTTTATCAGTACTTGTTACATACCATAAGGATCGGAAAAAGGTGCAGATTTTGAAGCATGGCTTGAAAATTCAATACGAGTAAAACGAAAGGAGTTACAGCTAGTTTAAGTAGAACATATGATGAAAACAAGTTTTTTTTACCCTATTTCAGGATGGCAGAGTCTGTTTGATTACTCCTGTAGTGTACATAGCCTTCTTTTGACCTTCTTCAATGCTGCTGCATCAAGATAAGGCTCACTAGAATTAGGTACATAGAGGCAGAAAACAATTAAATTCCCACCGCTAGTTCGGTCATGACCGGCAGATCAAAATCTTCACTACTGACTCTGCAGTCACCGGTGCCAATGGCTATGGAAGTTATTTATTTTCATTAAAAAATGTAATGCAGTACTTTTACTGCAGTGTCAAGCTCCATCAAGAGGATATGATAGCTATCAGTAACCCGCGTCTACTCCTACACACGACACGTTACCCCGTAAGGAACACATATAGTCTTAACGTCCACGAATATTCTTGTAATGACTGTTACAGCTCAAAGCAGGTCATAACTAAGCCTTACGACACGTTTAACCATCTTACAGACCCTCGTGGATGTGTAGAATTGACCTCAACATATGGTGTATTTTTGTCATTTTCTCTACTTCGGGAAATTTTTTGCAAAATTTTCTCTTCGATTTTGTTTTTTTTAAACTATGTTGTACATGGGAATAATGTAAGACTTTCAGCTTAGTTTCAGTTAATTTCACCAGAAACTTTTATTGCTATAAAGGAATTTATTTGGGTTAAAACAAATGATAAAATCAGTATGGTGGATCTAATACTTTACCAATGTTGATGGAAAAGATATCAGATATTCCCTATGAAATTAGCAACTAATAAACAAAGCACTTTGTTCAATTGGTATCTTAGCTTAGAAGCAAATATTGTTTGTTTAATGATATCATTATTTTAGTAGATAACTATTTTTCATGAGATAGATACCGATCAAATATAACAAAGAGTTATGTTGTGAAATCATAAATATTTTTCTCGTCTTTTTAAACCCTATCCCATTCCAATCCTGCGTCTAGTTTCTTTTTTCACTATTTATAATGTAAGTAATTTACGTGAGGACGTAATATATATTTTCTTAATATTGTGTTTATCAGTACTTGTTACATACCATAAGGATCGGAAAAAGGTGCAGATTTTGAAGCATGGCTTGAAAATTCAATACGAGTAAAACGAAAGGAGTTACAGCTAGTTTAAGTAGAACATATGATGAAAACAAGTTTTTTTTACCCTATTTCAGGATGGCAGAGTCTGTTTGATTACTCCTGTAGTGTACATAGCCTTCTTTTGACCTTCTTCAATGCTGCTGCATCAAGATAAGGCTCACTAGAATTAGGTACATAGAGGCAGAAAACAATTAAATTCCCACCGCTAGTTCGGTCATGACCGGCAGATCAAAATCTTCACTACTGACTCTGCAGTCACCGGTGCCAATGGCTATGGAAGTTATTTATTTTCATTAAAAAATGTAATGCAGTACTTTTACTGCAGTGTCAAGCTCCATCAAGAGGATATGATAGCTATCAGTAACCCGCGTCTACTCCTACACACGACACGTTACCCCGTAAGGAACACATATAGTCTTAACGTCCACGAATATTCTTGTAATGACTGTTACAGCTCAAAGCAGGTCATAACTAAGCCTTACGACACGTTTAACCATCTTACAGACCCTCGTGGATGTGTAGAATTGACCTCAACATATGGTGTATTTTTGTCATTTTCTCTACTTCGGGAAATTTTTTGCAAAATTTTCTCTTCGATTTTGTTTTTTTTAAACTATGTTGTACATGGGAATAATGTAAGACTTTCAGCTTAGTTTCAGTTAATTTCACCAGAAACTTTTATTGCTATAAAGGAATTTATTTGGGTTAAAACAAATGATAAAATCAGTATGGTGGATCTAATACTTTACCAATGTTGATGGAAAAGATATCAGATATTCCCTATGAAATTAGCAACTAATAAACAAAGCACTTTGTTCAATTGGTATCTTAGCTTAGAAGCAAATATTGTTTGTTTAATGATATCATTATTTTAGTAGATAACTATTTTTCATGAGATAGATACCGATCAAATATAACAAAGAGTTATGTTGTGAAATCATAAATATTTTTCTCGTCTTTTTAAACCCTATCCCATTCCAATCCTGCGTCTAGTTTCTTTTTTCACTATTTATAATGTAAGTAATTTACGTGAGGACGTAATATATATTTTCTTAATATTGTGTTTATCAGTACTTGTTACATACCATAAGGATCGGAAAAAGGTGCAGATTTTGAAGCATGGCTTGAAAATTCAATACGAGTAAAACGAAAGGAGTTACAGCTAGTTTAAGTAGAACATATGATGAAAACAAGTTTTTTTTACCCTATTTCAGGATGGCAGAGTCTGTTTGATTACTCCTGTAGTGTACATAGCCTTCTTTTGACCTTCTTCAATGCTGCTGCATCAAGATAAGGCTCACTAGAATTAGGTACATAGAGGCAGAAAACAATTAAATTCCCACCGCTAGTTCGGTCATGACGGCGATCAAAATCTTCACTACTGACTCTGCAGTCACCGGTGCCAATGGCTATGGAAGTTATTTATTTTCATTAAAAAATGTAATGCAGTACTTTTACTGCAGTGTCAAGCTCCATCAAGAGGATATGATAGCTATCAGTAACCCGCGTCTACTCCTACACACGACACGTTACCCCGTAAGGAACACATATAGTCTTAACGTCCACGAATATTCTTGTAATGACTGTTACAGCTCAAAGCAGGTCATAACTAAGCCTTACGACACGTTTAACCATCTTACAGACCCTCGTGGATGTGTAGAATTGACCTCAACATATGGTGTATTTTTGTCATTTTCTCTACTTCGGGAAATTTTTTGCAAAATTTTCTCTTCGATTTTGTTTTTTTTAAACTATGTTGTACATGGGAATAATGTAAGACTTTCAGCTTAGTTTCAGTTAATTTCACCAGAAACTTTTATTGCTATAAAGGAATTTATTTGGGTTAAAACAAATGATAAAATCAGTATGGTGGATCTAATACTTTACCAATGTTGATGGAAAAGATATCAGATATTCCCTATGAAATTAGCAACTAATAAACAAAGCACTTTGTTCAATTGGTATCTTAGCTTAGAAGCAAATATTGTTTGTTTAATGATATCATTATTTTAGTAGATAACTATTTTTCATGAGATAGATACCGATCAAATATAACAAAGAGTTATGTTGTGAAATCATAAATATTTTTCTCGTCTTTTTAAACCCTATCCCATTCCAATCCTGCGTCTAGTTTCTTTTTTCACTATTTATAATGTAAGTAATTTACGTGAGGACGTAATATATATTTTCTTAATATTGTGTTTATCAGTACTTGTTACATACCATAAGGATCGGAAAAAGGTGCAGATTTTGAAGCATGGCTTGAAAATTCAATACGAGTAAAACGAAAGGAGTTACAGCTAGTTTAAGTAGAACATATGATGAAAACAAGTTTTTTTTACCCTATTTCAGGATGGCAGAGTCTGTTTGATTACTCCTGTAGTGTACATAGCCTTCTTTTGACCTTCTTCAATGCTGCTGCATCAAGATAAGGCTCACTAGAATTAGGTACATAGAGGCAGAAAACAATTAAATTCCCACCGCTAGTTCGGTCATGACCGGCAGATCAAAATCTTCACTACTGACTCTGCAGTCACCGGTGCCAATGGCTATGGAAGTTATTTATTTTCATTAAAAAATGTAATGCAGTACTTTTACTGCAGTGTCAAGCTCCATCAAGAGGATATGATAGCTATCAGTAACCCGCGTCTACTCCTACACACGACACGTTACCCCGTAAGGAACACATATAGTCTTAACGTCCACGAATATTCTTGTAATGACTGTTACAGCTCAAAGCAGGTCATAACTAAGCCTTACGACACGTTTAACCATCTTACAGACCCTCGTGGATGTGTAGAATTGACCTCAACATATGGTGTATTTTTGTCATTTTCTCTACTTCGGGAAATTTTTTGCAAAATTTTCTCTTCGATTTTGTTTTTTTTAAACTATGTTGTACATGGGAATAATGTAAGACTTTCAGCTTAGTTTCAGTTAATTTCACCAGAAACTTTTATTGCTATAAAGGAATTTATTTGGGTTAAAACAAATGATAAAATCAGTATGGTGGATCTAATACTTTACCAATGTTGATGGAAAAGATATCAGATATTCCCTATGAAATTAGCAACTAATAAACAAAGCACTTTGTTCAATTGGTATCTTAGCTTAGAAGCAAATATTGTTTGTTTAATGATATCATTATTTTAGTAGATAACTATTTTTCATGAGATAGATACCGATCAAATATAACAAAGAGTTATGTTGTGAAATCATAAATATTTTTCTCGTCTTTTTAAACCCTATCCCATTCCAATCCTGCGTCTAGTTTCTTTTTTCACTATTTATAATGTAAGTAATTTACGTGAGGACGTAATATATATTTTCTTAATATTGTGTTTATCAGTACTTGTTACATACCATAAGGATCGGAAAAAGGTGCAGATTTTGAAGCATGGCTTGAAAATTCAATACGAGTAAAACGAAAGGAGTTACAGCTAGTTTAAGTAGAACATATGATGAAAACAAGTTTTTTTTACCCTATTTCAGGATGGCAGAGTCTGTTTGATTACTCCTGTAGTGTACATAGCCTTCTTTTGACCTTCTTCAATGCTGCTGCATCAAGATAAGGCTCACTAGAATTAGGTACATAGAGGCAGAAAACAATTAAATTCCCACCGCTAGTTCGGTCATGACCGGCAGATCAAAATCTTCACTACTGACTCTGCAGTCACCGGTGCCAATGGCTATGGAAGTTATTTATTTTCATTAAAAAATGTAATGCAGTACTTTTACTGCAGTGTCAAGCTCCATCAAGAGGATATGATAGCTATCAGTAACCCGCGTCTACTCCTACACACGACACGTTACCCCGTAAGGAACACATATAGTCTTAACGTCCACGAATATTCTTGTAATGACTGTTACAGCTCAAAGCAGGTCATAACTAAGCCTTACGACACGTTTAACCATCTTACAGACCCTCGTGGATGTGTAGAATTGACCTCAACATATGGTGTATTTTTGTCATTTTCTCTACTTCGGGAAATTTTTTGCAAAATTTTCTCTTCGATTTTGTTTTTTTTAAACTATGTTGTACATGGGAATAATGTAAGACTTTCAGCTTAGTTTCAGTTAATTTCACCAGAAACTTTTATTGCTATAAAGGAATTTATTTGGGTTAAAACAAATGATAAAATCAGTATGGTGGATCTAATACTTTACCAATGTTGATGGAAAAGATATCAGATATTCCCTATGAAATTAGCAACTAATAAACAAAGCACTTTGTTCAATTGGTATCTTAGCTTAGAAGCAAATATTGTTTGTTTAATGATATCATTATTTTAGTAGATAACTATTTTTCATGAGATAGATACCGATCAAATATAACAAAGAGTTATGTTGTGAAATCATAAATATTTTTCTCGTCTTTTTAAACCCTATCCCATTCCAATCCTGCGTCTAGTTTCTTTTTTCACTATTTATAATGTACGTAATTTACGTGAGGACGTAATATATATTTTCTTAATATTGTGTTTATCAGTACTTGTTACATACCATAAGGATCGGAAAAAGGTGCAGATTTTGAAGCATGGCTTGAAAATTCAATACGAGTAAAACGAAAGGAGTTACAGCTAGTTTAAGTAGAACATATGATGAAAACAAGTTTTTTTTTACCCTATTTCAGGATGGCAGAGTCTGTTTGATTACTCCTGTAGTGTACATAGCCTTCTTTTGACCTTCTTCAATGCTGCTGCATCAAGATAAGGCTCACTAGAATTAGGTACATAGAGGCAGAAAACAATTAAATTCCCACCGCTAGTTCGGTCATGACCGGCAGATCAAAATCTTCACTACTGACTCTGCAGTCACCGGTGCCAATGGCTATGGAAGTTATTTATTTTCATTAAAAAATGTAATGCAGTACTTTTACTGCAGTGTCAAGCTCCATCAAGAGGATATGGTAGCTATCAGTAACCCGCGTCTACTCCTACACACGACACGTTACCCCGTAAGGAACACATATAGTCTTAACGTCCACGAATATTCTTGTAATGACTGTTACAGCTCAAAGCAGGTCATAACTAAGCCTTACGACACGTTTAACCATCTTACAGACCCTCGTGGATGTGTAGAATTGACCTCAACATATAGTGTATTTTTGTCATTTTCTCTACTTCGGGAAATTTTTTGCAAAATTTTCTCTTCGATTTTGTTTTTTTTAAACTATGTTGTACATGGGAATAATGTAAGACTTTCAGCTTAGTTTCAGTTAATTTCACCAGAAACTTTTATTGCTATAAAGGAATTTATTTGGGTTAAAACAAATGATAAAATCAGTATGGTGGATCTAATACTTTACCAATGTTGATGGAAAAGATATCAGATATTCCCTATGAAATTAGCAACTAATAAACAAAGCACTTTGTTCAATTGGTATCTTAGCTTAGAAGCAAATATTGTTTGTTTAATGATATCATTATTTTAGTAGATAACTATTTTTCATGAGATAGATACCGATCAAATATAACAAAGAGTTATGTTGTGAAATCATAAATATTTTTCTCGTCTTTTTAAACCCTATCCCATTCCAATCCTGCGTCTAGTTTCTTTTTTCACTATTTATAATGTACGTAATTTACGTGAGGACGTAATATATATTTTCTTAATATTGTGTTTATCAGTACTTGTTACATACCATAAGGATCGGAAAAAGGTGCAGATTTTGAAGCATGGCTTGAAAATTCAATACGAGTAAAACGAAAGGAGTTACAGCTAGTTTAAGTAGAACATATGATGAAAACAAGTTTTTTTTACCCTATTTCAGGATGGCAGAGTCTGTTTGATTACTCCTGTAGTGTACATAGCCTTCTTTTGACCTTCTTCAATGCTGCTGCATCAAGATAAGGCTCACTAGAATTAGGTACATAGAGGCAGAAAACAATTAAATTCCCACCGCTAGTTCGGTCATGACGGCGATCAAAATCTTCACTACTGACTCTGCAGTCACCGGTGCCAATGGCTATGGAAGTTATTTATTTTCATTAAAAAATGTAATGCAGTACTTTTACTGCAGTGTCAAGCTCCATCAAGAGGATATGGTAGCTATCAGTAACCCGCGTCTACTCCTACACACGACACGTTACCCCGTAAGGAACACATATAGTCTTAACGTCCACGAATATTCTTGTAATGACTGTTACAGCTCAAAGCAGGTCATAACTAAGCCTTACGACACGTTTAACCATCTTACAGACCCTCGTGGATGTGTAGAATTGACCTCAACATATGGTGTATTTTTGTCATTTTCTCTACTTCGGGAAATTTTTTGCAAAATTTTCTCTTCGATTTTGTTTTTTTTAAACTATGTTGTACATGGGAATAATGTAAGACTTTCAGCTTAGTTTCAGTTAATTTCACCAGAAACTTTTATTGCTATAAAGGAATTTATTTGGGTTAAAACAAATGATAAAATCAGTATGGTGGATCTAATACTTTACCAATGTTGATGGAAAAGATATCAGATATTCCCTATGAAATTAGCAACTAATAAACAAAGCACTTTGTTCAATTGGTATCTTAGCTTAGAAGCAAATATTGTTTGTTTAATGATATCATTATTTTAGTAGATAACTATTTTTCATGAGATAGATACCGATCAAATATAACAAAGAGTTATGTTGTGAAATCATAAATATTTTTCTCGTCTTTTTAAACCCTATCCCATTCCAATCCTGCGTCTAGTTTCTTTTTTCACTATTTATAATGTACGTAATTTACGTGAGGACGTAATATATATTTTCTTAATATTGTGTTTATCAGTACTTGTTACATACCATAAGGATCGGAAAAAGGTGCAGATTTTGAAGCATGGCTTGAAAATTCAATACGAGTAAAACGAAAGGAGTTACAGCTAGTTTAAGTAGAACATATGATGAAAACAAGTTTTTTTTACCCTATTTCAGGATGGCAGAGTCTGTTTGATTACTCCTGTAGTGTACATAGCCTTCTTTTGACCTTCTTCAATGCTGCTGCATCAAGATAAGGCTCACTAGAATTAGGTACATAGAGGCAGAAAACAATTAAATTCCCACCGCTAGTTCGGTCTGACGGCGATCAAAATCTTCACTACTGACTCTGCAGTCACCGGTGCCAATGGCTATGGAAGTTATTTATTTTCATTAAAAAATGTAATGCAGTACTTTTACTGCAGTGTCAAGCTCCATCAAGAGGATATGGTAGCTATCAGTAACCCGCGTCTACTCCTACACACGACACGTTACCCCGTAAGGAACACATATAGTCTTAACGTCCACGAATATTCTTGTAATGACTGTTACAGCTCAAAGCAGGTCATAACTAAGCCTTACGACACGTTTAACCATCTTACAGACCCTCGTGGATGTGTAGAATTGACCTCAACATATGGTGTATTTTTGTCATTTTCTCTACTTCGGGAAATTTTTTGCAAAATTTTCTCTTCGATTTTGTTTTTTTTAAACTATGTTGTACATGGGAATAATGTAAGACTTTCAGCTTAGTTTCAGTTAATTTCACCAGAAACTTTTATTGCTATAAAGGAATTTATTTGGGTTAAAACAAATGATAAAATCAGTATGGTGGATCTAATACTTTACCAATGTTGATGGAAAAGATATCAGATATTCCCTATGAAATTAGCAACTAATAAACAAAGCACTTTGTTCAATTGGTATCTTAGCTTAGAAGCAAATATTGTTTGTTTAATGATATCATTATTTTAGTAGATAACTATTTTTCATGAGATAGATACCGATCAAATATAACAAAGAGTTATGTTGTGAAATCATAAATATTTTTCTCGTCTTTTTAAACCCTATCCCATTCCAATCCTGCGTCTAGTTTCTTTTTTCACTATTTATAATGTAAGTAATTTACGTGAGGACGTAATATATATTTTCTTAATATTGTGTTTATCAGTACTTGTTACATACCATAAGGATCGGAAAAAGGTGCAGATTTTGAAGCATGGCTTGAAAATTCAATACGAGTAAAACGAAAGGAGTTACAGCTAGTTTAAGTAGAACATATGATGAAAACAAGTTTTTTTTACCCTATTTCAGGATGGCAGAGTCTGTTTGATTACTCCTGTAGTGTACATAGCCTTCTTTTGACCTTCTTCAATGCTGCTGCATCAAGATAAGGCTCACTAGAATTAGGTACATAGAGGCAGAAAACAATTAAATTCCCACCGCTAGTTCGGTCATGACCGGCAGATCAAAATCTTCACTACTGACTCTGCAGTCACCGGTGCCAATGGCTATGGAAGTTATTTATTTTCATTAAAAAATGTAATGCAGTACTTTTACTGCAGTGTCAAGCTCCATCAAGAGGATATGGTAGCTATCAGTAACCCGCGTCTACTCCTACACACGACACGTTACCCCGTAAGGAACACATATAGTCTTAACGTCCACGAATATTCTTGTAATGACTGTTACAGCTCAAAGCAGGTCATAACTAAGCCTTACGACACGTTTAACCATCTTACAGACCCTCGTGGATGTGTAGAATTGACCTCAACATATGGTGTATTTTTGTCATTTTCTCTACTTCGGGAAATTTTTTGCAAAATTTTCTCTTCGATTTTGTTTTTTTTAAACTATGTTGTACATGGGAATAATGTAAGACTTTCAGCTTAGTTTCAGTTAATTTCACCAGAAACTTTTATTGCTATAAAGGAATTTATTTGGGTTAAAACAAATGATAAAATCAGTATGGTGGATCTAATACTTTACCAATGTTGATGGAAAAGATATCAGATATTCCCTATGAAATTAGCAACTAATAAACAAAGCACTTTGTTCAATTGGTATCTTAGCTTAGAAGCAAATATTGTTTGTTTAATGATATCATTATTTTAGTAGATAACTATTTTTCATGAGATAGATACCGATCAAATATAACAAAGAGTTATGTTGTGAAATCATAAATATTTTTCTCGTCTTTTTAAACCCTATCCCATTCCAATCCTGCGTCTAGTTTCTTTTTTCACTATTTATAATGTACGTAATTTACGTGAGGACGTAATATATATTTTCTTAATATTGTGTTTATCAGTACTTGTTACATACCATAAGGATCGGAAAAAGGTGCAGATTTTGAAGCATGGCTTGAAAATTCAATACGAGTAAAACGAAAGGAGTTACAGCTAGTTTAAGTAGAACATATGATGAAAACAAGTTTTTTTTACCCTATTTCAGGATGGCAGAGTCTGTTTGATTACTCCTGTAGTGTACATAGCCTTCTTTTGACCTTCTTCAATGCTGCTGCATCAAGATAAGGCTCACTAGAATTAGGTACATAGAGGCAGAAAACAATTAAATTCCCACCGCTAGTTCGGTCATGACCGGCAGATCAAAATCTTCACTACTGACTCTGCAGTCACCGGTGCCAATGGCTATGGAAGTTATTTATTTTCATTAAAAAATGTAATGCAGTACTTTTACTGCAGTGTCAAGCTCCATCAAGAGGATATGGTAGCTATCAGTAACCCGCGTCTACTCCTACACACGACACGTTACCCCGTAAGGAACACATATAGTCTTAACGTCCACGAATATTCTTGTAATGACTGTTACAGCTGAAAGCAGCTCATAACTAAGCCTTACGACACGTTTAACCATCTTACAGACCCTCGTGGATGTGTAGAATTGACCTCAACATATGGTGTATTTTTGTCATTTTCTCTACTTCGGGAAATTTTTTGCAAAATTTTCTCTTCGATTTTGTTTTTTTTAAACTATGTTGTACATGGGAATAATGTAAGACTTTCAGCTTAGTTTCAGTTAATTTCACCAGAAACTTTTATTGCTATAAAGGAATTTATTTGGGTTAAAACAAATGATAAAATCAGTATGGTGGATCTAATACTTTACCAATGTTGATGGAAAAGATATCAGATATTCCCTATGAAATTAGCAACTAATAAACAAAGCACTTTGTTCAATTGGTATCTTAGCTTAGAAGCAAATATTGTTTGTTTAATGATATCATTATTTTAGTAGATAACTATTTTTCATGAGATAGATACCGATCAAATATAACAAAGAGTTATGTTGTGAAATCATAAATATTTTTCTCGTCTTTTTAAACCCTATCCCATTCCAATCCTGCGTCTAGTTTCTTTTTTCACTATTTATAATGTACGTAATTTACGTGAGGACGTAATATATATTTTCTTAATATTGTGTTTATCAGTACTTGTTACATACCATAAGGATCGGAAAAAGGTGCAGATTTTGAAGCATGGCTTGAAAATTCAATACGAGTAAAACGAAAGGAGTTACAGCTAGTTTAAGTAGAACATATGATGAAAACAAGTTTTTTTTTACCCTATTTCAGGATGGCAGAGTCTGTTTGATTACTCCTGTAGTGTACATAGCCTTCTTTTGACCTTCTTCAATGCTGCTGCATCAAGATAAGGCTCACTAGAATTAGGTACATAGAGGCAGAAAACAATTAAATTCCCACCGCTAGTTCGGTCATGACGGCGATCAAAATCTTCACTACTGACTCTGCAGTCACCGGTGCCAATGGCTATGGAAGTTATTTATTTTCATTAAAAAATGTAATGCAGTACTTTTACTGCAGTGTCAAGCTCCATCAAGAGGATATGGTAGCTATCAGTAACCCGCGTCTACTCCTACACACGACACGTTACCCCGTAAGGAACACATATAGTCTTAACGTCCACGAATATTCTTGTAATGACTGTTACAGCTCAAAGCAGTCATAACTAAGCCTTACGACACGTTTAACCATCTTACAGACCCTCGTGGATGTGTAGAATTGACCTCAACATATGGTGTATTTTTGTCATTTTCTCTACTTCGGGAAATTTTTTGCAAAATTTTCTCTTCGATTTTGTTTTTTTTAAACTATGTTGTACATGGGAATAATGTAAGACTTTCAGCTTAGTTTCAGTTAATTTCACCAGAAACTTTTATTGCTATAAAGGAATTTATTTGGGTTAAAACAAATGATAAAATCAGTATGGTGGATCTAATACTTTACCAATGTTGATGGAAAAGATATCAGATATTCCCTATGAAATTAGCAACTAATAAACAAAGCACTTTGTTCAATTGGTATCTTAGCTTAGAAGCAAATATTGTTTGTTTAATGATATCATTATTTTAGTAGATAACTATTTTTCATGAGATAGATACCGATCAAATATAACAAAGAGTTATGTTGTGAAATCATAAATATTTTTCTCGTCTTTTTAAACCCTATCCCATTCCAATCCTGCGTCTAGTTTCTTTTTTCACTATTTATAATGTACGTAATTTACGTGAGGACGTAATATATATTTTCTTAATATTGTGTTTATCAGTACTTGTTACATACCATAAGGATCGGAAAAAGGTGCAGATTTTGAAGCATGGCTTGAAAATTCAATACGAGTAAAACGAAAGGAGTTACAGCTAGTTTAAGTAGAACATATGATGAAAACAAGTTTTTTTTACCCTATTTCAGGATGGCAGAGTCTGTTTGATTACTCCTGTAGTGTACATAGCCTTCTTTTGACCTTCTTCAATGCTGCTGCATCAAGATAAGGCTCACTAGAATTAGGTACATAGAGGCAGAAAACAATTAAATTCCCACCGCTAGTTCGGTCATGACCGGCAGATCAAAATCTTCACTACTGACTCTGCAGTCACCGGTGCCAATGGCTATGGAAGTTATTTATTTTCATTAAAAAATGTAATGCAGTACTTTTACTGCAGTGTCAAGCTCCATCAAGAGGATATGGTAGCTATCAGTAACCCGCGTCTACTCCTACACACGACACGTTACCCCGTAAGGAACACATATAGTCTTAACGTCCACGAATATTCTTGTAATGACTGTTACAGCTCAAAGCAGGTCATAACTAAGCCTTACGACACGTTTAACCATCTTACAGACCCTCGTGGATGTGTAGAATTGACCTCAACATATGGTGTATTTTTGTCATTTTCTCTACTTCGGGAAATTTTTTGCAAAATTTTCTCTTCGATTTTGTTTTTTTTAAACTATGTTGTACATGGGAATAATGTAAGACTTTCAGCTTAGTTTCAGTTAATTTCACCAGAAACTTTTATTGCTATAAAGGAATTTATTTGGGTTAAAACAAATGATAAAATCAGTATGGTGGATCTAATACTTTACCAATGTTGATGGAAAAGATATCAGATATTCCCTATGAAATTAGCAACTAATAAACAAAGCACTTTGTTCAATTGGTATCTTAGCTTAGAAGCAAATATTGTTTGTTTAATGATATCATTATTTTAGTAGATAACTATTTTTCATGAGATAGATACCGATCAAATATAACAAAGAGTTATGTTGTGAAATCATAAATATTTTTCTCGTCTTTTTAAACCCTATCCCATTCCAATCCTGCGTCTAGTTTCTTTTTTCACTATTTATAATGTACGTAATTTACGTGAGGACGTAATATATATTTTCTTAATATTGTGTTTATCAGTACTTGTTACATACCATAAGGATCGGAAAAAGGTGCAGATTTTGAAGCATGGCTTGAAAATTCAATACGAGTAAAACGAAAGGAGTTACAGCTAGTTTAAGTAGAACATATGATGAAAACAAGTTTTTTTTACCCTATTTCAGGATGGCAGAGTCTGTTTGATTACTCCTGTAGTGTACATAGCCTTCTTTTGACCTTCTTCAATGCTGCTGCATCAAGATAAGGCTCACTAGAATTAGGTACATAGAGGCAGAAAACAATTAAATTCCCACCGCTAGTTCGGTCATGACCGGCAGATCAAAATCTTCACTACTGACTCTGCAGTCACCGGTGCCAATGGCTATGGAAGTTATTTATTTTCATTAAAAAATGTAATGCAGTACTTTTACTGCAGTGTCAAGCTCCATCAAGAGGATATGATAGCTATCAGTAACCCGCGTCTACTCCTACACACGACACGTTACCCCGTAAGGAACACATATAGTCTTAACGTCCACGAATATTCTTGTAATGACTGTTACAGCTCAAAGCAGGTCATAACTAAGCCTTACGACACGTTTAACCATCTTACAGACCCTCGTGGATGTGTAGAATTGACCTCAACATATGGTGTATTTTTGTCATTTTCTCTACTTCGGGAAATTTTTTGCAAAATTTTCTCTTCGATTTTGTTTTTTTTAAACTATGTTGTACATGGGAATAATGTAAGACTTTCAGCTTAGTTTCAGTTAATTTCACCAGAAACTTTTATTGCTATAAAGGAATTTATTTGGGTTAAAACAAATGATAAAATCAGTATGGTGGATCTAATACTTTACCAATGTTGATGGAAAAGATATCAGATATTCCCTATGAAATTAGCAACTAATAAACAAAGCACTTTGTTCAATTGGTATCTTAGCTTAGAAGCAAATATTGTTTGTTTAATGATATCATTATTTTAGTAGATAACTATTTTTCATGAGATAGATACCGATCAAATATAACAAAGAGTTATGTTGTGAAATCATAAATATTTTTCTCGTCTTTTTAAACCCTATCCCATTCCAATCCTGCGTCTAGTTTCTTTTTTCACTATTTATAATGTAAGTAATTTACGTGAGGACGTAATATATATTTTCTTAATATTGTGTTTATCAGTACTTGTTACATACCATAAGGATCGGAAAAAGGTGCAGATTTTGAAGCATTGCTTGAAAATTCAATACGAGTAAAACGAAAGGAGTTACAGCTAGTTTAAGTAGAACATATGATGAAAACAAGTTTTTTTTACCCTATTTCAGGATGGCAGAGTCTGTTTGATTACTCCTGTAGTGTACATAGCCTTCTTTTGACCTTCTTCAATGCTGCTGCATCAAGATAAGGCTCACTAGAATTAGGTACATAGAGGCAGAAAACAATTAAATTCCCACCGCTAGTTCGGTCATGACCGGCAGATCAAAATCTTCACTACTGACTCTGCAGTCACCGGTGCCAATGGCTATGGAAGTTATTTATTTTCATTAAAAAATGTAATGCAGTACTTTTACTGCAGTGTCAAGCTCCATCAAGAGGATATGGTAGCTATCAGTAACCCGCGTCTACTCCTACACACGACACGTTACCCCGTAAGGAACACATATAGTCTTAACGTCCACGAATATTCTTGTAATGACTGTTACAGCTGAAAGCAGCTCATAACTAAGCCTTACGACACGTTTAACCATCTTACAGACCCTCGTGGATGTGTAGAATTGACCTCAACATATGGTGTATTTTTGTCATTTTCTCTACTTCGGGAAATTTTTTGCAAAATTTTCTCTTCGATTTTGTTTTTTTTAAACTATGTTGTACATGGGAATAATGTAAGACTTTCAGCTTAGTTTCAGTTAATTTCACCAGAAACTTTTATTGCTATAAAGGAATTTATTTGGGTTAAAACAAATGATAAAATCAGTATGGTGGATCTAATACTTTACCAATGTTGATGGAAAAGATATCAGATATTCCCTATGAAATTAGCAACTAATAAACAAAGCACTTTGTTCAATTGGTATCTTAGCTTAGAAGCAAATATTGTTTGTTTAATGATATCATTATTTTAGTAGATAACTATTTTTCATGAGATAGATACCGATCAAATATAACAAAGAGTTATGTTGTGAAATCATAAATATTTTTCTCGTCTTTTTAAACCCTATCCCATTCCAATCCTGCGTCTAGTTTCTTTTTTCACTATTTATAATGTACGTAATTTACGTGAGGACGTAATATATATTTTCTTAATATTGTGTTTATCAGTACTTGTTACATACCATAAGGATCGGAAAAAGGTGCAGATTTTGAAGCATGGCTTGAAAATTCAATACGAGTAAAACGAAAGGAGTTACAGCTAGTTTAAGTAGAACATATGATGAAAACAAGTTTTTTTTACCCTATTTCAGGATGGCAGAGTCTGTTTGATTACTCCTGTAGTGTACATAGCCTTCTTTTGACCTTCTTCAATGCTGCTGCATCAAGATAAGGCTCACTAGAATTAGGTACATAGAGGCAGAAAACAATTAAATTCCCACCGCTAGTTCGGTCATGACCGGCAGATCAAAATCTTCACTACTGACTCTGCAGTCACCGGTGCCAATGGCTATGGAAGTTATTTATTTTCATTAAAAAATGTAATGCAGTACTTTTACTGCAGTGTCAAGCTCCATCAAGAGGATATGGTAGCTATCAGTAACCCGCGTCTACTCCTACACACGACACGTTACCCCGTAAGGAACACATATAGTCTTAACGTCCACGAATATTCTTGTAATGACTGTTACAGCTCAAAGCAGGTCATAACTAAGCCTTACGACACGTTTAACCATCTTACAGACCCTCGTGGATGTGTAGAATTGACCTCAACATATAGTGTATTTTTGTCATTTTCTCTACTTCGGGAAATTTTTTGCAAAATTTTCTCTTCGATTTTGTTTTTTTTAAACTATGTTGTACATGGGAATAATGTAAGACTTTCAGCTTAGTTTCAGTTAATTTCACCAGAAACTTTTATTGCTATAAAGGAATTTATTTGGGTTAAAACAAATGATAAAATCAGTATGGTGGATCTAATACTTTACCAATGTTGATGGAAAAGATATCAGATATTCCCTATGAAATTAGCAACTAATAAACAAAGCACTTTGTTCAATTGGTATCTTAGCTTAGAAGCAAATATTGTTTGTTTAATGATATCATTATTTTAGTAGATAACTATTTTTCATGAGATAGATACCGATCAAATATAACAAAGAGTTATGTTGTGAAATCATAAATATTTTTCTCGTCTTTTTAAACCCTATCCCATTCCAATCCTGCGTCTAGTTTCTTTTTTCACTATTTATAATGTACGTAATTTACGTGAGGACGTAATATATATTTTCTTAATATTGTGTTTATCAGTACTTGTTACATACCATAAGGATCGGAAAAAGGTGCAGATTTTGAAGCATGGCTTGAAAATTCAATACGAGTAAAACGAAAGGAGTTACAGCTAGTTTAAGTAGAACATATGATGAAAACAAGTTTTTTTTACCCTATTTCAGGATGGCAGAGTCTGTTTGATTACTCCTGTAGTGTACATAGCCTTCTTTTGACCTTCTTCAATGCTGCTGCATCAAGATAAGGCTCACTAGAATTAGGTACATAGAGGCAGAAAACAATTAAATTCCCACCGCTAGTTCGGTCATGACCGGCAGATCAAAATCTTCACTACTGACTCTGCAGTCACCGGTGCCAATGGCTATGGAAGTTATTTATTTTCATTAAAAAATGTAATGCAGTACTTTTACTGCAGTGTCAAGCTCCATCAAGAGGATATGGTAGCTATCAGTAACCCGCGTCTACTCCTACACACGACACGTTACCCCGTAAGGAACACATATAGTCTTAACGTCCACGAATATTCTTGTAATGACTGTTACAGCTCAAAGCAGGTCATAACTAAGCCTTACGACACGTTTAACCATCTTACAGACCCTCGTGGATGTGTAGAATTGACCTCAACATATAGTGTATTTTTGTCATTTTCTCTACTTCGGGAAATTTTTTGCAAAATTTTCTCTTCGATTTTGTTTTTTTTAAACTATGTTGTACATGGGAATAATGTAAGACTTTCAGCTTAGTTTCAGTTAATTTCACCAGAAACTTTTATTGCTATAAAGGAATTTATTTGGGTTAAAACAAATGATAAAATCAGTATGGTGGATCTAATACTTTACCAATGTTGATGGAAAAGATATCAGATATTCCCTATGAAATTAGCAACTAATAAACAAAGCACTTTGTTCAATTGGTATCTTAGCTTAGAAGCAAATATTGTTTGTTTAATGATATCATTATTTTAGTAGATAACTATTTTTCATGAGATAGATACCGATCAAATATAACAAAGAGTTATGTTGTGAAATCATAAATATTTTTCTCGTCTTTTTAAACCCTATCCCATTCCAATCCTGCGTCTAGTTTCTTTTTTCACTATTTATAATGTAAGTAATTTACGTGAGGACGTAATATATATTTTCTTAATATTGTGTTTATCAGTACTTGTTACATACCATAAGGATCGGAAAAAGGTGCAGATTTTGAAGCATGGCTTGAAAATTCAATACGAGTAAAACGAAAGGAGTTACAGCTAGTTTAAGTAGAACATATGATGAAAACAAGTTTTTTTTTACCCTATTTCAGGATGGCAGAGTCTGTTTGATTACTCCTGTAGTGTACATAGCCTTCTTTTGACCTTCTTCAATGCTGCTGCATCAAGATAAGGCTCACTAGAATTAGGTACATAGAGGCAGAAAACAATTAAATTCCCACCGCTAGTTCGGTCATGACCGGCAGATCAAAATCTTCACTACTGACTCTGCAGTCACCGGTGCCAATGGCTATGGAAGTTATTTATTTTCATTAAAAAATGTAATGCAGTACTTTTACTGCAGTGTCAAGCTCCATCAAGAGGATATGGTAGCTATCAGTAACCCGCGTCTACTCCTACACACGACACGTTACCCCGTAAGGAACACATATAGTCTTAACGTCCACGAATATTCTTGTAATGACTGTTACAGCTCAAAGCAGGTCATAACTAAGCCTTACGACACGTTTAACCATCTTACAGACCCTCGTGGATGTGTAGAATTGACCTCAACATATAGTGTATTTTTGTCATTTTCTCTACTTCGGGAAATTTTTTGCAAAATTTTCTCTTCGATTTTGTTTTTTTTAAACTATGTTGTACATGGGAATAATGTAAGACTTTCAGCTTAGTTTCAGTTAATTTCACCAGAAACTTTTATTGCTATAAAGGAATTTATTTGGGTTAAAACAAATGATAAAATCAGTATGGTGGATCTAATACTTTACCAATGTTGATGGAAAAGATATCAGATATTCCCTATGAAATTAGCAACTAATAAACAAAGCACTTTGTTCAATTGGTATCTTAGCTTAGAAGCAAATATTGTTTGTTTAATGATATCATTATTTTAGTAGATAACTATTTTTCATGAGATAGATACCGATCAAATATAACAAAGAGTTATGTTGTGAAATCATAAATATTTTTCTCGTCTTTTTAAACCCTATCCCATTCCAATCCTGCGTCTAGTTTCTTTTTTCACTATTTATAATGTAAGTAATTTACGTGAGGACGTAATATATATTTTCTTAATATTGTGTTTATCAGTACTTGTTACATACCATAAGGATCGGAAAAAGGTGCAGATTTTGAAGCATGGCTTGAAAATTCAATACGAGTAAAACGAAAGGAGTTACAGCTAGTTTAAGTAGAACATATGATGAAAACAAGTTTTTTTTACCCTATTTCAGGATGGCAGAGTCTGTTTGATTACTCCTGTAGTGTACATAGCCTTCTTTTGACCTTCTTCAATGCTGCTGCATCAAGATAAGGCTCACTAGAATTAGGTACATAGAGGCAGAAAACAATTAAATTCCCACCGCTAGTTCGGTCATGACCGGCAGATCAAAATCTTCACTACTGACTCTGCAGTCACCGGTGCCAATGGCTATGGAAGTTATTTATTTTCATTAAAAAATGTAATGCAGTACTTTTACTGCAGTGTCAAGCTCCATCAAGAGGATATGGTAGCTATCAGTAACCCGCGTCTACTCCTACACACGACACGTTACCCCGTAAGGAACACATATAGTCTTAACGTCCACGAATATTCTTGTAATGACTGTTACAGCTCAAAGCAGGTCATAACTAAGCCTTACGACACGTTTAACCATCTTACAGACCCTCGTGGATGTGTAGAATTGACCTCAACATATGGTGTATTTTTGTCATTTTCTCTACTTCGGGAAATTTTTTGCAAAATTTTCTCTTCGATTTTGTTTTTTTTAAACTATGTTGTACATGGGAATAATGTAAGACTTTCAGCTTAGTTTCAGTTAATTTCACCAGAAACTTTTATTGCTATAAAGGAATTTATTTGGGTTAAAACAAATGATAAAATCAGTATGGTGGATCTAATACTTTACCAATGTTGATGGAAAAGATATCAGATATTCCCTATGAAATTAGCAACTAATAAACAAAGCACTTTGTTCAATTGGTATCTTAGCTTAGAAGCAAATATTGTTTGTTTAATGATATCATTATTTTAGTAGATAACTATTTTTCATGAGATAGATACCGATCAAATATAACAAAGAGTTATGTTGTGAAATCATAAATATTTTTCTCGTCTTTTTAAACCCTATCCCATTCCAATCCTGCGTCTAGTTTCTTTTTTCACTATTTATAATGTACGTAATTTACGTGAGGACGTAATATATATTTTCTTAATATTGTGTTTATCAGTACTTGTTACATACCATAAGGATCGGAAAAAGGTGCAGATTTTGAAGCATGGCTTGAAAATTCAATACGAGTAAAACGAAAGGAGTTACAGCTAGTTTAAGTAGAACATATGATGAAAACAAGGTTTTTTTTACCCTATTTCAGGATGACAGAGTCTGTTTGATTACTCCTGTAGTGTACATAGCCTTCTTTTGACCTTCTTCAATGCTGCTGCATCAAGATAAGGCTCACTAGAATTAGGTACATAGAGGCAGAAAACAATTAAATTCCCACCGCTAGTTCGGTCATGACCGGCAGATCAAAATCTTCACTACTGACTCTGCAGTCACCGGTGCCAATGGCTATGGAAGTTATTTATTTTCATTAAAAAATGTAATGCAGTACTTTTACTGCAGTGTCAAGCTCCATCAAGAGGATATGATAGCTATCAGTAACCCGCGTCTACTCCTACACACGACACGTTACCCCGTAAGGAACACATATAGTCTTAACGTCCACGAATATTCTTGTAATGACTGTTACAGCTCAAAGCAGGTCATAACTAAGCCTTACGACACGTTTAACCATCTTACAGACCCTCGTGGATGTGTAGAATTGACCTCAACATATGGTGTATTTTTGTCATTTTCTCTACTTCGGGAAATTTTTTGCAAAATTTTCTCTTCGATTTTGTTTTTTTTAAACTATGTTGTACATGGGAATAATGTAAGACTTTCAGCTTAGTTTCAGTTAATTTCACCAGAAACTTTTATTGCTATAAAGGAATGTATTTGGGTTAAAACAAATGATAAAATCAGTATGGTGGATCTAATACTTTACCAATGTTGATGGAAAAGATATCAGATATTCCCTATGAAATTAGCAACTAATAAACAAAGCACTTTGTTCAATTAGTATCTTAGCTTAGAAGCAAATATTGTTTGTTTAATGATATCATTATTTTAGTAGGTAACTATTTTTCATGAGATAGATACCGATCAAATATAACAAAGAGTTATGTTGTGAAATCATAAATATTTTTCTGCTTTTTTAAAATCATATCTCATTCCAATCCTGCGTATAGATTGTTTTTTGGTATTTATAAAATACGTACTTATATAATGACGTAAAATAACATTTTCTAAATATTTTGTTTATCAATACTTGTTGCATACCTTAAGAATTGGAAATATGTGCAGATTTTGAATCTGTAACTAAAAATTCCATATGAGTAAAACTAAGGTAGTTACAGCTAGTTTAATCAAGTACATTCAGTAGTGTAAGGGTAATAGTTTGGTCTGTTGTCAATGTAATAGGTAAATATTTAGTCAGCGCAAAATATAATCCATATTGCTGTTGTTAATATACTTTTATCAACACGGGCTGAAATTTGAACTTTTAACTTCATCTGTCCAAATGAATATAATATCATGCAACATTTAGTGCAAAACTGTATGCATCCAACACGGTATCAAATTTTGCACGAATGGCAAAATAATCTGTAACTGGCGTGACGGGATAGAATGTCCGCTAGTACGGCTGGTCCTACGCATGCGCAAAATTATATATATTTTTTATAAGATAACGTAACCTAGTGTAGCTTAACAAAACATATCTAACTTAAGTTCAACTGATCTAATCCAACATAACATTCTAACCTAGATCGTTATATTTGATCATAGTGCCAGCCGGCATCGACGTAATAGACTATTATATATATATATATATATATATATATATATATATATATATATATATATATTATTTATTTTTTTTTTTTACACATTAAAAGGGTACTGGCTAAGGGAAAACAAAAATACGCAGAAAAAAGTCTAGTCTCGTTATTATACAAAGATTAATACAATTTGTTTGACAAAGTTCCATATTCGTCAACACAATTGTTCTATGTTAGCTTCTCCCATACAACAGAAGGTCTTCGTCATCACTGTACTCGTCTCGTTAACACAACACAACGCCAGCGGTGAACATGCTCTTCATACATGATCTACTCGCTTCAACTTGCCGTAAAATGAGAGTTCCAAGCCAAAGTTCGTCTCTGAGTATACCATCTCTCAATAGGGGATAAACTTCTCTCTGAACTCCACACAGTTATCAGCGGTGGACAGAAGCTTGTGCATGACGGAGCTCGGAAACAATATAAACAGAGTCCGTCACTATAGTATCAATATATATGAATTGTTTTTAATCATTGTTATTTAAATTATGTACATATGTTTTACGATTTACCATTCATATCCGATTTGTAAGACTAATATTAAGGACTTGTTTTATCATATTTGCTAGGATCATTTTTTTTCCTAATGGCCCTGCAGGAGATCATTCCCCTTCACCTCGTTTTCAAGGATTAAAGTATGATTACGCAGCGCTTGATAAGAGGGACAAGGAAGGATTTACAGAGCAGCAGAAGGGTGTTAGAAATTAAGGCAAATGAAGAACTGCAGTGCATGTACTGGTGTGGAGATGTAAAAGTATTTACAGAAAGTGGGAAAAAATAACGAAGCGAAACTGTGCAGAAAATTATGTTAATGAGTTTCACATGAAAGGAGTTAAAAAAAAAAAGCATAGCAAAAACGAACAATACTTGGCTAAGCACTAGACTTAATGTGGAGGCAGAAGGAAAGACAAGAATAGAGGAAGAAAGAAGAAAAGAACAAACTTAACAAAGGAGGTAAAAAGCATTAAGAAGAGAGTAAAAGACACGCAAGAGAGGAAACATTATAAAAGGAAAAACTGGAAAGAAAAGAAGAAAAAAAAACAAAGCTAGCCCTTCCCACATCAATTTAAGGAAAAAATATAATAAATAATAAAAAATAAAAAGCTTCACAGTACCAAACTAAACAACAATTTCGTCAAAACTTATACAATGATAACAATATGCATTTTTTTTCTCTCAGCGCTACAAACATGTCCAACTTATGAGAATTATGAGTGATGAACACGGATGCACTAAATTCAGAACACATTACGTACATGCAACTATGTGTCATGAGACTTAAAAAAACACTAATAGAGACTAACACTAACACATAACAACAAAAACAAGAACTAGAATAGGAAAGTTAAACGCATGTTGTGCCAGCAGCGTCATGGGAAAAAAAACCGCGTAATTTATATTAAATGATATAAGAGAAAATGTCAAACGCACAACCTTCATTCACTTTGACGAAGGCTTAAACATGGTCACAGAAAGGGCTTCAGGCTGCGGGAAATATCAAAGAATGTTTATAACAAAAAAGATGTGTGTATATATATATATATCGAAATGCAGTGGAGTTCTAACCAAAGGGGAAAAATACCGTGGACACTCAGCATGATAACCAGATTAGAGTGGCTCCCGCATCCCCACCCCGGCACCACCACCACCACCCCGTTACGGACAGCTGGTTGCTCGTGGTAAATGGTAAAATATCGCTTTGCATCCGTTTACAGCACACTCGGGGCACAGAAGATATAGTTTTTCACTGCCTTTTCACGTCTATGCATTTTTCATTAATTGTCCATGTTTCGACAATCACTACAACAGCTATTTCTCGAAAACTGACTGGGGAGAATTATGTTTTTTTTTTATCAAAGTGACGCAAGCATTCCATTCCATACTAATATAATTTATCATATATCTTACACACGGTCTATCGAAAATGTTTCAATTTCATACCAAACAAGTAAAAAAATAATAAAAAAAAAGTCAAACAGAAGTCTATAAAGCAGCGAAAAAAAAAAAATGGCTAATCAAATTTTAACAGCTTTCTAGCCGAGTCCGTGAGTTTAATATTTCCCTTTGATTCACTCCCTCGTTAACAGTCCATAACACGAAGACATGTACAGTGTCCTTCCTTTCCTCTTTCTCTCCCAACACTGTTAACATATTTAGGGTGACGCGTGCCTCCGCTAACACACCTTGTCACCCACGTTATCATGTAACTCTTATCAGTAATGTAATCCTGGTGGTGACGTGTAGAATGTGATTTCCATACAACAAAGTGATCAGACTGCTGCCTTATCAGACGACCCCTTCTCCTCCTCCTCCTCCTCCCTCACGACACAGGGGAGGCAGTGAAAGCAAGCAGAAGAGACATATCATCAAACTAGACAGGTTTTGTATTGCACAAGGTAGTTACGAAGGCAAGGAAACAACGTCTATAGTTTAAAACCTAACACCACACTACATGACACAGCACAACTGATAAAGAATAACGTAGATTTAACGAGCAGATAACAATTGATTTAGGAATAGGTATTTGATTGGATGAAACAGGTAATCCTAACGCTACACTGAGTCACACACACACGTATAATTTTAGTTCAAGCCCAGTACGTGTCGGCTGGTTATCTGGTGTCGTCATGCGGGCGTAATTGAATTCTTGCAGTCACTGTTATGTTTCATTGGAGGGAAGGGGAGAGGAGGCAGGTCAGATTATCGGAAAGGTCAGCTTTACGTGGGGTCAGACTTGGGGTTATAATTAGTGGTGTGCAGACAGACACCCTAGATGACCCTAACCGTCTAGGAAACACACACTCCTATATAAACAATTATTAAATGAACCTCAAAACATACACATAAACATAATCTTAAGTGTAAGAAACTGGTATATTTTCTATCAACTTTTTTCTTCTTTCTTTTTCGTCACAAGTTCCCGCAGTGTCAAGGCGATACGATACAAGGAGAGACAGTGAAGGTAGCGTGTTGTGTTGTGCTTCGTGTGGCCAGGCAAGCAAGGGTAAGGTTATTTAGGTAGCTGGCTGGTCGGTTTCTACGTATTTTTGTGGGACGAGAATCAGACTCTCAGAACACTTGTAGCCCTCCAAGAAAGAGTGTCTATTTTATTCCTTTCCTCTCTCGCACAAACGGTTTCAAGGAAGGAGCTTAACAAGGCTTTTCTGCAATAAGACACGGAGCCATTGTATATAGAACCTTCACAGAAACTCTAATAGTAATGGGACGTGACTATTTACATTATCTGTTAGTCTTGCTTGTCTGTCTTGCTCTCATATAAGTAAAAAATAAAGTCTGCAGAATACACTAGTCTCTTCAATCAGGTAACTACATTTTTTTTCAGAATAGGCAGGACTTTGACTTTTGTTTTACTATTCACGTAAATTCTATACAGGAAATAAGTACCATAACAGTGCAAAGTGAAGCTGAAAATCATGAATAATGAATAACACAAGTCCTGAGAGTAACCTAAGACTACTGAGGTTATAGGAACAGAACAGGAATAGAAAGCAGTTATATATTCCACAATTTATCCACATTGAAAATAACTAAACTGTTTTCATTGCGCTAATACGATCGAAACACGTGCAGCGGAGAGCCACCTCGAGATAAAACATCCATGTATATAACAGTTTCATTCAAGAATCACCATTGTAAAACTATAGAACACACCCAGTGATGGAAGGTTGCAGCACGTGTTTCAGACTGGCGGGGAAGGAGAAAAAAACGCGGAAACAGATGGCGTTTGACTTGGCTGCACAGGAGGGAAAAAAAATGGTATATAAATGTCTGGCACGTGTCCTTGCAGCTCTGTTCTACCGCTGTGTGCTGCCACCTTAGCTATGACCCTTCCATTCCCTGACCCTCCCTGACCTTCCCTGACCTGTCTATATAACACGACGGAATATGACTGATTTATTTCAATGTTTTTCTCCTGTTCTCTTCTGTCAGTTTTACAGATTTAAGCCATTGCTAAAAAAAATATGATATAAATTAATGAATAAAAAAACGGAGGATTATTATTGAGTTTCCCGGAAAACATGGAGTGAAATATAAATGATTTTATGAATATTAGACAGTATGTTTTATATAGTGTGTGTGTGTGTGTGTGTGTGTGTGTGTGTGTGTGGTGTGTGTGTGTGTGTGTGTGTGTGTGCGTGCGTGTGCGTGCGTGTGCGTGTGTGTGTGTGTGTGTGTGTGATGCTAGTTAACAGGTATCTAATTACTCCTGCTTCTCTTAAGGCGATCATTCCTCATTTACATTACATCACGTTATTGCTAATACTAATACTTCAAGAAAATAACATCCTACAACCATACAATTCATCGTTCTTATCTACAATGAGTGTCTTTTCCCCTTATCACACAATCAACACCTTATCTATCCAACAATCCAATCCCACAAGCAGTTTTATTTTTAACTATCAATACTAATAATAACTGTTGCTCTCTCCATTTCTCTAATCACCAACACTTGTCCTTCCTATTCATTATCCACCAGACCTATCAACATCCACCCTCTATCCGCGACTCCTAGCAACATCCATCCATCATGCTATCCATCAACCTTACTAATAAACGTTCCCCCTCATCAGTGTTCCTAAAAAAACACCTTTTTATATTCATCAGTCTCACTCACCACCGCCTGTCACCATGTTCTCTATATAAATATGGTTTAATGCAGTGGCAGCTGCATTAAATTTTTTGTTGTAATAGTAGTAGTGGTAGTGGTAGTGGTAGTGATAGTAGTAGTAGTAGTAGTAGTAGTGGTGGTAGTGGTGGTAGTAGTAGTAGTAGTAGTAGTAGTAGTAGTAGTAGTAGTAGTAGCTGTTGTTGTGTCATATACTGCTGTTTCTCTCCTCTTTTCACCTGCTACCATTATATATAATTATCATCATTATTATTATTATTATTATTATTATTATTATTATTATTATTATTATTATTATTATTATTATTATTATTATCATTATCATCATCATTATCAGCTTTACTCCTAACACACTTCTAGGCGGGGAGGTGAACGCTACCTAGAACTCGAAGCATCGTACACCTTTAGGGAAGAAGCTTAACGGGTTGTTATTGAGGTTTGCCCCCTACCCTTCATTTTTATCATTAATATTTATTTTTTATCATTAATATTTCTTCCTATGTGTTCCTATGTGTTCCTTCCCTCCCCTCCTAGCCATTCCTCTTCACTTTCTCCCTCTCTACCCCATCCCACCTGTCCTCTCCTCCTCCCTCTCCTCCTCCTCCCTCCCCTTCCGCCTTCCATCTCTCCCTTCTCCTTCACTGATCCTACATGTCACTCTGGTTTATCTCCGTCGACCTGAATCACCTTTCCAGTGTCCCTTCCCTTAAGTCTTCTCCTCCTGGTTTCTAGCGCATCAGTTGGTCGCCCTTTTGGTCATTCACTAAACTCAATTAAAAAATCGCAGGCGGACGATGCCCCGCCTTCCCTGCCCCCCTCACCCTGAGAATGGCTGCTGAAATGATGGGTGGAGCGTCATTAGTTTGGATTAATTTTGGTGATCAGTATAGGGGGGCTGGGGGGATGAGATGTGGCAATGCAGCTAACCTAACCTCACGTCTTCACTCTTGTCTACTCGTGCTGTGCGCCGCGGAAACTCAACACCTCCGAATCTCATGAAAATTGTTACAATGATGTTTTAGGTCATGCTGAACACGAATCTGGACTTATTTTCATCATTACAATCCCCCCTTAGCCCCTTCACCCCCCTTAACCCCTTCAGGTATAGAGTAGAAGGTTTTTTGCTACTGCCGTTAAAACTGTTTGTCATACACGAAAACGTTTTGAACTAATATTACTGTAAATTGGAATATCTAAAAGTTTTATTGAAGTCATTTTTTACGTATCTGTGACGGTAAGGAATTTTTGATTTTGTGGTCCGAAAATGTCCACCAGAATTGAGGTCGAACATGTTTTTGCCATTTTACTACGAAACTATTACTCTTACAGGAAAAAGGATCAGATACAAAGTTATGCAGCTTGAAAAGATC
>JAPQNM010000043.1:1732163-1744663 GCA_029783475.1 Metacarcinus magister | reverse complement strand
GTTGTTGCAGATACCCTTCTATAACAAATCACTTCTGTCACCCTTCCCCGCCCACTCCTCCACCAACCCTGCCTGCCTGCCTGCCTGCCTGCCTGCACTCTCTTCTTCATATTACAACCAGTCTCTCTTTTAATATCAATAATTGAACCCTTAATGTGCAATCTAATTTTTCTAAGTAGGAATGGAATTATTTGATCTATCCATTTATTATTTTATTGATCTATGTATAGTATTAATAATAATTAGTAATAATAAAAATAATAATAATAATAATAATAATAATAATGATAATAATAATAATATCAACAATGATGACGATAATAATAATAATAATAATAATAATAGTAATAGTAATAATATAACTGTAATAATAATAATAATAATATACTTAGAGTATTTCTTTGAGGAATGACTAAAATTTACCGATAATGATCTTGCATGATAGCAATTCATACGTTTCCAATGCCGTTCTCTAAAAAGAAAAAAGAAAAGCATAAACGTGTGTATATATATATATATATATATATATATATATATATATATATATATATATATATATATATATATATATATATATGGTATTTCTGCATAACTACTGCTCGGACGATATCGATATAAATATGAAGTCGTACACACTATACACAGTGTACTCAACACATCTGTAAAGGTTTCAGGCGGTGCTCGTTATTATAATCAAATATAGGCAATACAAAAATATGGCAATCCGGAAAAAAGTCTAGGGTGAAAATATTAACTTTTGGGTAATGAAATATAAAAAGCTCATTCAACCGAACCTAACCGAACTAAACCATACCTAACCAAACCTAATCTAACCATAACATAACGTAACCTAACCATAACCCAACATAACCTAACTAACCTAACATAACCTAACATAATTTCAAAGACGCTTTGCGAGGTAAATAATGGTGAGCACCGCCTGAAACCTTCACACATGTGTTGAGTACGCTATGTATAGTGTGTACGACTTCATATTTATATTGATATCGTCCGAGCAGTAGTTATGCAGATTTACTATTTTTTCTTTTAATACAACCCGACACTACAAAATAAGCAATTATATTGTATCAAGCAGAGAAGGATGTTTCCGTCAACCTTATCTTTCCTCAGTGTTCTTCTGAATGTTGTATACACAAGTAAGAGTTCTAATAATGTTTTAGTTACTGAGTTCGTTTTCTTTCAGCTACAACCGGTAGAAAACAGGTATTGATATAATAAACTGCGTTTCTTTCACTGGAACTGATTTAGAAGTCTGAAACATTATATACACCAACATGACATTCTAGTTGTATGCATTAGTAATATAAAAATATGAGATAATTTCTGGCTACTACACGAAGTTTCTCATCAATTATATAAATCTACTGCGCCGGGGTTGGTCATGAAACATTTCTAAATATCACGTAGCATAATTAAGTCGATGTAATGTATTACGACGTAACTCCGACCATGACTTATTTCAGAAACATTCGTGTGTGATATGAGACGTAGTTTTTGGTGCAGGTTACAGACTACTGGTGTTAAGGAGACGAAACAATGGTGAGGAAGGGATACTTTCGCATTTCTTGTCATAATCTCTATTTAGTTCATTATAGACTAAGTTATCATGCCACTAGTACAAATATTGATATATAGAACTGCTTGTTTAGTAGAAAAGAATCTTACCATGAAAATATTGCTAACAAAGAAAATATTCATAAGAGTCTTAAATAAGGTAGCATAATGTTTTTACATACCACACTTTGACCTCCATACATATACCTACATTTTGCTTTGTGTATTATCAATCTCCACCCGCTGTTTCTCGTCACTCCACAAATTGAGAACACTGAGAACAACTGGCAGCGGTGATGTCTGCAGCGTGTGTGTGTGTGTGTGTGTGTGTGTGTGTGAACCTCTTTTGAGTGGTCTCACTGTGCCGAACGGACTTCCCAGTGGCCTAGTTGTGTTGTCCTCTTGTTTCAGGCATCTTGATACTGAGGTATAATCATCAATTTATTAACTGAATTGTATATGAAAAATTAGTTGTGCAGGCATATTTTTTACATAATTTGATATAAGAATCAGTGATGTAGAAGAAATATTGAAATGCCCCAAGATGGGGAAATAGATCGATCACCTTTGGGTGAGGGGGGATATCCCTTTAGCCAAGTGGGTAAGCAAAGGGAGTAATTAATGTGTTCAAGGAGGAATAAAGAATTGTACTGGTTTACTAAAATTAGCACCAGTGCCTGTTATAGCATGGGGCACATCAGTCAAGAGTGGGTGTTGTGGAACTGATTCATTTGAGAGGCATGTGGAAAGGCTATATGAAATGGTGGTACAGCTATAGTTATATTATAGGAATACCGGTAGGTATCGCACTCAATTGGATTAAACTTTAACATAAATATATCGTTTTTTGCAGGCAAATTGTGTAGTGAAGCTTGTGGGCATGATAAATCATTAAAGATGAGTTTTTAAAAGGTGTGGGTAATGCTAGACGTATCGAAGCGAGCGTAGTGTTACTCGCTGGCCGCTGAAGATGCCACCGTCGCGGCCAGAACAAAAAGTTAACATTGAGTGGACCGTCCTGGTAAGTGTAGAGTCCTTGACACGTCCAGTCGTTACGGCAGCAATAGAGAGAGGGGACAATGGTGCTGACAATGGTGCATTTGTACGGAATATTTGCTTCCAATATATAGTATGTACAGAAATAAAACTATTTGTTCTCTATTCTTCAGATCATTGTGAGTTGATCAAGAAAAAAATAAATTAAATCATTATGTTTTTATTCTAAACATGGAACACTTATAAGAATGTCGCGTGTGAAAAGACTTGGGCAGTGTAAGGGTTCATTAAGGTTTGTATTACTTCATACTGTATCTTCCATACCCTGAAGCTCACTGAAAATACAAAACCATCGATGATGATATAATTTCAACTGTAATTGATCATTATAATACACAACTTAGATACTTATATGACAAAGGCTGACGAATGGAATAGCAAAAAACAGCCTTCGACACCACTACCCAAGTGTTCGTCTTTCTTAGTTGAAATGGAATGCTACACATAAACTAGATAATCATAATTTGTGATTTTCTTATGGATTTCGTTTAATAAGAAATCATCACAGTAATTTGCCAGTCAGTAACTTGCTTTGAAACTAAGTATTACCATTTGTATGTACTCTGAAATAAAGTAATTAACGTCAAATTTAAGTCTAAGTCCGAGACAATTGGCGGACACGTGATAGTGCTGAGCAGGCTCCAGCAGGTCATCAGTGTCCCACAAGTCTCAGCGTCGAGTGCATGCGCGTGGAAGGTGTGTCCCGCGTGGTTAGATCGCAATTCACACTGTTATTTATTCACAGTTTCGAGTAATAACCTTCCCGAGTTCACTGTAAACATCCTTCCTCGCTGCTAGGACAGTTCTTAGCGTGTTGACAATAGTGACAAACTGTGTGATAGAGTGTACGATAACAACTTATTAAGGAATTAAGGCGGAGACATTTTGGTCAGTCAAGAAAAGTGTTCAGTTTTTTCTTATTAAACTTGGACAATATAACTATTTGAAAACAACATACGTACGGTAAAATATCTCTCAGTGCGATGAAGAGAGAGAGAGAGAGAGTCAACTGGTAATGAAGCATCGAAGCCAAGGAACACCACTCGTTCGACCATCATGCCGAAGCAGAACACAGGTATTGTTACTGTTGTTGTTATGTTGAGTAGATAATGACCTCCGTTATTATACTTATATTGGAGGTGTGCGTGTGCGTGTGCGCGTGCGCGTGCGCGTGCGTGTGCGCGTGCGCGTGTTCATGGAAGTGTGGAGCTCGAGACTATTTAATATTTTTTTCTTGATTTCTTTGTTCATTAATGTTTTCTATGGTTTCTAAAATTATCGATTGTTTTCTGATTTTCAACTATTTTGTTAATGTTTTTTTTTCTTAAGAAAAATAAATTAAAATAAAAAATTATTTTGACGTAACATTTTCATTTTGCATTAAAATTATATAAAATAAAAAGGAGATAATCCATTTATTATCTTCAGAATAATTCAAATAAATATTTAAGAACATATTTAAACCAATAAACAAAGAAAAAAAGAATATATGTAAATAACCAAAAATACGCGTACAAAATTATTAGCTTATTCAATATTTTTTCTTGATTTCTTTTGTTTATTAATGTTTGCTTTGGTTTCTTAAAATATAATAATTGTTTTCTGATTTTTCTAAAGTGTTAGCTCTCAGCACTTTCCTTTTCCTTGGTGAAGATTGTCGAATGAATTAAATATTTTATTATTTACATATAATAAACTGAGACAAATATATCATCGTTGTCGTTCACGGTTCTAAAATATACGTTTTTTTCCTAATTTTTTTCTCTACATTTCATACTTTACTCTCTGGCGCAAAACTATAAAAACCCAAAACATATTCCCTGTGTTTGTGTTGACCATTGTTAACAAGAGTGTCCTGTAGTAATTTATCATATTTAGTGCACATGTGAGGCTGAGTAATAGCCACTGTCAACCTATACTTTCTTCCCGTGAATATGACAGTGGTGTTGATTTGTGTGATACAGCGTAGACAGCAGAGCATCCATAGGACAACTACAATATTTTATACAAGAAGAAAAAAAAATATTTCAAGTTATAATACATGATTTTTGCTGAGTGAATTCGACTCTTTTTTTTTATCCTATATTGGTGTAGGCAGCCCACTCAGTGATAGTAGTAGTAGTAGTAGTAGTAGTCTTGAGTTCTGTTGATGATAATGTCAGGTTTCTACACCCACCTTCAGAAAATAAAACGTCCGAAGAATATTTGAGCTATAAAGTGCATAAGTTTGTATTCAATGTTCTTGAGTATCCATACAAGCTCATAACTCTAAGACCATTGGGAGACAGACCCTAATACACACATTCACCCTTCTGGTCTGGGTCCACAGGAAGCCAACATTGCATACGTCTGGATACCAAGGACATCTAAGAGGAAAGAAAAGTTTTCAGGGTCAATATTGTATCTCAATGAAAACTTCCACTAACGACTTAACTTATATCCAATGACCGTCCTGCCTTTTATTTACCTGTCACGGACGGAGGACTGAACGGGAGTCCTGTCGAAGCTTCCATCATAAAAAAGATAATAAATCAGATATATTTCCTGGTTGATGTCCGATAATAACATAATGTGTCTTGGAAATAAAAATAAGTATCACGCAAACAAAGAGGGATCAGATATCAAGCGTATAAGTGTTCTATTGCATGAAAAATTAACATGTATTCTTTGAAGTAGCTTCCCGCTCTCGTCTTAAGAAAATATAGAAATCTTTTTGTAGTTAATGTTTTTAAATCTATCACAACCCAGATACCACCCAACAGTACATGCGATCCAGATGTTTTGATTTCTGTTTCTTTTCTTTCTTTCTTTCTGTCATCCAACTCTTGATTGCATGTTTTATGTATATCTGTTTTACTATTTCTTTCATTCATTCATTTTTTTTTCTCTGTTGTTATGAAACAGCACAAGGCATGGCATTTACCTGGGCCTTGCAACAGATGATATTAAAGTTACCAACCACATCAGGATATATTCACAATACTTTATAACGTTTATGTTAACACTTCATTGGGTTGACACAGTGCTAGTATTTATATAGTCGAGCTTTTTTTTCTTTTCTTTATTTTTCATGTTCTATGACTGTTCTTTCGAAGGATTCTTTTTCTCTGTCTCTTCTTCTCTCTCTCTCTCTCTCTCTCTCCTCTCTCTCTCTCTCTCTCTCTCTCCTCTCATCTCTCTCTCTCTCTCTCCTCTCTCTCTCTCTCTCCTCTCTCTCTCTCTCTCTCTCTCCTCTCTCTCTCTCTCTCCTCTCTCGCTCTCTCTCTCTCTCTCTCTCTCTCTCTCTCTCTCTCTCTCTCTCTCTCTCTCTCTCTCTCTCTCTCTCTCTCTCTCTCTCTCCTCTCTCCTCTCTCTCTCTCTCTCCTCTCTCTCTCTCTCTCTCTCTCTCTCTCTCTCTCTCTCTCTCTCTCTCCTCTCTCTCTCTCTCTCTCTCTCTCTTTTCACACACATATATACATATAATATATATATATATATATATATATATATATATATATATATATATATATATATATATATATATATGAGATATATAGATAGATAGATACGTATCTATTCACCTATTAAAATAATGTTAAAAAACTTAGATTTATAACATTATTGTAACGGTATTGTATTGTCTACGAGCATCCAATATAAACATTCCCTCTTTTCACCTCTTTAAGTTGACTTTTGTTACATTTAATAATTTATTTCATACAAAGCATTATTCTTACATATGTCTCAAACAAATTGACATTAAACATTCCAGTTTTATATTAGTATTGATTCTATTAACAATGTCATTACAAACAAGTGTTCTCGATTTGTATAAATTTTCCACGACGCAACAAAACGTTTGCATAAGTATTTATCTATTCATTTTTAACATTTATATTTTTAAGTACTTCTCTCACATACTTTTTATGCATACTATCCTATCTTATAATAACGTTTACACACACACACACACACACACACACACACACACACACACACACACACACACACACACACACACACACACACACACACACACACACACTCCTACTACTAACAAAATAAATCCAAATACATGAATACTATACATTTCACCTGAACAAGGGAAGTGAGAGTACTTTCCCGCGTCCACTCACCCATCCAACCCGCCAGGACACGATGACAAAAATACCCCGTAGGCCGCTGCTCCACGCGTCACCTCATGAATGAATGCATGTAATATATCAGAGAATTTCCTGCCTGACAAAAAATGAAAAGCATTATTTCTTTTTTACCCTAGCGGGGGGCTGGTCCCGTATGTATATGAATGACCAAGAGCAGAGCACGAAGAGAGAAAGGTAGATGGAGGGATAGCAAGAATGGAAGGGAAAGGGAGAAGGGGAGGTATAGAAGGTATGGGATGAGAGTTAAGGGAGATGATTGATGTTATGCTATGTTATGGGAGTGAATATTCGCATGGAAGGGAATAAAGGGTTACAATTGTTTTATGTTTTTTTATTATTTTTAGGCTACGGTTAAGTCCAGTTCCGCTGTGGGTGTGTGAGGCGCCGCAGAACCTCACAGCAGAGATACTCACAATACGAGTTGATGAGAATGCTGTGAAAGTTTTCTATTACTTGCCTTTCATTCATTCCCTCGTTTATCTCTCTCACTCTATTATTTTGTTCTCTCTCTCTTTTTTCACATACACACACGCACACACGCACCCCCCACCCCTCACACACACACTCAACAAACAACAAGCAGCAAACGCACACGCAAAAATAACCGTACACAAAAAAAAATACAACCGAGCAATACAGACTTTCAACATATACCATCACACACACACACACACACACACACACACACACACACACACACACACACACACACACACTAGCAAAAGACATGCTCTCGTATCGTCCTTTAATGCTAGAAATTGTTCATATTCCTCGATGCCATATTTTACACTGTGATCCGGGCAGAGTGTAGAGGGGGGTAGGGGGAGGTAAGGGGGGAGGGAAAGGGGGGAGGGGGGAAAGGGGGGAGGGTGTAGGGGATAGGGGAAGTAGGGGGGGAGGGGTAGAGGGTGTCGAACCGTGTCCTCTGGGATTTAGTTTTCCTGATATATTACAACCAGTAGCGTCACTCTCTCCCTATGTGGACGTGACAAAAAGCACGATTACCCACACCCATACATACGCACGCATACACACACACACACACACATACACATACACACACACATACACATGCATACACACACCTGCAGAACTGTACTGGAACCCCCTCCCCCACACACTACCTATCACAAGACTAACACTAATTGATTGTCTACTCGTATATGTTAAAAAAAAAATAAAGGTCTTCCACTCCACACAATTAGAATCAAGTTATTTTATGATGTATATTTTGAGTTTGTGACGGCAATTTCAAATATACCGTTTACTATTTATTTATATTATTATTACACACACACACACACACACACACACACACACACACACACACACACACACACACACACACACACACACACACACACACACACACACACACACACACACACACACACACACACACACACAAGAAGAGACAAGAGACTGGGATACATTAGGGAAGGAGAGGACCCGGAACTGAGATATTTTGGGGATGGGGAGCAGCCTTTAACACACTAAGGCAAGGAAGGAAAAGTGAACACTGTGCTTGCTGACAAATTGATAGTTATTACATACACTTGTTCAAAACCTCCTTGCATGGCTACTAATCATGTTGACACTCGTTTTTAATTGCGTGTTAGGTTGGTAATTGGAAGAAGATGTAATTAACGGTGGTTCCCCCTTTGAGTACTTAATGATTTGTCCCTCAAGTTTCGACGTGTACAATTAAGGGAAGGTTTTATTTTTTGTATTGTGGTAGAATGTTTGTCTAACTACTCGCTACTTTGATCTGATTCCTTTTCAATTTTTTTTATTCACACACATATATATATGCAGTTGCCTCTCCTTGTGTCTTGTTTTTCTTTTTCCTTTCGAACTGTTTAAAGGAAGTTTAGTTACAGCCATCCGCTTGTTAACGAAAGTCAATTCTCTCTCTTTCTTTTTTTTTTCTTCTCTCTCTCTCTCTCTCTCTCTCTCTCTCTCTCTCTCTCTCTCTCTCTCTCTCTCTCTCTCTCTCTCTCTCTCTCTCTCTCTCTCTCTCTCTCTCTCTCTCTCTCTCTCTCTATTTAAGTTTCACAGTCATAAAACAAATCCAAATGGGTTTGTTGAGTAGCAACATAAAACATAACAGTCACGAACATACATGTCACACAACTTGACGAGAATAACAAACAGGTGACATGAACATATATATATATATATATATATATATATATATATATATATATATATATATATATATATATAACAATAATACATATACACACATACACATACACACACATACACACATATACACAACAACACACACACACACACACACACACACACACACACACACACACACACACACACACACACACACACACGACTGGGTGGCCCCTGGCTAGCCTGTGATGTGCGCATTCCAACGTTTGATTCATGGTCAGAATATTCATGTGGCAGACAGAGCATCAGCTTAACATTTCGAGGATAGACAGTGCCACATTCTACCGCGGGGAAGCCCAACGGGTGCCAATAGTGTCCTTCGCCCCTACTCACGCCAACCAAGGTCACCTCAACTCTCCTCATTACACTAGAGCAAACACATCATTAGTCAGCCTGGGCGACACATAGGAAGTAGGGACCTCATGGCTTACCTTGCAGGTGGGTCCCAAATGCGAGTTACAGCACACGTAAATGATGCGCAGGAAACATGCGCACTAACCCAAAGCCACACTAGAGGAGACTTGCAGGCATACTTGTACACTCACACTGGTTATTCCTAATGATTCCCAGCGCACTGATTGCCTATCTGATGTAATGATCATTGGGTATTAAGGTAATTATCTACTTAACAAGGATAAATGCAATCTAAAGGCCATTAGTGAATGAGTAGTGAAAAAATTATGGAAATGAGTCCGGAAAAAAAATGGAAGAGAAACTGTTATCGCTCATGCTGTTGCCATATTTAGAAGATAACAATAAAAAAGAGGAAGAAAAAAAATACCAGGTGATCACATGACCATTACATCCATTAAACTTTTTCTTTTCCAACTAATCCTAAAAAAATCTGCAATACTATTAGTTTTCTTTTTATATCGATTATTTTGTTCTACACTTATATATTTTATTGCGATTTCGTCTTATTTTTTGAGGTGAACAGTTTGGACAAAACAACCAATGCTTTTTCATAATTCTAAATGCCTTCATCTCAGTATCCATCACACATTTGACTCCTCTTACTAACACACGTCTTCTCTTAGCACCCAATACCCAGCCTTAACCACTTAACCACTTACTACCACATTCCTCATTTCCACTTCAAAGGCTCCCTATTATCCCTCGGTACTTCCTCACGTCAACCTCCCACTAAGATTCTCTCTCAACACACTCAAATGTCCCTTTCCTAACCCATAATGTATTCTCATCTGCTCCTAACCTCTATCTAACTTTCATAACGCTTCTAACATATTTGCAAAGTGGGTAAAAGGCATGATTGAAGTTTTTTTATTGTGAGGTAGTAATTAATGCACCAAGACTAAGTTATCCAATATTATAAGTAAGTTTTCATATAAAATATCATAGTTATCGCTTGCTTTCTTTCTTTTCTTAACATTAAGCAACTTTTCAATTTTACAAGAGACGCGAAATTGCTTTTTAGTTGACTGACAATACAATTACGAAGAACTTAATTTCCTGAAATCAACCAGGCTTTATTTTTTTTGCGACATGTGCGGGGAAGAAGGGAATTCAAGGGATGCTGCAACGCTGAAATGTCACACTATCCCTCTCGTCTTATGTCACTCTTGTCTTGCCAGCTGTTAACACATTTTTTCCGTCATTATCTATCAGTTCAGTAAATCAGCTGTGCACATAAACGCTGTAGTCCCTCCAATCAGTGCCTGGCATCAACATGTACGCATTCATTATCTTGTGGTATTCATGTCCTTTTACTGTAGTCTCTTTTAAAAATAAGTCTCTTGTGGGCTAACTACCTGTTCTAACTAGGTCGAAATAGCATTATCCATTTTTTTTTTAGTGTAAGACTTGTCACAGCTTATTATTTTTTGTGTTCCATTAACAACGTTTTATATATCAGTCTACACACCTACCTGAGTTATCATGTCCCTTCACCACAACGGTCTCATCCATACGCTGCAGCACCACCATCAACTTCTGTAGCTTAAAAATGACATTAACATTGATAGAACACGTCAGTGAACCATGATGATCAATGGTTTGGCAGGACGAGCGGCGAAAATACAAACAGGATTAGCAAAAATAGGGAGTGTGTTACCGACGTCATGAATATGTTAAAGAGTTGTTACCTCGAAGACTTGCATTGAGAGTTATGTTAACCTTGATTTCCTATCGTTGTTGTCGTACAGAACAGACAAGAGATAAAGAAATATCAGGGTAACTAAGAATGACTAAAGCTTGCTGTCATAACAAAGAGTATAGTAAAGAATTAGAAATGTAGATAATGGATCAAACTGAGGTGAATAGATTTTTTTATTTTGAAGCAAGAAGCTTTTTGATTGCATATGAAGATACATATTGATGAATTTGACATCTCTTTTAATACTATGAATTAAAGCGATTCAAGAAAGTGTATTTTATCGGAATGATTCCATACAAAGAGAAAAGAAGAGAGAAAAAGTAATCTCCGTTAAGTCTATCAACTCTCTTGAGAGACTAAACGCAAGGTGGTATATTTAAGAGATGGATTTCGTGGACCGCTGCCATCCTGAAGAATTGAAAAGTTATTCAAACATTTATCAAAAGCTTTCAGTGAGTGTACTGCCAAGATATCCGTTTGGTAAAGCCTTTGAACATTGATTTTCTCTTGAACTATTGGTCCTCGTACCAGAAGCCGATCAAGTATTCTAGTGATCAGTGAACACTCGTCATAACATAAAATTATCTTCGACTTGCTTGCTTCTACGGAAAATGCTTCCCACCCAAGATGACTTTCACTGTATATAGGTTGTAAGAACATTGCAATATTCCATTCTTCTATAAATTAAGAACACTAAAGGTTATTTCCCTTGCACTCTTGTATTGTAGGACATAAAAACACCATTGATGTGGCTTTATGATGTTGTATGTAAAATAAAGCTAGAAAAACGGCTGGATGTTTCCTGAATTTATCGATCAATTTGTTTTTAACTTTTAACTTACGTGCAAAACTTTTGACAATATATACTGCATTATCTGGCTTATGTTGCATCTCTCAAAAACAGATAATACAAGAAAACAATTAAAAAAGGTACGCGAGGTCTTTTTTCATCTGCCAATTGTAAAATTCAACTCGACATTTAAGGAAGTTAGAGGAACAAAGACCGATTACTCTTCGGCAAAACTATTTTGAAGATAACTTGAAATGGCACACACACACACACACACACACACACACACACACACACACACACACACACACACACACACACACACACACACACACACACACACACACACACACACACACACACACGGGGTTCAGTATTTAACGTCCCTGCAGCCATCCAGCAAGGTCGCTAAGGATTTTTCCCTGACAGGCGGCTGTTAGTGTCTCTTTTGAGTAAGGGGATGGGAGTGTGTGATGTGTGAGATGTGTCTCTATGAGCTTTGACCTCTTTCGGGGAATGCTAATGGTTGACGATCACGAGTCCAGTGTGTGATTCTCTAGAGCATGGTGAATAACATACTGTTCGCTAGATCAGTGGTATTATTATTATTATTATTATTATTATTATTATTATCATT
>JAPQNM010000043.1:1704663-1727163 GCA_029783475.1 Metacarcinus magister | reverse complement strand
TTTTCAGTCGTTACAGTATGAAAGATAATAACTGCATGTAACATTTGGGTGAAACTAACGTGGTACCACGTTAACGAAATAGCTGCAGCAAGCATCACAAGTATAATTTCTAGATATAGAAATATACAGTTATGTGGACAAACAAGGCATCAGCTACTCAATCTTAAAAAAAACTTGAGTAATCGTTTAATGTGAAAAAAATAACTTTCAGAATCTAGATTACAAAAGAAACAAAAGCATATCAATGAGTCTACAGTAAATCAACTGAACTATTTTTGAGTTACAGTTCTTCATGCAAGAAATCACACCACACCAACAAGTACTGCACCGTCCAAGGACACCCAACAGATGGTATAGCACCGTTGGGCAGCACCGGATATATTTCAAGAGTTGCAGAGTTTTCAACAAAGACTGAAGACGCCCTTGGGGGTTCTGAGGATTTTTATGAGGGAGGAAACCTGCTATACATCACCAAACAGATCCCGGAGACTATGTAGCCTTGCAAACATTTATATACACTTTCCATACACTAGTACATTCCCATACACGAGAGCTGATTCACCCGTATAACTTGCTTAGTACTGTGTATTTTGTCAATGATAGTGAGTGGTTCGCTATTCTAATCTGTCCCTGGAGTTGAACAAAAAAAAAAGATGAGGCATGATATATAGATTACAGTTTTGATAATACCGTTTTCATTACTAAGAGGAATATTCATGTATGTGGAGGTGTTTGTAGCGTTATGTAGCGTCCCTGCATCGCCATAATGGTGGGCGTTATGGAATGCAATGAAGGCATAGTCAGCATGGAATTAATGAGAAAAATATCCAACAGAGATATAATGGACCACACTGAATGATTTATTATTTCCGTTTCCTTTTCACGCGGGAAGCTCAGTCCATCAAGCATTGAGGTGGGAACGCTCAGTACTAATCTCCAAAAATTAAGAGTATAAACACCAATATGAATCAGAATCATAACCCAAGAACAACAACACATTTCAATTCACCAAACTGGATCTCACGTTCAGAATATTCCTAAATGCTATACAGATATCTAACAAGTATTCAGAAATTATCACTTGCCTGAACCCACTGGCGTCGATCCATAACCTGGAGTCCCTGAATGCACGTCTCCATCCTCATCAGCTCGCGTAAATGTCTTCGGTGGATCGATCTCTGATAGGAGGAGAAGAAGCGAAGAACAATACTAAGTGTCTATCAGAGAACACTGCAGCGCCACAGACGATGGGAGGGAAGGAGGGTGGGAGGGGACTTGTACGAATGAGGTGAGGGACTTGAGAAGGGGAGTCTCGGAATGAATATGCATGCAAGGGGAGAAGTAATGGCAAGGGGAGTGAATTTTGGAAGAGTATGATGTATGGGAATGTGTACTGTGACGAACAAAGAGTAACTTATAGAAGGAGGGAGCTGTAATAATTGATCGTAAAGGTAGAGGGACTAACCGTTGAGGAATTATAATGCATCTATAGACTAATTACATGGATATAGACACCAGTGACTGCAAATCTATCCGCAGAAAAGGGTAGAAAAAGACATATAAACGATGAACAAAACAATTAACTGATTGAGAAATATAGAAATCGAGGTGGTTGTTGAAAAGCTAAAAACGTTGAATTCATACTCCCTAAAAAAATCACAAAATACGACACCACTGTATGGAATTAGTAAAGACGATGGGAAGCATAGAAAAAATGCAAACAAATAAAGGTATGCAGATTACAAATAGGGCGTGTGACAGGCGAGGTGGAGGGCGCGAAGGAATGGACTGATCACCAATGTAACAAGGGTTGGGAGGGAAAAATAACCTAGTGACATACGGTCTTTCCCTTACGACACATGGCAGCGAGTGAGATAATGAACGGGGTCCCTCTTCTCTCCCTCCCTCCTCCCCCTCCACTCACTCTCTCTCTCTCTCTCTCTCTCTCTCTCTCTCTCTCTCTCTCTCTCTCTCTCTCTCTCTCTCTCTCTCTCTCTCTCTCTCTCTCTCTCTCTCTCTCTTTCTCTCTCTCCTCTCTCTCTCTTACCATACACTTGGATGTCCCCGTCTGTTTCTCCGAGCGAGTTCTTGGCGAGACACTTGTATCTCCCGAAGTCTTGTGGCTCTACTTTCAATATTCTTAACTGCATGTCTACCTTATACGCTCTCTCATCCGTCACTGTCTTGTAGCGACCTTCTGTAAGTCGTAAGGTTAAGAAGCTATGTTGAAATTGTTATATATGTGAACATGATTTAGTGAAAGTAGAGGCTAGTATGGTCAGTAATGCTGAGAACCTTATAGAAATTATCACCACACTCAGCATCATGAATCAACGCCACCCACTCACTCCACAATTACAGAACATAAAATACTGATCAACTTATACACCAAACTCCTCACCTGAAATGATCATGTCCCCCTCTTCGTTGGTCCAATAATTGATGCTCTTGGGGAAAGCCTCAGTGTTGCATGCAAGGGTAAGGTCCTGCCCAACGTAGGCGCCCACAAGCTGCTGAGGAACCCACGTCATCGGAGGAACTATGCGGGGGAAAGTTAGAGGAATCAAATTAGACATATGCGAGAGAAGAAACTATTTACAAAGCAACTACCAAAGGAATGATGAAGAATAGTGTACAGTCCACAAAGGGGAAATCATACCGTATTGTTAATAATCTACAGAAATGGACTATTAATGGAATGGAGAGGAAGGGAAGCTTGTAAAGTTATGAGAGCCAGGAATAGAGGGAAGGCAAGTCAAAGTAGGTTGTGTCTACCGAAAAAGAAGACGAGGAGGGAGAGGGAGGGACTATGAGAGGAAAAACTGATAGACACCTACACTGCACTTTTAGATGAGCGCGTTTACTGACGGATGGCGGAATGCCGTTGGATGCGATGCAGAGATACGATCCCATCTGGAGTCTTGATACCTTTGTCAGGAGAAGTGTTTCCCCTTCTACTACTTGCCGTTTCCCACTGCTCTTCACGCCGCCCTTCACCTTCGAACTGCCCACTTCAGGACCGGGTATTCCTTCTTCTGCCTCCACGCCGCCGGGACCTCTGACTCTCCACGCGCTGTCCATGCCCTCCCAGTGTGCCATGTATACTTCAGGATTGACCTCGTCGGGTTGGAGACGAATTCTTTTCATTCCAGTGTTGGTGAGACTTGGAAGGTCAATTGAAGATAGACCTGTCAAAGAGGTCAAGAACGGTGTTTATGCAAATTGGTATTAGCTTTATTAATTGTAATTGTTCAATAGATTACATATTGCTCATTCTATTTTTCTTCATATTTATTAGTTGGTTTGTTAAGTTATTGTTATTTCCTATTATTCTATATGATTTGGCTTCAAACTTGTGATGAAACAGTGCAATGAAATGTGCTCGTCTGCATATAACGGGTCAGCGATGTATAGCATTCTGTACTCGGTAGGCGACATGAAACACTTATTATCTCGAGGGATTGAACAAAACCAAGCAACTAACTCTCCACACTTCCTCTCTCGCACCACCTCAGACTTCTGGCCTTTAGTGTGTTATCCATGTCGCATCTACAGCCCACTGGAGGCAATGTGTTTGTTTCTCATACTAAACAACACTGACTTGTGTGTGCCATTCCTAACCCTGAATTGGAGACTCACGATTAGCTGTTTTTGTCGATGCTTTTGTCGGTTTTTATTGATGTTTCTGTCAATGTTTTTGTGTTTTGTTGCTGTTGTTGATGTTTTGTATGAATTATTATTACCATTGTTTTTTTTATCATTATCATTATTATTATTATTATCATCATTATTATTATCATTACTATTACTATTTTCATTACTATCATAATTATAATGTTGCAAGCGAGGGTACGTGGCAGAATATGCATTAGCAAACTGCAGCTTCAGGTTACAGGTGGCAGCGCGCGTTCCCCGTTACATATGCATGGCGGTCAAAACACTATTACGTTCTTCTTGCCAACACTCTTGTTCTCATGTTACGCACTTCATCACAATGCACTGAAAAGCCACAGTTTTTGTTCTGATAATGTGACGGAAGGTACTTATATTAATGATCATGTTGACGGCAATCACATCCTGTATATACTTCCATCACGGCAAATATCGTTGTGATGTGTATGTAATTACTCTTATATTTCTGGATAGAATTGGAATCTCTTAATGAGTGAACAGTCATAAGAGCTGATTATAGTTTTAGTACTGTGATTTTTTTTATAATTTTCTTTTTGAATCATCCGCAATTGATGAAACGATTGATCGATCAAATCAAATAAATTTTTCATAACGTTGCTCTGGTTCTCCGTATTCTCTGACCCGCAATGGTCCTCCAAAAGGTCATAAGAATATTAGGAGCAAATTTTTTGCCGGAAACTCTTCTGTCGCGCTGCAGCAGCGTTTTTTTAGGGTTAATGAAACGCTAACAAAGGATGTAACAGGTAAAATATCGACTCGGAAACGAGTCCTGCTACTTCAATAAACGTGCAAGTGAAAGGCAGCAAACGGCAGGAGCAGGCTATCACAGGTAATCGATACGTCAAAAGCCAGACATCAAACTGTTCCCGTGAGAGGCCGCCACTGTTTCAACGTCGTCAAGTGTCAGTGGCCAGTGAACCACTGTAAAATTATTACGCTAGCGACAGCTGTTGCAGTGCTACGCCGGCTAACGGAGCGTGTCCACGGATAGACGGATCATGAAATAATTCATAGAATAAACAATTTTCACGTTATAACTTTCATCTTTTAAATAGGAGCTTGTCATTGTGCTAACAAGGCTAGTATGCAGTATATCAGCTGCTATTGTGACCCACCCAACTCCCTCCTCATAGCCTCATGTCATATGAACAAAAATGGCATTTCATTAGAATTAACACGTGCAGAAGGCGGGCAGAGCAAGGCATCGGCCAGGTAATGCAATGTGTAGGGTGAATATTGGGTCATGAGGTAGTAATGCAGCGGCGGTGACATTTAGTCGTTCATTCATGACACATCCAATCACGTGAGCAGACATGGTGTTCCAAGACCCATTAGAACGGTGGCGCCGCCTCCTCGGTGCTCATGATGGGATACTTAACCAATATAATTGAGTTAAAACCATTTTTCTCTTACATGACGTGGAGACGAACAAGAAAAAATATGGTCCAGACAAATTCTTTGCTCGACAGAAAACAAATCTTGGCAAAGAACAACATTGACTTCCTTCTGAAACTGGCATTTGGTGGCCTTTCCTCTGCTAACTTTCTCTCTCTCTCTCTCTCTCTCTCTCTCTCTCTCTCTCTCTCTCTCTCATCTCTCTCTCTCTCTCTCTCTCTCTCTCTCTCTCTCTCTCTCTCTCTCTCTCTCTCTCTCTCTCTCTCTCTCTCTCTCTCTCTCTCTCTCTCTCTCTCTCTCTCGTACACACATATGCACACGAACACACACACACGCGCACACACACACACACACACACACACACACACACACACACACACACACACACACACACACACACACACACACACACACACACACACACACACACACAGCGTCTTAGTCTTCGCATCAATTTTTCACACTTTATAGATCTGCTTCTGCTTTTATATTTTTCCTCCGCATTGCTTTAATTATTTTTATTTCTGTATTAACATCTGGGTGCATAATTTTTTATTTATCCATTCTCTCTCTCTCTCTCTCTCTCTCTCTCTCTCTCTCTCTCTCTCTCTCTCTCTCTCTCTCTCTCTCTCTCTCTCTCTCTCTCTCTCTCTCTCTCTCTCTCTCGTGGGCTGCAGGCGAAGGCTCTCTACTTTAAGCCGTTCAGACCATTGGAGAGATTAAGTCATAAATATTTCCGTCATCAGATCCTCCGCTGACCGAGCGTGAAGCTGACTAATGACCGAGAGAAGGATGTAATTAAGCGGGTAATTGGCAGTAATTGAAGTGTAATGATGAGGGTCGCAGATATTACACAGGAGTAAAAATTCTTGAAGGGAAATGAATGACGTGGGGAGGCGGAGAGAGAGAGAGAGAGAGAGAGAGAGAGAGAGAGAGAGAGAGAGAGAGAGAGAGAGAGAGAGAGAGAGAGAGAGAGAGAGAGAGTGAGAGTGAGTAGTGGCCATCAGTTTTTTCTTGAGCATATGGTTGATTCAGTCGCGGCAGCTTGTCTATATCCACTGGTGATCTCTTTTCTTTTCCTTCTATAATTATAATACGCATCACTGACCTGTTTGTGTTGAGTCTAGGATGATGTCTTGATTGTCCTCGCGTCGCCAGGTGATGCTAGGTGAAGGGTGACCTTTAGCTCGGCATGTCAGGGTCACATCTTGTCCCTCGCGCACCGTCAAATCCCCTGAAGACTCTTGGTCAATAATATCCGGTGGAACTGAAGGAAGGAAGGGCGAAAGGAAGTGTTGACCAAGGTATCTGGAGGGTGTCTTTCTGGATGATGTTAAATTAAAAAGGACTTGATTACATACATTGCATTAATCTATATACCTCCCCTCTTAACTAACTGTCCTCTGATTACTTTTCATCTCTGGAGTCACACACACACACACACACACACACACACATAAACGTACATACCAGTTCCGTTCACAATTTAACCCCCCTCTTACACCCCGCCCCCACACACTCCTATAGGATGTCAGGATACTCACCCACCACGTCCATGTATCCTTGCCGGGACCTCATAGGATCGGTGTTGACCTGACACATGTACCAGCCACGGTCACTCTCCTTAACGTCACGAATTTTTAGGTGCCAGGAGCGGTGGTCATTGTGGAGCAACGCGATCCTTGGGTTCCTGGTGATGACTTGTTTGTGGATGGTGAGGATAGTTTGAGTGTCCACCTGCACCCACGCCACCTAGGAAGAGGAATGTGAACTAGGTAGTAAGTACGGATGATTCAATAGTTTTTTTTTATATACATTTTTTTCCATTTTTTGACATTTACGAATAGTGGACTACACCAATTTTTTTTAAGGTATTCTCCCACAATGCATTTAATTTTGTCCTTTTCCTTAGCATCAGCAGCGTAAACCTTTTGAGTCGCGGCACGGGTACAGAAACGCTCTCTGCCACCCACACCCACACCCACACAGGCAGCTACTAGAATATACAGTGAGACGCCGCATAGTCTTCCGAGTGTGTATATATAGGACAGGACTTACTATGACGCTCGTAAAGTAAGGGTAAGGTGCTGCCGGTACTACTGCTGCTGGTACTGTTGCTGCTATTCCAGACATATATGGGTGTAGCATCTCAACCATTAGGAACGTGTAGGAATTAATAGATATCGACACCAAAATTGTAAACTGTAAGCGGAACATTTTCTGACTGACTGAGTTACATGGTTTAATTTTTTTTGTTCCCAAGAGAGTATAGGATAAAACGCATTTACTACATCCTGTTCGTTGCACGGGAATACTAAAACAGTGTTCGTGTGCATCTTTCACTCCGCCCTCCACTGAATAATAGACAATGAATCTCCCAGAAACAAATTGTCCATCTGTCGGACACATATGATTGGCTGGCAGACATAAAATAATTATTTCTGTCAGTGGAGGTCACCATCTGTCGATGAAGAGTGCTGACGTTTGAAATCAAGAGTATTCGTATAAATCCCAATAAACGAGAGAATTAGTAAACGCTTCAGATCTTCACTACACTTAGGAACAGGAGTAAGATTAAACGGAAGCTGCGCCCTGCCCCCTCCCTTCGTCCCTTCATCCCTTCGTCCCTTCGTCCCTTCGCCCCTGAAGGCTGGTAAAGCTGCTCTAAGGAACATGATGAATATAGAACAGGAAAATTGCAATGGTGGACACAAGCACCACAGGACACTACAGAAGCAGGGAACTGTTCGCTACTTGGAATCTCATATCTAAATAAGCAGGAAATAACAATGGAAAAAACTGATTGCAAGTAGTTTTATTCCTATAGCAGAACTAAAAAAAAGTAGAAATGCTTATATCCTCTACCAACGAAACGAAACGAAACGAAACGAACTGAGCGAAAGGTTAAATGAATCAACGTAATTAGGCAATACTTGGTAATTACGAATTTATAGAAACAACATATTAATCAAGATGTGTGAATATAGCATTACGCAAGTAGGGGACAATAGGTAATATGACATCTGGTATTAACCATAAGTACATTCAATATATTTTCCCTCCACCGCAATGATTCACGGCGTAGTGTAAGGGAAGTACGATGGAGTGCACAATCCTGTCTCATGTAATCCCGCTTTGGCAAAACATAATATTAATCCTCGAATAATTAATGACTTTCATTGCACTGCGCGGAGGGATAAAGAAAAAAAATGTTTACATAACACACTAAATGGAGCATCAAAGCGCAACATGCAAAGAAGGTCGGCGGGGGCGGCGGGCGGCGGGAGACTGATCGCTTGTCTCCGGCCTTGCCTGACCGAGCAGCCAACACCAAGGAAGCACACAGAGGAGGCTCAAGGAAGGGAGTCTTGGCCGCTATCCAAGCCTTGCGGGAGACACTGACGAGCTGGGTGAGCCTCGTGGAGCACAATGGAGGGTCTTTGGCCATCTCCTTGAGGCAGTGGAGGTACCGGGTAAACTTACAGGCAGATCTTAGGGTTCAAGACCTTCTCATCCTCGGACAATTAATGAACTCTTCCTCCTGTTATTAACGGAGAACTTCACCCTTCGAAGTTGTGGCGATTTGCCTTTTGTTACCTACCCTTATTCTAGACACACACACATACACACATGCACATACACCCACACACACACACACACACACACACACACGAGCGAGAGAGAGAGAGAGAGAGAGAGAGAGAGAGAGAGAGAGAGAGAGAGAGAGAGAGAGAAAAAAAAGAAAAAAAAAAAGAGCTCGCATAATATAAAGAGCATGAGTAGATAAAATCATTCTTACTTTACTCTCAAGTCAAGCATGCATTAAATTTAACTCTCCTCCTCCTTCCTGAAACACTAGAATGCCTTACCAAGTTACCAAGTTCACATTAACTGTTCACATAACGGTATATAAGAGGCTGGACGTCCGGGACCCTCTCACTCTTACTCTCACTCTTACTCTCACTTCATCTCCTTCCACTCCAGCCGCAAGCCAGAACAAGAATCATTTATCGCTTAAAAACTTTTCCCGACCTTGCCCAACAAAAAATAAAAAATAAAAGAAAAGAAAAACCGTAACCGAAACAATTGTCCTCCTCGTTATGGGGATCTACACTCAACACCGTTTTGTTGCGGAGTTAAAAGGGGACGGCAAAGATTTTTCCTTCCGACTCCGTGGAAAATTATCGGGTAAAAAGGAAAGGGAAAACAACATAGAGGTTGAGTGCAGCATCAACATTAACTAACAGAGGACACCTATCTCGGACTGAACAGGTACCGCACGGGTCTTCAAAACACAATCGGTTCTGCTCAAGGACTTAAGGAATAGCATCCGAAATTCATATTTTTCAGATCCTTCCCCGTAGAAAAAGCCGTAAAAAGAAATTATTGGATGAGGATAAAGAAATGAAAGAGATCAAGAAGAAGACAGAAACAAACAATAAAGCTTTTAAACATTTTATCAGACTCCGTTTCCCTCTTGCCTTCACTCGAGATCACATTCCACATTGATTACTTTCACTTTTATTTCATTAGCGGCTTTCCTTCCAGACCTAATTCACATCATTGATCAATCTCTCTATACTTCGTGTTATTTTCTCCCACAGGACACAGCCAAACAAAGGTAAAGATTGTTCACTTATGTCTCCTCACTTTGCAGGTACAGAACCCGTGCCTTACCTTGTAGCCTTTGAGCTGCTCGATGGTGCAGGGTAGCAGAGCGTCACGTCCCACTGTCACGGTGATGTTGGGGACTTGCTCTGGGAATCTTGGTACATCTACGTCCTCGCTGCTTCCTGTGAGGCAGACAGTTGCGTGAAGCATTCAAGAAAAGAAAGGAAGTAAGGTACGTACGTCAACTGACTGGGAAATATAGGATGTAGAAACTCAGGAGCTGAATCAATGGAAAAGAAAAAGTTGTACAGCTGAAAAATTGTTTGAGAGATTATTTTCAATTTCATTTTAGGTTGAAATAAAAAGCACCTTGTTCAATTGGGATCTTAGTTTAAATGCTAATAATATTTGTTTAATGGTATCATTAATTTAGTAAATAACTATTTTTCATGATATAGATACCCATCAAACTAACAAAGAATTGTGCAGTAATAGCACAAATTTTTTTTTTTTTTTTTTTAACCATATCCCATTCCAATCCTGCGCATAATTTTTTTTTTTCATTATTTCTAATATGTATACGTATCGACTTAATCGACGTAAGGAACACATATAGTCTTAACTTCCACGTATATTCTTGTAATGACTCTTACAGTTCAAAAAAGCTCATAGCTAAGCTTTACCACACCTTTAACCATCTTACAGACCCTCGTGGATTTCTAAAATCAATCCCAACATATGGTGTATTTTTGTAATTTTTTCTACACTGCGAAAACAAACTTTTTTTGCTAATGAATTTTGATCTTTTTAAATCATATTGTGCATTATAATAATGTAATACTTCCAGTTAGGTTTAAGGTGTTTTGAACGGAAACTTTTTTTTCTACAAATAATTTGATTTTGATTTTAAGAAAAACAAATATCATTATGGTGGATTTAATACTTCACCAAAATTGATGAAAAATATATCAGATATTCCTTATAAAATTATCAATTAATAGAAAAAGCACCCTGTTCAATTAAGAGTTTAGTTTAGAAGCTAATATTTTTCGTTTAGAAGTATAATCTTTTTAGTAAATAACTATTTTTCACGAGATAGATACCCATCATATATAACAAAGAGATATCGTGAAAAATCATAAATCTTTTTCTCCTTATTTTAAACTATATCCTATTCCAATCCTACTTATAGTTTGTTTTTTCAGTATTTATAAAATACGTATTTATGTAATGACGTAAAATAATATTTTCTTGTTGCATACCTTAAGAATCGGAAAAATGTGCAGATTTTAAATCTGTAAATAGAAATGCAATACGAGTAAAACTAAGGTAGTTACAGCTAGTTTAATCAAGTAGAAAATGACGGGCCGATCAAAACATTCACTACTGACTGTCATCGGTGCCAATTGCTATGGTAGTTAATTATTTTAATTAAAAAATGTTATGCAGTACTTTTATTGCACTGTCAAGCTCCATCAAGAGGATATGATAGTTATCAGTAACCCGCGTATACTCCTACACACTCCTTGGTACCCCATAGGAAACACATATAGTCTTAACTTCCACGTATAATCTTGTAATGACTCTTACAGTTCAAAACAGTTCATAAATAAGTATTAAAACACCTTTAACTATCTTACAGAACCTCGTGGATTTCTATAATCATTATCAACATATGATGTATTTTTGTCATTTTTTCTACTCGGCGAAAACAATTTTGTTTATTTGCTAATGGATTTTAATCTTTTAAAATTATATTGTACATAGAAATAATGTAATACTTTCAGCAAAGTTTCAGGTCTTTTATTATTATTATTATTTTTATTATTATTATTATTATTATTTCTGATACCTACACCTGAAAATCAAACACACAAACCTTATAAATAAAACCCAGATAATAACCAGGATATAATTGCTCCTGAAAGACAGATTTTTGTCCATACGTGACTAATATTAGCTTTCGTTATCACTTTGAGACGATAATCCTTATTCCTTCAGGTGTTGTGATTCCCTTGTATTGTTTGTTTAATTCTATTACTCTCTCTTTCTCTCTCTCTCTCTCTCTCTCTCTCTCTCTCTCTCTCTCTCTCTCTCTCTCTCTCTCTCTCTCTCTCTCCTCTCTCTCTCTCTCTCTCTCTCTCTCTCTCTCTCTCTCTCTCTCTCTCTCTCTCACACACACACTATCTCTCTTTCTCTCGCTTTTCACGTCAACATAAATTCAAAACTTTTTCGCCTCTGCCTGGATATAACCCAGCCATCACTCCCAAGCATCACATATTAGCATAAGCGTTGTGTTGCGGGCCGGACATTACATCGAAACCGAGCATTACGAAAGAGCTCTTCCGCTCGCGGCAAACGTTCAGAACTGTTGGAAAATGAGAGTGTTGGGCTCAATTATCCCCGGTTCGCAAACATTTGACTCTCGGGGAGGATTGGGGAAGAGTGGGAAGGGAGAGGGCTGCAGGGATTGGTAAAGGGGGTCAGAATAGAGCGTGGAGTGAACACATAGAAGCCAGCAGGAGGGAAAGTGAACTATGGTGGGGGAGAATTAGCGAGGATAGACAGTGGTATAGAAGTATAGAAGTAAAGTGAGGAGGGTGGGAAGTACAGGGATAAATAGATAATAATTATAACACGACTTTACTTTGATGTGATGATTCAAAGTCTCTGTAATGTTTAGGATAACAGAAAACTTAATGAATAATTGTATCTAGTAAAACAAAGAGCAAGCATATCAAATACGATACAGACACTTCTTATATTATACGACAATAATATAGGAAAGATGAGCTAGTAATGAAGAAAAAAAAAATGTAGTTTGGAGGATGTCAGAACGAACACTAATCAGAAATGATCAACACAATACCTGGCACTCAAATATTCGACAAATCATGACTGATCTTCACCAAAAACCACCGATGGACAAGATCAACACAGGCACAAAATCGTATTCATCAGAATCGAGCCTTGCGGATCTCCAACCCACTCGCCGCCTCCCACCACCTCATCCTCGGGGGCAAACGGAAACCCAACAGAAATTAGTTCAAAACCAGAAATCCCAAAATTTTCGGCCCAGCATAATAAAACGCCCAGCAACTGACGAAGCGAGGAGAGAGAACTAACAAGGTGTGTGTTATCATGTCGAAATGAGCGGCGTTGAACGAGAGGGAATGTTGCAGCCGCGGATTTCGCTAGAGGCGCGCAAAATGCTGCATTGGAGGTGTGAAGAGCGAGAATGAAAGAGAGAGAGAGAGAGAGAGAGAGAGAGAGAGAGAGAGAGAGAGAGAGAGAGAGAGAGAGAGAGAGAGAGAGAGAGAGAGAGAGAGAGAATATGTGTGTGTGTGTGTGTGTGTGTGTGTGTGTGTGTGTGTGTGTGTGTGTGTGTGTGTGTGTATGTGTGTGGCTGTCCCTGATCACAAAGTTGCCTTCACAGATGCAAACTGAGGCTGTGTTGAATGTTGAACTAAGAGAGGGACACAAGAAAGAAAGGAATAAAATGATGCATATAATGGGATAGGGGACGAGGAAACAGATGGATGGAGATAGGAAGGGGAGGAAACAGATGGACAGACTAGACTGGAACACAAAATAGTAGAGGTGCGCTGGGAAAGGTGTTGGAATGGAATGGCGGTACAGAGAAGGCTTAACACATGGCTAGTCACACTATCAGCGCCGTTACAGCTGGATTATACGTCCTGGCGGCTGTCGTAATGAGTCCACTGTGTAAAGCTGAACACTTGATCCCCAGCTGTGTGTTTGGTGACCAAGCAGCAAGCCACGCCTCTACCTACCCTGTCCCCAGCTGTCCTGAGCGGCTCGTTGCATAGTCGTGAATACAAGGTCAGTTTGCAGCCTCTGTTATTACCTCGTTCATCCGACATCACGCCAGAAGCCAAAGATTTTATGAGTTCTTCCGCAATGCACTTTATGTTATTTAGAATTGACTTTGAACAATTAACATAGTAAGTAAAAGAATCAAGGTTTTTTATTTATTTCAGTTGATTATCCCTATTCAAGTTTGGTGATATATCCATCAGCTCCCCCCCACTTGTGATGTTAATCTGGTATGTGACGTTAAGCTTGCGGCAGTAAGCTCTACATCCCTCCCCTCCCTATCTGCCCCCACCCCCTTCCCCCATCCCATCCCCCCCTTCCTGGTGTCCTCCACGTTGGCCCATTATACAAAGTCACGCAAATGAGATGTGTCGCCACACCGCCCACCGCCGCCTGTCTAAAATTTGCGTGTACTGTTTTGCGTGCAGTGAGATGATGTTTAAATAAACGTGGTGTTCTAATGTCACCTAACGCGGTTCATGCGAGTCAAACCCTTTATTTTTTATATAGACATTTGAATACTGATAAAAAAGACAGAAATGTTAACAGGGAGATTATGAGACTATTATTTCTTCAAGCATATTCTTCTTACCCCCTACCATCTGTCTCTCTTTTTTTCTCTCTCGCACGCACGCACGCATGCCCACGCACACACGCATGCACACACACACACACACACACACACACACACACACACACACACACACACACACACACACACACACACACACACACACACACACACACACACACACACACACACACCTTCGTCATCCCTCGAGTCATGGTTCTATAGGAAAAGACAAGTTAAGTTAAGCACAGTTCAGCTACACAGAATTACAGGTAAAGAAGAAGAAATGCAACAGAAAAATAATTATCGAATGCAATAAATGCAAGAAACATAATAATAATTTTTCTCAAGGACAGATATATAACTTCTTTTCAAGCTTCAGATCATATAGAGAAAATAGGAAGAAGCAAAAACAAATTAGGAAAATCAACATTATAAGCATCAATACAAAAAAAACATACGTGAATAATTATACATAAATAATCGCAGCTTTTGAGATGAATATGAATACTAATCTTTGAAGGAAATTAAAAAAAACGAAGGTGTATCATTAATTTGTATGGATTTAGTTAACAAAATAAGGTGTTCTGTGCTGATGAGTTACAGGTTCTGATTCTTAACTACATGCTACACGAAGGGGTGACGATTCTCTTGTCAAGCAGAGAGACTTTCCTTATAGCTCACGCAAAGAGGATTAACGCACCAGGTGGGGATGTAAGTGTGTCTTAATGGGACCTGATCTCCCTTTGTTTGTATGTGGATATTTTTAATCTCCTTGAAGAAACGGTGTACTTGTTCCTGCTGCTGCTGCTGCTGTTGCTATTGTTGTTGTTGTTGTTGTTGTCGTTATTATTATTACTATTATTATTACTATTATTATTACCATTATTATTATTATTATTATTATTATCATCATCGCCATTGTTATCATTATTACTATTAATACTATAACTCATATTATCACTATCATTATAATTTTCAATATCCGCGTTGACTAATGATGCGGGTGGTAATCAATTTCTATCTGCAAGGTGGTGGCGGGCGGTCTACCACATACGTACCCGCCGCTCCCTCCCTCACACCAAACCTCAGCCTCACAGGACACAAGATAAGAAAAGAATTGCTGACGCTGCAACTCTCTATCGGTGTCTCTGTATAAGGCAGGAGTGACAGGGGGAAGGAAAGACTACTAATACATACGGCAAAAGAATGAATATAACATAAACCTCCACTCGATCAGATGAATAGAAGCACTGACCACCTACAAATGGGAGGTAATAATATACTGGTGAGAGAGAGAAGGGTGTTTGGGTCCCCGTGACGGATGATTTTCTTTCACCCTTACTAACAGTACGATCTGATCCCCCCAGTGACTGTTACACCCAAACTTCCCCCTCACAGAGACGATTAACTCAAAGACAGAAGAGAAAGCTTACCGCGTGCTTCCAATTGTGAATGTAGATCTCCTTGTATTCGTTAGCGAGGAACCATGAAGAGAAGGGAAGGTGAACAACGCAAAATATACAGAAAGAAAATGCGGTCATGTGTATTTAATTAAGTTTATAGAAATTCCATACACAAAAAAAAAAGTAAGGTTGAGAGGAAAGATTGAAAGATGTATAATTTTCTCATGCAATTCTACAACAAGGGAGAGAAGACACACAGTAAAAAGGAACAAATCATTAATTAGATGAACTTGGATTATTGCATCGCCATCCACAACGTGTTCTTCAAAATGTTAAATAGTTAGTTCATTCCTTTCTTCTTTTATTAACAATGAAGTGACGGTGAGTGAATGTTACGATTAAAACATTTCTCTTTTACTGCTCCTGTTCCTGTCTCCACACCCTAATAGTAGTTATCTTTAAACCTTCATTATTTCCGCTGCACTGACATCATCCCTCTTAACAATTTTTTTATAATGCTCTCCCCTTTTGACTCTCCGTAAGGCCCTCATACAGTCCTACAGTTCTCCCCGTACCACATACCCTCACCCTTCTTGGACTCCGTTACCCCTCGTCCACAAAGAGATACGGGAGAATCACCTGTTGAGAGCAATGCATGTTGGAAAGTAAATAATGACTAGGATTTATGGAATAGTGAAAAAGAAAAAAGAAAAATCTACAATGAAGCGGTACTTTCAATCGATCTTGGAGTAACATAATGCCGTGTGTGTGTGTGTGTGTGTGTGTGTGTGTGTGTGTGTGTGTGTGTGTGTGTGTGTGTGTGTGTGCGTGCGTGCGTGCGTGTACGTGTGCGTGTGCGTGTACTCACGAATCTTGAATACACTTCACGCCAAACAATAAACAATTTCATCTGTAGCATTAACTTTGAAACCAATTAGGATAGTGTAGCATATCAATGGCTCAAGCAGAGTTAAAATCTTGCTTAGCGATGTAAAAACATGGAGCGGCGCTTTAGTTGTCGTCTCCTTGGTGGACAGTTGAGCTCCACCATCAAGAATTAAATTTCTTTGTGTGTGTAGCGCGGCGTAGTAAAGGATTATTACCGATACCAAACACGACTCACTCAAAAACTCATGCAAGGCTACTTTTTGTGTGTGAAGCAGGAAGTAAATACTCTTGAACTATGACTTGAACTATGACTTGATGAATAAGAAATATATCACTTGTGACTGTCTCAGGAGGCTAAATGCGCACTGGAAGCGGAGTCCTAGATCAGGCTGCCGATAGTGCACAATTTCATTTTTTTTTTTTTCTCTCTCTCTCTCTCTCTCTCTCTCTCTCTCTCTCTCTCTCTCTCTCTCTCTCTCTCTCTCTCTCTCTCTCTCTCTCTCTCTCTCTCTCTCTCTCTCTCTCTCTCTCTCTCTCTCTCTCTCTCTCTCTCTCTCTCTCTCTTTCTTTCTTTCTTTCTTTGTAATGTCCCTTTTGGAAATCATCATTCATACATCATAGTCTCTGTGCAAGTGTTACTCCGGCGGTGGTGCAGCTGGACAACATTTGACGAAAACAGAAATAGAGGTTGTGACAAGTGACAAGATTATGATGTCAAGTTGTTGTTAACGAGGTGGTGAAAAGATAAATCATTTTACATATTCCCAGAAGTATCAATTTGGATTTCCTCCGACCAATTAATTTAATCCATATACACAAAAAATTTTACTTTTTCATTTATTTTTTACGAAGGCATGAAAATAAAAGATGCAAGAAAATTTCCTTTCACTCAGGCAGAGAAATGTGGTTTACTATGTGTTATTTATTACTTACCAGCTAGGGAGGCGAGGGTCACCAGAAGGATGTTAGCAGGCAGCACAGAGGGAAGATAGGTCATGGCGACTCTTCCTTAGTACAGAGTTACCTCGCCTCGAATTGAGCGTTGCGGATATCCACCTCGAGTCAGCGGCCGCCGTGCCGGACAGCCCTTAGGTGGAGGGCAGCGAGGTGAATGGGAGTGAAAAGCATCGTGGATTGTTTTCTGAATGCTTGGGTTTCGCTCAAGAGGTAGACACGGAGACGAGCATTGATCTGGAGAAGCTAGTAGTCTTGACGATTCTTGCGCCGTCCGGGTTTACTCAGTCTGAAAAGGAAACATTGGTTATTTAGTTTTCCCCCTTCAACCCGCCCTCGCTCTGACTTGTGAGGGTCAGACACGTCATGAACACACCCGAGTGGGAGAGAAATACCTGCCAGCTCGTCAGAGAAATAGGAAAACTGGTTGGGCAGCGATCACATGCCGGAAATTTAATTATTCCCCTCGTCGGCCTGGGAACCTGCCCGCCCGTCACTTCCTCATTGCCACGTTATTTGATTTTCCCCTCGCCTTCCCTTCTGCCCTTCTGGGAGCGCATCCTCCTATGATGTAGACTCGCCACCCTGTTCTTACGTAATTAGTGCATAGTGACCGGTGTTGTGGCAGGGACGAGAGACATCAAACACTTATCTGCCCTGACTTAAGCCGGGACAAAGATAAATGTTGTAAGGATAGCAAACATGACTCGTTATTCTGAGATTGTTCTATATGTCGTTGATAGTAGAAGTGTTTTTATATTAACAAGCACTGCATATAAAAATGAGCTTCACTTTTGCATAACTTAACAACCTGAAGCGCACTCGAGAAAGAATCCCATGAAGAGATTCTCGTCCCTATATTTTAGAGGATTAACTGCCATCAAAACAACCTTAGTTCCTTCCTATCTATCATTCGGTTCTCCTTTACTTCCTCGTGTATGTCTTATCTCTTTTACTATATGGTTGTTTTCCTCGCCGCACCTACCTCTCTCTCTCTCTCTCTCTCTTTTTGCGTGTCTTTCTTTTATATATTGGATTCAAACAATGTTATCTTTCCCCTTTTCATTCCTCCTTCGCCTCGCCTATACGAGTCTCCATATCGTTGCTTTCACTCTCTTTACGTATTTTTATCTTATATTTTACAACTCTTTTTATGTTTATGCTTCGATTTCTCAACGGCAACGAAAATATATGTGTCAAGTGTAGCTCATTTTACTTGTCCGTCTTATCACTTGTTTTCCTCATATTTCCCTCATAGTTATTCTCTCCCATCACATGTCATCTACCATTACTTCCCTGCATCACTCTCATCACTCTCCTAACCATCACTGACTCCTCATCTAATATCATCATCATCATCATCATCAGTCTTACTTGCGCCTTCCATCAAACTCCTTCAAGTCACTCTTCCCAGTTAACTTTTGCAACGAGCTCTCCTTTCCGTTATCTTTATTGTTCTTTTATCTAGTGATCTATTTTGTTTTATATTCTTCTTAATGTTAGTTTTCTTTTTATATAGTATTGCATCCTAGTTATTTATCATTGTTCCTCAGTGATGACGTGATGGCGACTGTGGTGCTTCCCTCTCCTGGCCTGGATTCCCCTCACTCAGACCTCAGTGTGATTACAGACGTGTTGACGAGATGGTGTATCGCTGGCTGTTATATCTCTACTTGGAATTTCTTGGTGTTTTCTACATCATATCTACACCAAAGTAAGTGGAAATTAACAAAATTTTTCCCATTGTTATTGTTAGGTTCTTAAAATGTGTGGTGGATGATATTTATACCCACTAATATGAAGGAGAATTTAACCAAGGTAGAAAGAAGCGTAATATTCTGACTTTTTGTTTCGAAAGACCAGAATATGAAATAGTTTTAATTCATTTCTAAAATCAATTTCCGAACATGAAATTAAGAAGACAATATATATTTCAACACGAAACCAAGTCTAGTAAATCTATGTTCAACCGATAAACTTGCCTTGGAAAATCAAAAGTAAGAAATCCTAGTGAACGAATGAAATAGTCTAGTCTTCTTGGATCCAAAGTCTTAGTTGTAGATCATTTTTCTCAGCAAGCTTAAAAGAACATTTCTGATTCAATTTTCTTAGATATGGATACTATATACCGGTCAACAAATAAAGACAAATAAGTATATACATAAAAGAAAGTGTAATAAGCAGGAGTTTTGTGACATTTATCAGTCTCAATTTGTGTGTTGTGGGATACGAGTAATTAAACATTTATAAACACTCGCAAGGGAATGCATTCAATATATAATCTTGACTGAATTAACAATGCAATTACATGAACTGATCTTAATCAACTATAGAATAAAATTAATGAATGGAATATCTAGCCTAACGTAAACAAATATATTTTTAAAAGGAATTAAACCCTGTAAGTAGAGAACCAATCGCTAATAGGAAAAGTGAAGTGTCCGTCTGTCGAGTAAGGTGTTCTGCCCTTGTGTTCTGCGTGCGTCCCTTCAGTTATACATGTTCTGTAGTTAAGTCGTAACATTTAGCCTTTTGTATGTACAGTCGGGGATAAGCTCGGCCTAGCGGGTGTGAGCGGCAAGAAAAAATTATTTACATATACATTTAGAAGCCTTTGAAAATTACGCAAGCCAAACATTCTTAAATTACAAGTAAACACAGAAGTAATGGAAAGAATGTAAGCCACAGAAAGTCCGACCCGCACGCTGGTAAAAATGTAACTGTCTGTGTGTGTGTGTGTGTGTGTGTGTGTGTGTGTGTGTGTGTGTGTGTGTGTGTGTGTGTGTGTGGGTGTGTGGGTGTGTGGGTGTGGGTGTGTGTGTGTGTGGGTGTGTGTGGGTGTGTGTGTGGGTGTATTTCTAAATTACAACGAAAACTAACTTATTCCAGATATTTGAACTACAAAAGTTCTAATGTTTATGTAAGCCAAAAACCTGAAACCTCAATATTATGTTGCATTTTCTTAAATCCTCTTTTGCTATGCCGGTGAAGGATTTAAGATCGCTTTTCCAACTTTCGTGAGCACTGAGTTATTTCTTCTCTCTCTCTCTCTCTCTCTCTCTCTCTCTCTCTCTCTCTCTCTCTCTCTCTCTCTCTCTCTCTCGCTCTCTCGCTCTCTCGCTCTCTCGCTCTTTCGTAACCACCACACCCTCATGCGACGGCCGGTAGCAAATTACTGTGAATCCTGAAACTCGAATGTCTACAAAGTATTCTTATTCTTCCTTCAATGCATATTCATCCACAAAAAAAATATTCCAACCGTGATAAAGAAATTAGTAGTTTTTTATCATAATTTTCTCTTCACTTAACTCGCCATTGGCTCCGCAGACGAATCAGTACTGTTGTCCAGCTAGCATTTCTGGGTGGATCAGAAGCACGTGTCTCAGAGCAGGAAGCGTTAAATGTAGTCACTTAGGCGAGGCAGCGGCCGTGTTCCAGGGTGGTGGGAGGATGAATACCTTATCGTGGCACTGATTCAGACCGCGAGACAAAGACGAACAACATAAGTATATAAACCACGTCTTGTATCCTTCCCGCATCACCTTTTACTCAACACCTTAATTAATGTTGTGGGGAACCAGGTTTATTTTACATAATCTATACTTATGTAGGCAGGTATATTTTATTCTAAGGTTAATTGTTGATGCATTACTACTATTAATTTTGTTTTTTTAGGTAATTTAGAGATTGTTACCAGATATCCTAAGTTGTGATTAGGTTCACTCGACATCAGGTGTTCTGTCTCCACCCACTGGCGTCTCCCTTGCTCCTCTTTCATTAAATCATGATGGTGACACGTTCACTCTCGCCTCAAACACTCCTGGAAAACCCCAATTGTCAGACATTGCTCGACCAGTCCGTGTCCGTTTGGTATTATTAGCTTCACCTGCATTCCCTTCCCTAACCTCACTTACTGACTGGCAAATGTTGAGTTGGTTTTTTTTTTACTCCGCTTCTCTTTCCCACTTTACCATTCTCGGTCCCTCGATGTTTCTGTTTAAGTCCCACTCCAATCAGCGTCGTTGTATTCTATAGTTTTATTGTTCTTAGGTGATGTTCCTTTAGGATTATGTTGACCTTACTACATTATACTCTCTGGTTAGTCCCGTCTGACCTTATTGTGCCTTGTTAAAAAAGACTTTACCTTCATCACTTTGGTTATACACTACCAATATTATTTTTTCCAGTTTTTTGTTGAAATGCGTATAAAATGTAGGCCTTGCATAAATCAGTTTTATAGTTGGAATAACCTTCGAAATTATATCAACGCAGCCGATCGTAAGAGTAATCAGCCAGAACTGAAAGCAATATATACAACATTAGCAATTTCATTGATTCATAAATTAAGCAGAAAAGCTTTATATATATATATATACAGAATTCCATTCTCTCTCTCTCTCTCTCTCTCTCTCTCTCTCTCTCTCTCTCTCTCTCTCTCTCTCTCTCTCTTTCTCTTTCTCTTTCTCTTTCCCTTTCTCTCTTTCCCTTTCTCTCTCTCCTGCTTCTGCCAGCTCAAAGCGGCCGCCCTAGATAAGGTTATTTTACTGATTCGTGAATTCAGCATGAGAACGTTACTCAATAATTTATACACAATCCAATTTCATTAGTTTTACTACTATAACTACTATTACTACTACTACTACTACTACTACTACTACTACTACTACTACTATCATCTCTCTCTCTCTCTCTCTCTCTCTCTCTCTCTCTCTCTCTCTCTCTCTCTCTCTCTCTCTCTCTCTCTCTCTCTCTCTCTCTCTCTCTCTCTCTCTCTCTCTCTCTCTCTCCCTCCCTCTCTCCCTCTCCCTCTCCCTCTCCCTCCCTCTCCCTCTCCCTCTCCCTCTCCCTCCCTCCTCCAGCAGCCCACAACGGCCACACATTACACTACCTAAGACGCCTCTCATCCCAACTCCCCAATAACCCGCCAGCACCATTTGCTTCCCTCACCACCAGGGATACACCTCCTCCCCCTACGGCCCTCCCTGGGGGATCTAATGTCGTGATTCAGGGCGCAATGAACCCGACTTGTAAATACTCTAGCATTGTCTGGCCGCAAGAGTTATTAATGCAAATGCTCAACTGCTTTCCTGGCGCGTTAATGAAGAGTCTCAAGAGATCTCGTCCTGTCCGCCACTGCCTCTTATT
>JAPQNM010000043.1:1677163-1699663 GCA_029783475.1 Metacarcinus magister | reverse complement strand
GACTGTTTAATTAGAATATAACCTTTATACTGTGCCCATTGACAACGGAAATTACATGATTTGTTTGAAGATCTATACTGGTATGATTATCAGAATGACCTAATACACAAAAGATAAAGAGTATAGTGAAGCCTTTCCTCAAATCAATTAATTCTACCTAATTGACGACTCATGGTGTGTGGGTAGGTGTGTGTAGGTATGTGCGGTGTAGTCTTAATCAACTAAGTATGGATCACTTACACTTTTATCAACCACTTTACGGAAATGTCATTCTGAAAGTGATTAGATCTTCTCAGCTCCGTCTCAGAGAAGAGTATGATCCTTAGTGTGTTTTATATCGTGGCTACAACGGGATCAATACTTTTAGGTAAATCTTTTTGAAGTTATGTATTTAGAATCATAACACCTTAGACTACCATAATACACCACCACTTTTTACCTCTCTTCTTGATGTACTTGAGAGATTTATATTTTTTAGTGGAAGGTAAAAGTAAATATTGAAGTCATACACAAAATCCTTCTTTCGTGTATGATTGATGTTTGAAGGTATTGAATGGTGGTCATGAATTCGTTGTACTGTAGTGCCGAGGGGCGGTGAGCCAGTTTCACTTTTACTCTGCTTCAATATTTGTCTCGGTTAACGTCATGGAACCGGAATTGAAACAAACTTGTAGTCATACTGCATACATACTCAAGTGTATGGGTGACAAGAGCTTTGTAAACACTGGTATATGATGAAATGTCTGTCAGTAGGACGCTCTAGTCTACAAAAATACTCAGAAATGTTTTGAGAGCGTTTAGAGGTCTTTGCTCGCCCACAGAACGCTTATCAAGATAGTAAGGGAAAAAATATACAGAAAAAAGAGTAAATATTGAATTATAAAAGTAACAAAAGTACGATTCATTAGTTTGACTTAATTTGCTGTACATACGGCAGGTAGAATTGTACAAAAGAAAAAATGCACTTAAAAATTCTATGTTTTTTCCATATGCACGGAAAGCTGGAATGTAATAGTATGTAGTTATGCATTCACCATGTATACCTATATTGTGGCGGAGAGAGAGAGAGAGAGAGAGAGAGAGAGAGAGAGAGAGAGAGAGAGAGAGAGAGAGAGAGAGAGAGAGAGAGAGCGAGAGCGAGAGCGAGAGAGACACACACACAGACACACAGGACAAATAATAGGTGTTTGCAACTAATATTTGCTTGATTCACTTACTGGAAACATCAAACTTGTATTAGGAATGCATACATGAAGATAAAAAGCAATAACTATAATGATATTAATGAAGATTTATCCTATTATTGTTATCATTATTATTATTATTATCATTATCATTATTATTACTATTATTATATATCTTTTTTACATAACTAACAATAATGAAAAACATGTTAAGGATGAATATAAAACGGTAAAGACGGAAAGAAAAATTGGAGGATGAGAAGGAGGAGAAGGAGAAGGATGAAAAGGAGAAGGAGGAGAAGGAGAAGGAGAAGGAGAAAGAAAAAGAAAAGAAATGAAAGGAAACACAGAAATGGAAATGGCAAAGAAGTAAAGGTAGCAAAGAAAGGTTGATGATTTATGGAGAAGCTAAGGGAAAAAGGAAACCGACGAAAAGAAAAGAAAGAAAGAACCAGAAAGAATGGAAGAAATAAAGTGAAAGAAAATTTAAAAGAAAGGAAAGAAAAGAAAAGAAAGGGATGATGATGAAATGAAAAGAGGAAGAAAGAGGAAAAAAGCAAGAAAGAAAGAAAACGAAAGAAAACATGAATATGAAAAACTAACAATTAAACTTAACTTATTAGCAACATACAAAGAAGAGGAAAAAGAAGGAAAAAAAAATGAAGATGACAACAGAAGAAAAATAAAGAAAAGAAAAAATAATAATCACAAGAGCAACACAGAAAGCAATGCAAGAAGAAAAATAAATCCAAAAACAAAACCAAAATATAACCCAAGGAAAGGAGGCATCAAAATACATACAAATAAAAAAAAGAAGTTAACCATAAACAACTTTTTTTAACGGGAATAAACAGCATCCTGGAAAGACGAAGGAAGGAGAGAGTGAGTTAAGAGTCAAGGTCGTTGCCGGAAATACGTATATAGCCTTTAGCCTTCCCACGCGTACTGTTCCACTTCTCTCATTGAATTACTCCGACTGTTAGGTTAGGTTAAAGAACAAAGAACAGCGAGAGGACGAGAAGAAAGACTTAACGTAAACAATAACGAAAGAAAAATAAGCTCAATGATACAATAAACACAAATTACGTATACAAAACACACATTAATGCTATATAACCCTTTCTTAGAGTGCATGTAAATCTATCAATGATTTTGCCATTTAGAAAGAGACGATGTGTTGTTCCGGCGATTCTCCACGTGGACAGAGACAGCCAGTGGGAGGGAGGGAAGGTGAAAGGGGAAAAAAAATAGTGTGAGAGACGACTGGAAAAGACAGAGGCAGAATAACTGATGAAGAGAGGGGAGGGTGGCGACCGGATGCATATGGGAGGGTGGAGCGTACGTGATGAGAGAGAGAGAGAGAGAGAGAGAGAGAGAGAGAGAGAGAGAGAGAGAGAGAGAGAGAGAGAGAGAGAGAGAGAGAGAGAGAGAGAGAGAGAAGGGATGGTGACGAAAACGCACTAGTAATGGGTTTGCATGATGGAAAGGAGAGGGAAATGAGCGAGAAAGGAGAGGATAAAAAGGAGGAAGGAGTAAGGTCGTGGACACTGGTCTGATAACAGGGTGAGATAATGGAGATGGACGAAATGATAGAGAGAGAGAGAGAGAGGAGAGAGAGAGGAGAGAGAGAGAGAGAGAGAGAGAGAGAGAGAGAGAGAATAAGAAATGTATGAAAATTATAAAATGTTATGAAATTTTTGGGGAGTGGCTGATCAGACCTAAATACTGTGGAAACTTTGAATTTAAGCGACACACACACACACACACACACACACACACACACACACACACACACACACACACACACACACACACACACACACACACACACACACACACACACACATGGCTTGGTCCAATACTATTCAAATTCCCTCATGAATCTCTGCTTTCACCTGTTAGCAAAGGGTCATAAAGGATCATAGTGAGCCGTGACCTCTGACCTAGGACACTACATATTAACCTAACTTAATCTAACTTAACCTAATCTAACCTAATCTCACCTAATCTAACCTAATCTAATCTACTTAGTACTTGGTCGTATTACTAAAAACTTGATTAATAAAAAAATAATAATAAAAAAATAAATAGAGAAAAGAAATCGCAGAGGAAGGATGTGATAGAAAGTACAGATGGACTTGAGGGATTTGAAGTAGAAAAGTTAATACTAATAAATAAAGGGTTAACTCTCTTGATTGGCATTGTCGAGGAAGGCGTAGAGAGAGTGAAGTGATCTGGTTGATATCTTTGAATGAGTGAAACGTTTCATGCATATATAAAGGAATAGGTCAATAAATAACGAAATATATAAATCAGTTAATGGATAGAAACTTTCATGAATTAATAAATAAATGAATATTAAATGTCTTATAGTGAGCAGATCAGAACTCGTAGCATAGCAGTATAGGGATAAAAAACAGATGAATCGAGGCATAACAGAGAGATAAGAAAGGCAAAGCAAGGTGTAGGAACGAACTTAATAGTGATGTAGTAATCGCGTTATCAGGTTAGGTTAGGTTAGGTTAGGTTAGGTTAGGTTATTATGATAGAAGGTTCTTAGAGAAGGTTAGGTTAAATATATAAATGAGTGACATATGATATAATAGACGTATAAATGTACTGTTTTATTTAGTGCAGATGGTCTCTTCCAGTCTTCTATGAGTGCTTACATTCATTTGTCGTTTTGGTAGCTCTCTCCTCCTCTCCCTCTTTTTCTTTTTCTACCTAAACCTCCTCCTCTTTCTTCTTTTCTATGCCTACTGCTTCTGCTCTTGTTCCTACTACTACTGCTCCCTTCTCTTGCAGCAGGCCTTTCCACGACCCCTACAAGCGGAACCATAAAAATGAGCGGCGGGTAGTGGTGGGTTGAGGCAAAATAGCGGCTTGTCCCCCGAGTTATCAGACCCACAAAGGCTGGCCCGAGGGTGGAGCTCGGCTGGTGACGTGTTTTAATTCAAACACGCGAACTTCTAAATCCTTTCGCTTTCATCTGTCTATTAGCGAATTTCATGCCCTGGTTTTGGAAATTTGAATCCCCCTTGGTCCGCTGACATCCGCCGGCTGGTATTTGGGTTGCCACGATCGCCTTTTGTTTTCATCCCTCGCAAATTAGAGCGAATGAATAAATAAATGAATTCTCCCCTCTGATATCGTAAACATACAATCACAGGATGCTGTATGCGTGGCGGACATTAATTCTATAGAGCATCAGGGAAAGCAAGGGATGAGCCTCAACACACATAACTTCCTATTCACTAACAAGAGAGCTGTTGAAAGTCTGTAATGAGGAACTTTATGGTCGCGATGCAAATTGTGGAAATGGATTGTCCTGGATGCAACTTCTTTCTCCTTCCTTCTCTTCTTCTTCCTCTGCCTCTGCCTCCTCCTCTTCCTCTTCCTTTTCCTCTTCCTCCTCCTCCTCCTCCTGATGTGGCTTCATGCCTTTCCCTTACACCTCATACAGGGCGATAATAATTCATTCTTCATCTGTAGTGTAGATTTTTTATTTATTTTGGTAATTACGCGAATGGAAAGTAAAATTGAGGGCAGTTTTTGTGTGTGTTCAAGTGTGTTGTTGGTTATTTTCAAATTGTTGTAATTTATACGTGGCCTGTAAACTTTTACAAGAAAGTTTTCAGTATTTGGGTAGAAATGCAGGGATATATGTGTGCATGAGTGTGCCTGGGAGGTCGGTCGTGTGCGTGGCATGATAAATTCGTTGTTCATGGTCTTAGAATTATGTCAGACAAATGGAAAAATATATGCTCGGGCCAGCTATAAATTTTCGACAAACTTTACTGCGTTGACATAACCATAATTAGCATGGCAGTGAGTCTCCTTGTCCTCAGAAACACGCGGAAAAGATGAACAAAACAAAGTCAGATCAACAACTAACTAACTAACTCACCCTCACCTAGCCTTGCTGTCTCACTTAACCTCACCGCAGATTCCCCTCGTCAAACTACCCTCCAGTCCTCCCTTTACCCTCTCCCATTGATCCCCTCACTCGCTCTGCTAACTGAGAATGCCAACCTCGCTCTGCCCTTTGTCTCTGCACAGCCTCTCTCCCTCCTCCTTCCCTCCTTCCCTCCCTCCCTCCCTCGCAGATTAATCACCATGTTGAACTATAATTTGTCCCTGATACTAAGATCCGTCCTTGATGTCGCACACTTAGGACGAGGAGTCTTAATGATCTTTTTATCTCGTGAATTTCGGGTCCTGGCTTGTCGGATTGCCGTGTGGTTCCTCATCTGCATAGCGGGTGGTGGAAGGTCTTTTTAGATCAAGACTTTTTCTTACAAGTTCGCTCCAACGTGAGTCGTGTTACCCCGGGGACGAAGCAGCCGCTCAGACACACACACAGACACACACACACACACACACACACACACACACACACACACAACGCAATTGGAAAAAACAATGTACGTATATACCTCCCGCCACTGGACTTAAATCAGCCGAGTGCTATAACTTCTTATCTTGCTGTTTTTAGTGTTGTTGTTGTTGTGTTAGGTTAGGTTGTTAGTGGTGGTGGTGGTGGTGGTTCTAATTATGCTTATTATTTGTTCAAGTTATTTTCTCTTGATGTTTTTTTTTTGTCGTTGTTGTTATTGTTGTTATTGTTGTTATAGTTTATGTTGCTGTTGCTTCTGCTGCTTATGACGCCAGATTCCGTCACCTACACCCTTCCCTTCCCTTTCCTTCCCTTCCCTTCCCTTCCCTTCCCTTCCCTTCCCTTCCCTTCCCTTCCCTTCCCTTCCCTTCCCTTCCCTTCCCTTCCCTTCCCTTCCCTTCCCTTCCCTTCCCTTCCCTTCCCTTCCCTTCTAATCCAATACTTCGCTCAGTTTTAGGTCATGAATGTCAGTCGTGATTTACTGTTTTTTTTATATGACACACACACACACACACACACACACACACACACACACACACACACACACACACACACACACACACACACACACACACACACACACACGTAAAATAAAAACAACAATGACAACAACAACAACAAAACCAATGACTATGAATAACTATAATAGGCCTAGTGTACAATCAAGAGGCCTAAACGTGTTACATTCTTGCTCAAGACAAACACAAGTCAGTGTCACACAAATTCCAATGTCTTTCTCTCTTTCTTTCCTTCTCCTTCCCTCTTTTCTTTCTCTCTCTCTCTCTCTCTCTCTCTCTCTCTCTCTCTCTCTCTCTCTCTCTCTCTCTCTCTCTCTCTCTCTCTCTCTCTCTCTCTCTCTCTCTCTCTCTCTCTCTCTCTCTCTCTCTCTCTCTCTCTAACCACTCATTTCATTCCTCTTCTCTCTCTCCTCCTCCTCTTCTACCTCCTATTCCTCCTCATATACCACTGCCACCGCTACCACTTCCTCTCCTCCTCCTCCTCCACCACCACCACCACCACCACCACCACCACCACCACCACCACCACCTCCTCCTCCTCCCTCAGGAACCCATCACAAAAGCATTTGGCTGCGAAATCCTAGTCAACAGGATTTCATTGTTTATATTCACGGGGAGACCTACGGGCCGCGGGATGGCTGCCGGATCTATCCATGATGCAGGGGGGTGTTGCAAGCCTCGTTTGGAATGCATTGGTTCTTTCATTGTGTGCCATACCCCCCTACGGACACCCTCTGAATTTTGGATAACAATGTCAGCGAGGGAAAATACTAATATCAAGGATTGTCCGTCGCCCTGGAGAGAGAGAGAGAGAGAGAGAGAGAGAGAGAGAGAGAGAGAGAGAGAGAGAGAGAGAGACGAGAGAGACGAGAGATAACATGACTGCTCGGCTTCCTTACCAAAAACATATAGAAAAGGTAAAAAAAGGCTAGTTTTTAGTGATGTTTAAATACCAATAAGAGAAATAATTGTAGGTTGTAATTTTCTTCTCCCTTCGTCTTGCCTTCTCTATTAACGAAGGACAGAAGGAAATGTTACCACCTAATGCCTGGGATACCTGTGTTAATTAACCTGTGGAGGGTGTGTAAGGGTTCTATCTGCTCTTGTTAATCTCACATATCACTCTTGTTGTTCCTTCCTTCTCTATTTTCCTCTTTACTCTATCTATGCCTTCACTCGTGGCTCTTTTTTTTTGTCTTTATTCCTCATTATTATTTGTTTTTAATTTATTGTCTGGTTTTGTTGTTGCTTTTGTCTCCCTCTCGCTCTTCTTTTTGTCATGTATGTTATTTTTGAATGGTTTATTTATTTTTTTTTATTGTATTCATCGTATTATTAGCTTTTCATAATTTATTTCTTGCTCCTCTTGTTTTTGTTCTTTTTATTTTTATTTTCTTCTTTTTCTTCTTTTTCTTCTTCTTCTTCTTCTTCTGCTTCTGTCTTCCTCTTCTTCTTCTTGTTCTTCTTCTTCCTACATATACTGTTTTCATCATTATTTATTTCACTCTAAACAATTAACTCCCTTTTCCATGTTATACTGTTTCGTATTTTACTTTCATCTGTATATTCGTCTTCTTTTATTCCGGTACACGTTGCATTAATTAAGAAATAGATTGACTTTGTTCTATTTTTCCATTTACTCTTTTATTATTTATATGCCTCCCTACATTTGTTTCCATATTTCTAACTCCTTTTTTTATTATTATTTTTTTATTATTACATGTACTTGCTGCAATTCCACTCACGTTTTTTTTTTATTTCTTGTGTTTGTGTTTGTTTTGAATGTGTAATTTTATATCAACGTTTTATTATATCACCAGATTTTTTAAAATTAATGTTTTGTTTGTTTTTTGCTGCACTTTTATAATATTTCTGTTTCTTTCTTCCACTCTCACCTTCCCTCGATCGCTGTCAGGTTCCTTCTCTCTCTTTTTTTTTTTTTCTCTCTCTCTCTCTCTCTCTCTCTCTCTCTCTCTCTCTCTCTCTCTCTCTCTCTCTCTCTCTCTCTCTCTCTCTCTCTCTCTCTCTCTCTCTCTCTCTCTCTCTCTCTCTCTCTCTCTCTCTCTCTCTCTCTCTCTCTCTCTCTCTCTCTCTCGTTGAATTTTCTATCGACATCCGTATTTTCCTTTTCTTCTGTTTCCTTTACATTTTTTCTTTGTATGTGCAACTCCTCCTTCTCCATCTCCTTCTTTTTCTTCTTCTTCTTCTCCTCCTCTTCCTCCTCTTCTTCCTTCTCCTCCTCCTCTTCCTCACACTTTCAAGAAGACATTTGTAGCCAGCGATCCCTTTCTAATATCTTAATCTTCTTTTTTCTTCTTCTTCTTCTTCTTTTCCTATTTCTTCTTCTTCTTCTTCTTCTTCTTCTTCTTCTTCTTCTTCTCTCGCACTCCCTTCCTTCATATTCTTCCTCAGCTCATTCTAAAATTCATACACCTAAAGAAGAAAATATATTTAAACATGGAATTATTAACACTTCATAAAAGATTTTCCTGTGTTGCATTACGCAGACTGCATCTTCCTCTCTTCTTATCTTATCTTTTTAATCTTTCTTCCAAGGCTCCTTTATACCCTTCATTGACTCAGGCCTTTACTCCCCTTTCTCTAACACACTCTTTGCTCATGCAGTCTTCATTAGCAAAAAAACTCCATCTCTTTACCTTCATTTACCAATTCCAATTACGTTTGTGTTTCTCGGAGCCAAAAAAAGTGACTCTCATACAACCACAACCACACACGGACGGAATTTTGTAAGACCGTGGAATTCAATCAAAAAATATATGTGATTTCGCTAACGAGAGCCATTGTAGAATCATTGCAATAATCATATGTTAGATTATTGATTGATTTTGTATACTAGTTCGTGGTCTGTTATCTCCATACATAATCGGTAAAAGCCAACATTATTATTATCATTATTAGTAAGAAACACCATTGACTGAAAGAGACCAAACGAAGCCACATATTTCTCGTGGATAGAGCAAGTAGATCGATTCTGCGTGAATATATTCAGAATGGGAAGGGCGTCCCAGTCAGGCTTATACACAGAAGCCCAAGGGAAGGAAGGCAGTGGGTGTGTGAAGCTAGGCGTCCCCTGGCGTATGTTCTCCACTGGCAAACATACACACGCACACACTTAAATACACACACACACACACACACACACACACACACACACACACACATACACACACACATACACATACACACACACACATACACATTCACATTCACACATGAGTGCTAATATCTGGAAATATAAAATAAAACAAATCCTTGAGTGAATGAAAACACAAACTCTAATAGAACCAACACAACTTTATACACATCAGGCTATCAGAAAACCAGCAGCTTTGCGAGAGAAGAAACAATGAGGATGGATAAAGTTCAGAGAAAGCTAAAGTTATCGTGAAGATCAAAAATATTCGAGGCGGTTTGCATCAGCCTCGTCACCTGTGGGAAAGGAGACATCAACGGCGGCGGCAAGGACGGCGACTCTGGGTGTGTGCCAAGCTTAGGGAACGCGAGGAACGGCGACGAAAACACCAATGTAATGCGGTGAACAGTGGGCCGGGGGTCGCGGCGAGGAGATACGAGCCAGTTTCCAGCTATCTGTTCCGCCGCGGCTTTCTCCTCCCATCATAACTCCGCGGGCAGAGAAGGGCGCCAAGGAACCCTGGAGGGACGAGACCTTAAGGAAGACTGCGGCTCTTGGTGTCTCTTGCTCTTGACTCAGCAGGAGGAGAAGACAGAGGAGGAGGCAAAGCAAAGGGAAGGGAAGAAGAGAAGGAATAGGAAGCACCAGATTCAGGATGGGAAAAGAAGAATAAGATGAGAGTAAAAACGAGAATGCATATACCATTGTACTGCCATAGAGTCAAGTCTTCTTATTTAGGATCCGGAAATAATGTGTCTTTTTTATATTTTTAGTGATTCATTGTGTTCCTTTACCCGACGACGTGTCATGCGATGTAGTAAAAGAAATAATACATGTGTGCAAAAATTTGAATCATACTCAAATACAACCGGAATACAATCATCGACTTGCGTACACGTGTAAATAAAAATAATCACAGCTTGACGCAACAACGCAGAAAAAAAAGTGAAACACACACACAAAAAGTTCCCAGTGGAATAGAAGTGTGTGTACATGCATGCATTCGTTCCTTTCGACTATAAATCCCGTGGCTGGCTGAATACGGCTTTCCATACCGATATTTTCATTTCCGTACATCCTGATTTACCGCAGTCGCCTCTCCACCCGCGAGCCAGGAATTTCCCATGACGGAACTGTGCTGATGAACAAAACATTGAGCAGCGCCGGCTACCCACGGAACAACGCGGGAACAGGGCTAGAGGGAGGGGGGAAAACTGGCCCAGATGGAACACGTATAGACGGTCCAGCGAAGAATGACTTCACTTCACCTGAAACAACGCACTTTATGTTAGCAATATAATTTAGGTGTGGACTCTGTAACGACTTGGGTATTAGTCGAATCACTGTGTGTGTCTCTCTCTCTCTCTCTCTCTCTCTCTCTCTCTCTCTCTCTCTCTCTCTCTCTCTCTCTCTCTCTCTCTCTCTCTCTCTCTCTCTCTCTCTTTATCTACCTATCTACCTATCTATCTATCTATCTATCTATCTATCTATCAATCAATATATATATATATATATATATATATATATATATATATATATATATATATAAAAACACACACACACACACACTTACATACACCAGTTTTTCTCCCCCTACCATTTGGTGACACTGTACAGGGGCCTTATCCGCCCCTGTATGGAGTACGCATCTCACGTATGGAAGGGGGGGAGTGAGGGGCTCCAGAGTTGATAAACAAGGTTGAGTCTAAAGCTTTTCGTCTTATTGACTCCACTCCTCTGACTGACTGTCTTCAACCTTTTACACTCCGCTGCAATGTTGCATCTCTTGCTATCTTTTACCGTTGTTTTCATGCTAACTGCTCTTCTCAACTTGCTAACTGCATTAAGGAAGTGGCAATCACTCGTGTGCCTTATTCATATTACGTTTTGTATTGCCCTTGGCCGGTTTTCCAAGAACATATATATATATATATATATATATATATATATATATATATATATATATATATATATATATGTGTGTGTGTGCGTGTGTACGTGTGTGCGTGTGTGCGTATGTGTGTGTGTGTGTGTGTGTGTGTGTGAGCGTGTGCGCGCTCGAGTGTGTGTGCACGCGTGTGTATATATTGTTTGGTTGTTTATTTTAAAGGAAACCCTCAATTACTTTTGCGTCCACCCCTACCTTCCCAATTGAACCCTCGCAGCCCCTTCCCAGCTTGGCCGCAGGGAAGGAAGGGAAGCCACACTCTGGTCGTGGCTGCGGCGAGGGTTAGGCACTGTTGACCCACCAAGGGGTAGAACTGGCAATGTTTCTCCGGACATGAGTAAATGGAGGGAGGGGACGTGAATGGAAGGATACATGACTGGCATTGTGTGTGTGGGGTGTTGTAGTGTATATATATGCAAGTCTTGCCTGAATGTGCTAGGCGTGGCTATCTGACTGCACTCTGAATACCCTACAGCCTTTAAGTGATTGCGATCATCACCATTTACATCCCGAAAACGTATACATAATGTTAGCAAAATAAAAAAAATAAAAAAAGAATATTGAACTCCGGTTGATAATATTGAAAGGAAACTTTTTACTCGGCCAAAAAGTTGAATAAAAAAATGAAAAAAAAGGTATATACACATATCTAGCAGTCCCGTCCACTGAAATCCCAGAGCGTGACACTCAAATACTTCCCCCTAAACACCAGACCAAAAAATTGGCCAACATTAAAACCTCTTAAAACACGATGCGAAAAAATGTTGCTCCCAGAAAATCCTTCCCTCTATATATCTAACGCTTTTAATGCATTTCCTCCACAACAAAAACAATCTGGGGAATATATAAAAAAAAAAATAAAATAACGCAGAATAGCAGGGAAATATAAGTAAGGCAGCATGTGTGTGTGTGTGTGTGTGTGTGTGTGTGTGTGTGTGTGTGTGTGTGGGCGTGTGGGCGTGTGTTTGTGAGAGAGAGAGAGAGAGAGAGAGAGAGAGAGAGAGAGAGAGAGAGAGAGAGAGAGAGAGAGAGAGAGAGAGAGAGAGAGAGAGAGACAGACAGACAGACAGACAGACAGAGTGAAACCTAAAGAGAGAGAAGGTCAATAAGACAAACAGAAATAGAATAAACAGAAACAGAGAGAAAATAAAATAAAAAGACAAGAAAGAGGGGAATAGAACGAATCATGAAAAGGCTGTTGGCTGAGTTGACAGGGACATGAGAGAGAGAGAGAGAGAGAGAGAGAGAGAGAGAGAGAGAGAGAGAGAGAGAGAGAGAGAGAGAGAGAGAGAGAGAGAGAGAGAGAGAGAAAGAGAGAAAGAGCAAGAGAAAGAGAGAGAGAGAACAGGTGGGGGAGAGAGGGAGAGAGAAAGGGCAGGTGAGAGAGAAGGGGCGAGGAGGGCGAGTAGACGACTAGTGCTGCTGCTGATCCTCCCCTAAACTGGTGGTGGGCGAGAGGAAGGATAACTGGTGAAAATAACTGTGGGTTTGTATGGAGGGCGTCTGACAGTCTGCCGTAATGGAACTGTCGGCTGCAGTTGGATAATTTTTTTGTAGCTTGCACGGATGGCGAGGGAGGTCAGGGACTGCTGGTGGCGACGGGAGTGTTAGGCCAATTTATTTTAGCAAGGAAGGATGAAGGGGCTGTTGCATACAAGTAACTGGAAAGAGAGAGAGAGAGAGAGAGAGAGAGAGAGAGAGAGAGAGAGAGAGAGAGAGAGAGAGAGAGAGAGAGAGAGAGAGAATGTACATTTGCATATCTATCTATCTATCTATCTTTGTTTATTAAGATGCAGTTGGTTCCCCTATGTTCCCTCTTAGCTGTCAATGTTATTTTCTGTGTCTTTTTAACGCTTGTATTTTAATTAAGTGTTTAACTAGATATTGCTTGTCGCATTTTCTTGATATTGTTCTTGTATGTGCCTTTTAATGCTTCATCTATGTCTTTAATACTAATATAATGGCGTTAGAATGTGTAAGATCGTTCGCTTATCACAATCCGTATATTTACCAACCTGACACGAGGAGCGAAAAAAAGAGGCAAACACGCGCTTACTGGGGAGTTTATGTCACCTGTTGTAACTTTGCGATTTAACTTGTGAACGTTTTAAAACACACATTCAACTTTACTCCTAAATCCTGCATTTGTCACCAGTGCGAGGAATGTTTACGGCGGTTGTGTTCCGACCCGCCACCCCGACACACCGCCACACCGCCCGCCGCTGCTGCTCTCCGCCCCCAAACAAGGAAATAATTAGTAATTTCCATTTTGCCTTTGACGTTGAATTTTGTAAGCAGTGAGCTGATTGAAATTAGATACTGATTATATTTTTGATGTTAATGCATCGCTATTTACTGCATCGTGTTATTAAAATTGTTTGTTTTCATTAATATGCCTCTCAGAACCATGCTACTACTACTACTACTACTACTACTACTACTACTACCACTACTACCACTACCACTACCACTACCACTACTACTACTACTACTACTACTACTACTACTACTACTACTACTTAATCAATAATACCATTAATTTAATAATCATTATAATTGTTATTATTTTCATTATCATTAGCATTACCATCATAGTTTATATTGTCATTATCATTATAATTATGATTATAATAATAAATATTATTTTTATTATTATCATTATTATTATTATCATCATTATTATTATATTCACTTAATTATTATTGTAATCATTATTGGTTCGTTTACTGTTTTCTATATATTTACATTTTCATTCATGTCTCCCTTCATAGTATATGCAAAGGTGGCATTCAGGAGAAAAGAAAGCTGGGGAAGGAAGGTCAAATTTATCCTTCCATTCCCCACAAAAGAAAAAAAAAAAAGTCTAATTTTGAAATGGCGTAGTGATGTGGCTGGTCCGGTGCCCACCAGTGTGTCACGGCACTCCCTCGACGGTGGACCTATCACACGGGTGCCCGGAGGCGCGGCTAGGAATACGTGTGACTGTACTCCCTCAGGCCCGGGGATACGACCACGACAAAAGGGCGCGTGTTTGTGGACTGCAAACCTTTATTTCACTTATTTTTCTTGCGTCGAAAGAAATGGAGAACAAATTATTGAATATTTATAGTTTTCAATAATGATGAGTTGCTGATAATGCCAACGATGATGAAAATAACATTGACATTGATGATAGTAATAATAATAATAATAATAATAATAATAATAATAATCATTATTATTGTTATTATTATTGTATGGATATATTGCTCTGAAGAGACATTAGCAAAACTAGTCAGGAATAGAAAAAAAAGTACTAGCCCAAGCCCGTGTTTTCCTATTATTATTATTATTATTATTATTATTATTATTATTATTATTATTATCATCATTATCATTACTATTATTATCTATATTATTATTAGTATTATTGTTATCAACATTATCAATTATTATCATCACAATATGAATGAATCTGACTAGAACCTTGTGCAGTGCAGCAGGAATGTTTGAATGTTTTCAGGGAAGATGTAGCCGTTTACAATATTGATAGAAGTTACCAAGAAATATTTACATTGGATGACATTTAAAATATTCAAAGCACTCTGATATCAGCCATTGAATCTGCCTTAAAGATGCTGTTGTCAGTGGAGTTACAAGCGTGAGAAGCATCGTCATACAAGAATATTATTATTAGTTTATTAAGAAGATATAAAGTGTACTGAAAACATTTTAAGTTTCGCCATTTATAACATAATTAACTCTTAGGGAAAAAATAAGAAGAGGAGGAGAGGAAAAGAGGAAGAATGGAAGAGGCAAAAGGAAGATGGGAAGGTGTGGAAGAGAAAGGATGAATGGAGGAGGAGGAGGAAAAGGAGAAGGAGAAATGGCTGCCTTACTGTGCATTTAAGGCGCCCAAATCATGCTTTCTGATAACTAAACGTTCATTTTCTGTTCAATCTGATTTTGCACAATGTCTGACCGAAGAAATGTTACAGAATATTCCATTTTTCCTAAAACCAAAACAGAAAAGCAAGATTATATTGTAGAACTCCGTCAAACAAAACACAACAAATAACAAAGTATCTCGGCCATATTCCACACGTTAATCTTTACCTCCCACCTAACGCAAAACAGGCATCATTACGTAATAATACTGCGGTAATGTGACATTTGAACCCACTATTCATATTTCAATACCTCACATTAAGGCTGGATATTTCCTTTCAGAACATGGCGCGTGTAAGCCTTCGTATATATAATCTCAAACAATTGAAATCCCCAAACATATATTCATTCACCATCCATCCATCAATTTAAACTACTTCTGAACACACTAAAACATATATAAAACGCATACGATTATAAGAGAGGAAGGAGGTAAAACAAACACGTTCTCCTCACACTGTATGCAAAAGAAGACAACCACTGACTGAGCAAAGCGTTGGGAAAGGTGAAGCAAAGCAGCAAGGGACGGAGAGCAACTTGCAGCTTTACCACCTCGCCTCTTCTCTTCTCTTCTTTCCGTCTTGAAGTTGTAATTTATTAAGCTCAGAAACACAACTTCGGATGGGAAAGATAACACTGCTGTCTTGCTCACCTCAGAGAGAGAGAGAGAGAGAGAGAGAGAGAGAGAGAGAGAGAGAGAGAGAGAGAGAGAGAGAGAGAGAGAGAGAGAGAGAGAGAGAGAGAGAGAGAGAGAGAGAGAGAGAGAATATAACAGTACAGTACAACTAACAGCTGCAAAACTCTTCTGTTACTGTAATAGAACACAAAATAAAGTCAAGACAGTTATCCTAGAGCCACAAAAACCACTTCAATATCGACATTTCAACTCGTGTGGCAAAGCAAAAGACATCACATGTAACTAAGGCAAATCAACGCTGTATATATATAAATCCAGTGACATAAATCATAGGAACAGTACTTACTTACGGCGGCATAAAAAAACTTGTGACCAGATTCGTGTTGCATGTCAGTAAAGCTGGTAGTTATAGTAGTAGTAACAGTAGTAGTAGTAGTAGTAGAAGTAGTAGTTATAGTAGCTGGAATCAGTGTGAGAATTGGATCTCTTTCAACATCTCCGACAGTCGTATTAAACATCAAAACTAAACATTGAAAAAATTATTGAAAGATATGCCTGGATTGACGCAAGAGTTAGGTCGCCTACGGGGGAGTGATCACAACAAGGAAATTAATAAGCATCAGATGACAAAGTGAATATCAATACCGATGGCATGAGGTCATTGATGCTCGCTTACAGAAATGATGAAAGGAATCGACTAAAGTACACGTCATCATCATCATCATCATCATCATCATCAATCCAAACAAAATAAAACTTAACATATAAACCCGATAACTTCTTTTTTTCTCTCTCTCTTGGCATCGAAATTATATAAAAAAAAAAACTAGACAAGATACAATGTTTGTTTTTTTTGTTTATACCAAATGGAGAAATAGAGTGTATCAAAACAATTTCCGTGACGGTCAGCTTTTCCCTAAGGGTCGACGTGTCGGGGGGGGGGCGGGGGGTAGGGGGGGCAGGAGGGGGGGCGTAGTAGGGTTCAGGCTCCCAAAAACTGTTTTCAAATTAAGTTTCGTTTTTCTACCTACCGTGATACTTTTTTTGTTTTTTGTTTTGTTTTGTTATTATTTTTTATTTTTTTTATTTTACCGCAGCACATCAAGAGCCTTTTTTTGGGGGGTGTGAGTGACAGTTTAGGTTTATGAAGAAGAAAAAAAGTGATAGAGAAAGAGAGAAAATTCGTTAAGTATAAACCAGGTATCTCGGTCTTGAGGCTTCGGAGAGAAAGATAAAGATAAAAAGAAAAGAAAATAAAAAAAAAGAGATACAGAAAAGTGTAATTACTGCGTCCCACACAGAGCCAAAGTGTCAGAACGATAGCATATAGAAATGAGAGAGCGAAAAAAAGAGAGGAGAAACTGTGCATGTGTGTCTGTGCATGTGTGTGTGTGTCTGTGCATGTCTGTGTGTGTGCGTGTGTGTGTGTGTGTGTGTATGTGTGTGTGTGTGCGTGTGTGTGTATGTAATGTTCACGTACATATCGCATAGGGAGTGTCATGTGTCCTTTGGTATTGATGGTTCTGCACTTCCTCCTCCTCCTCCTCCTCCTCCTCCTCCTCCTCCTCCTCTACTTCCTTGTCAGTTTTCCTCTTCCTTTTTCTTCCACCTTTCTTCTCTTTCTCTATTCCTCACACTTTTAACTTTTTATATTTCCCACATTTTTTGTTCTCTCTTTCCCTTTCTCTTTCACATCCTCATTCTACTATTTCTTGTTCTCCTTGTTATCCTCCTCTTCCTCTTTCTCCTCTTCATTTTGTTCCTTGTGTCACCCATTCTTCTTTCTCCTCTCTCTCTTTCTCTCTCTCTTTCTTTTTTCTTTTTTTTCTGCTTCCTCCCTTTACGTGTTCTGTCTGCCCTTTGCTTCTCTGCTTTTTTTTCTTTTTCTTTTTTTTTTCTCTTTCTTTAAACTCATTATGTCTGTTGGTTCACTCTTGCTTCCCTCACGCTGAAACTACTTATTGATAATCTGACCTTAATCGCGGTATTAAAGTTTTTTTTTTTCTCTCTCTCTCTCTCTCTCTCTCTCTCTCTCTCTCTCTCTCTCTCTCCTCTCTCTCTCTCTCTCTCTCTCCTCTCTCTCTCTCTCTCTCTCTCTCTCTCTCTCTCTCTCTCTCTCTCTCTCTCTCTCTCTCTCTCTCTCTCTCTCTCTCTCTCTCTCTCTCTCTCAAATAATTGATAAGAAAACACAAAGACAATTACTCTCACACTAATTGGTAATGAATTTCGATTACCTTGCAATGTGTATGAACCAAGTTACACACGCATACGGAAGCCAAAGAAAAAAGAAGAAAAAAACTATTAATACCATAAGGTAACTATAGATAAAAACGTTAAAGTTGGTTATGAGTCAAGAAAAAAATGGGATTAGTTTGAAAAATTTAAGTGTTGCATCACAGCAGACGTAAGAATGTTCCTTTAATCAAATTTTTATTTGTATTTTTGCCAGCCACGTCCGTCCGTCACTAATGAAAACAAATAAAAATGAACCACTAGGAATGAAAGTATATATAAAACAAAGCCATTCAATAAGAGCTAATCTCAAGGAAACTAATTAATGATCTTGAAAAATAAGTATAAAGTATTATTAAATGCAGGGAAAGAGGAAGAAAATGTTAGACAAAATATAAAGAATATACTTTTTTAAATACCGTAAGATGACAGATATTTCAGTACCAGATGTAACGATAAATTAATTAGTATGTTTTTTTTGTGTTTTTGTTTAAGGTACGAAGGGAGGGGAAGGTCAAGGAGGAGAGTATAATAATATATTGATGAATGTTATGATCGAAGCAGAACAGGAAGTTTATAACACAGTAGTCGATTTGTTTTTTCATTATATATAACAAGAAAGATTTCTTAAAGTGTGTTCAAACGTGCTAGTAATATTGTTGTATGAAAAAGTTTGGATTTATGATATTATTCCTCTATTAACATATCAAATACATCATCAATATATCTTTCAAAAACTAAATTAAATAGTACATAAAAGGTATAAAATAGAAAGCTCATTGGTGGAATAACTTTTTATAGATAGGAAAATCTCCATGTAGTACATGAGAGAACAAACAAAAATTTTAACCAATTGCAGTGTCAAACTATTTCAAAACCATTGTCATATGTGTACTGTGGCACACGCTTCAGGGCAAAAAGTGGGTGACCTGGTAAAGAGAAATGACTCTACAAACAATAACGAGAACAGTTTAGTGTATGAAATGCCATGTGATGAGTGTTGTTTACCTAACCTAACCTAACATCATTAGAGTACATACAAACACCGTAACAACCTACGCCAACACACGACTTCCAATTCATGATTCTCTGTTCAAATCTTTTGCTATTCAATGTATTTGGTCACTCCAGTATGTATAGCTTGAATTATGTTTTTGAAAAATGTCACCTTCCGGGATGTATGACATACAAAATCATTTTTAAGTGACAGTAATGCCGTGGCGGTAGTCTGCTCACCACTTTATGGCAACACTGTGGCCAAGGAGCCTGGCCTAGCCTCACCTCAACTCAATACACACTCACCACGTCACCTCACTAGTCCCACTCAATGGTATTATACTGACAAATCTTAAATCTAGTATTAGAAACTATATGTATAAATGATTATATAAATATATGAATATATATATATATATATATATATATATATATATATATATATATATATATATATATATATATATATATATATACACACACACACACACACATATACATTATATATATTTATTTATACGTATATATTTTTTTCTCCCTAATTGTTAGTGTATTCAAGCCATCATTTGTATATTTTCAGTACCTAATTGCTACCGGGGCCTCCGAAATATACTGGCCTGGGTCTCGAGATGTCGACGTCTAAAAGGTAAGCGGATTTTCAGGTTTTCAGTGCATTGAAATGTTGTGCTCTTACCCGATATTACCAAACTACCAGATAAGGAAAACGTGATACATTGTTGCATATCATGAGCATAAAATAGTTACAGTAAGACTACACCTGTATTAAGATAATTGAAGGAAAATGAAATAGTGCATAAAGCTTTTTTTCTGAGGCCACGCTGCTACCCTTTACCATGAATCGTTAGAAAACCTCTTTAAATGTTAGGCCAAGTAGTGTTTCTTTATTCTTTTGGAAGCTATTTTTTTGCACTTCCATGCCCACCTTCATCACCGGGTTGGACGAACGTGTGAATATAACTGTGGGATGGTCCATTTAGAAGTAAGATCACCAATCATTACCATCCTAATCCTAATCCAAATCCTGCCCCCTTATCTAATCCGAATCCCTATCCTTATCCTAACCATTATCCTAATCCTACCCAAGCCCCTTCTACTCCCCGCACAACCCCGCACATTATGCTGCCCGAGAGCGGCCCACTGCGGGACCTACTTCAGAAATTTAGATATTCATAAATCCATGTCCCTGCGGGTGCCATGTATCATTATAACATCTATGTGCCATGCAGTGTTGTGCAATAAGTATAGGAGTTTGTAGGATGGAGTATTAGTAATGTTAAAGTCTCTCCTCTAAATAGTAACAGAAAACAAAGAGCTTTTGATAGAAGAAAATTCTCATGTGGAGTAACTCAGAAAATCATACTTTCCAACTTTATTCATTGTCTAAAACTAATCACTGAGCACTATTTTTCGCTGTAGTTTCCCGAGCCATATGTCATTAATATTATAATTATTAGTACGCTAGGAGTGTGTACGAGCCCGTGAGTGAGTCAGAAAGTAGTCTGTGTTGGGTGTGAGGGAGGCGGTGTTGGAACTATGGATATCGTGAACATAGGTAACTATAGACTATATAGTTCTGTTAGGGTTAACATCTTTCGCCAAGAAGCTGCCGTGAGCCAGAATCAGGGGAGGTTGCATGCTCTCTACTCTGCCATCATTCTTCACTAACGCTGATGATGGAATGGAATTGCAACCTCTGTAATTGGTGTAAATTGGCGCATTGTTACAAACCAACAACCTAAATTGGAACTACAAAGAGAATGAACGTTACAAAAGTGTGTGGAACAGAGACTCTATTTTCTTAATAATTGACTCAAGAAGCCTGTGTGCGTCCGGCCCTTGTACGTAGCTTCCCTGCCCACTGTTGCACACAGTGGGCATCAAGGACCTGACACAGTAATTGTAGAATTGCAACGTGTGTGTGTGGGGGGGGGGATGAGAAAGAGAAAGAGAAAGAGAGAGAGAGAGAGAGAGAGAGAGAGAGAGAGAGAGAGAGAGAGAGAGAGAGAGAGAGAGAGAGAGAGAGAGAGAGAGAGAGAGAGAGAGAGAGAGAGACCGTGTTGGAAATTCATAAGTAAACAAGATATTACAATACTAAGTTTATTAACATTTCCGACACATGTTATTGATAAAATAAAAAAAATAAAAAAAACAACGGCAAGAAATAAATATAATACGACTAGTAATGATGTATAGTACTGACACACACACACACACACACACACACACACACACACACACACACACACACACACACACACACACACACACACACACACATATAGACACAATACATAAATGCGATACATAAGGTCGTGACGAAAACTTAGCATCAAATCTTTTTGCAAAATTCACATATCTTTTTATCCATCGCGTGTGAATATTTGCAAAGTTCACTAGCATGATCCCAGCTCCCTCGTCTTTACCCGTAATAGCATTGGGTTCACATAAGCTTCATACTGTAATAATTATCTACAAGTTGTCTAATACCATACAGATATTTGCACACGTGTATGAAACTGTAATTGTGGTTGTGAATGAAATATTGTTATTATGTATATGTTGTGTTACTCTTTGATGGGAAATGTGAATGAGGTTAGTTAAGAACACCAACCTGATTGATTACTGAGACTCCTTTCTTAACTCTCCAGTATTAAAGAAAGAGGGTTCAATCAGGTTCATATATTGGCAGAAACTTATGACAAAGAAAGCTCTCTATTTCTCACATATCTCTTTCTTTCTGTCTTTTTTGTATCTATCACACACACACACACACACACACACACACACACACACACACACACACACACACACACACACACACACACACACACACACACACACACACACAACATAAATGCTACCATTGAGAATCGCTGCACTACTCTCAAAATGTGTTGCAGTGTAAAACAACACCAGGGATCACAAGAAGAAACATTTGTCTTCTCTCTCTTGACGCCACTTTGAAATATTTGAGAGTGTGAATTCAACTACCAGTATAATAAATAATGATTTACTTTCTTAATCTGAGTATATAATTAACATATAAACATGCACTTATTAAACTAAATGCATGATTATTCCCTATCCGAGGAAGGGGATCAGGCGGCCTGCTGCCTGAGTTGCCAAACATAAACTAACAGTACCACAGCGGCGCGTCATTACCCTTCTACAGGAGTCGTAACCGCTTCAAGCTTGTATAAGGGTGCAGGGCAGGTAAAGATGATGGTCCAGCCATTATAATCACGTCCTCTCCCCGCCATTCACCCGCAGCCTGAGTAGCCAACGAGATACGGTTCTCTACAGGCGGTGGAACGAAAACCTAAACCACCATCATGACTCCAAAGTTCTGCGTCAGGAAGCTTTATGACGGCTATGATGCACTGCGTTGAGCTGGCTATCAATGACTTAGTTCCTTACAACTCTACGGAACAAAGCTTGGTAGCCAGGTAGTAGAGGTGAAGGGAGGTGGCGGCCATGGAGACAATGT
>JAPQNM010000043.1:1664663-1672163 GCA_029783475.1 Metacarcinus magister | reverse complement strand
CGAGATTGATGGATGATTTGCAGTGTAGAATGAACGTGATGTGGATGAGTTTTTTTTTTTTTTTACCTGATACGAAGGTCATCCAGACTTGGCTCCCGAAGACTGTGCTGACGGCGGCGATGTAGAGGAGACGAGTGAGTGTGGAGGCCTCGGTGGCGTGCCTGCGGGAGTCTGGGAAGAGTCTGAATGCGAGGTAGACCACAGCCACGATTGTCACCAGATGGGCGGGCTGAGAATGTTCCATCAACTCTCTGGAATACAAGAACCACGAACATAAGTAAACGTGTGGGTGTGTGTGTGCGTAGGAGTACAAAGGAAGAACAGACAACAACAGTCGTACTGGACCTAACGAGGTTGTCCGTGTGTCTACACTACTACTATAATATCTACTTGATAGAGACAAAAAAAACAGCAAAGCGGAAGGATCCTCCCCTCCCACTCATCCCTCCAGACGATACTGGCCGGAAGAGGAAACGATACTATGTAGTATAGACAAACTATCATGGCTTTTGCTATTCTAAAATAATAATATTAATAAATAAAATAAAATAAAAAATAAAAAATTACGCAGGAATGAAATACTCGATTTGGTGCTTATCTAGTTTTTTCTTAAACGATTCAATTGCGTTACATTATATGTTGCATCTATATGTGTTCGGGGTGGGGGGGGCGCACCAGCGTGGCCCAGGACTTCGATCCTGAGCTTCAACTCAGGAACTCTGGTGTGTGTGTGTGTGTGTGTGTGTGTGTGTGTGTGTGTATGTGTGTGTGTGTGTGTGTGTGTGTGTGTGTGTGTGTGTGTGTGTGTGTGTGTGTGTGTGTGTGTGTGTGAGTATTTAACTCTTTTTGTAGTCCAGTCCTGTAAAACGTGTATCTGTTGGCATTGGTTCAAGTCCAAAGCAAGTCAGTAATTATGTTCCTCGACCCACCTTCGTCGTCTCTGATGTAGTAGAGCATGTTGGCTTTCATTGGCACAGGGCCGACAACTTTTTTCCCGCCAAATTCAGGTTGTAATTATGGGCAATAAAAAAAAAATTTACTTTTAAAATACAACAACCTGAGGAATAGCTGGTTAGGGTGCGCTGGTGAGGCCATAAAAGTAAAGTTTTATAAGAAGATTTCTCAATATAACGTATATTTTTTTCCCTCTAGCTATAATTAGAATGCGTTCTTGTGTGTATACATGTGTGTGTACGTGGGTGGGTGGATGGGTGTTGGTGGAGGTGTGTCCTTGTAAGTAAGTATTCACGTGTACTCAGTCACAAAATTACTTAGTCGGAATTAAGGGTGAGGCGTCCTTCTGTGGATCGATAGTGAAGGATGTTCCCGCGCCCTCGTCCTTCATCCCAGACACTCAAACGCACCTGCGCCCATCACACACACACACACACACACACACACACACACACACACACACACACACACACACACGCACATACGCACATCCAGTAGCACCGATAAAATTATTTTTAAACTTTTTAATGCGACGAGTATTCATGTAATTCGACCCATAACCAGAAAAACGGACACTTGCTAACTTACTCAATGTCATACAAACTTAAATTGCCTTCCATCCTACCGTCACTTAACATGATATATGGATTTGAATAGCACAGACAACTCAATATACAATTTCAGCGATTCTCTCTCTCTCTTACACACACACACACACACACTCACCTGTACCATGGCGCCGTTTCCTTCTTGTCCTTCTTGTCGCCGTTTTGGTAGTCACTGTATTTCTTGCCGTACTCCTTAATCTGGGCTTTCGTAATCTTGGTCGGCTCCTTTTTATTAGCATCTACAAAACTGTCTAATTCTTGCCGCGTCAGAGCACCGGGAGAAGAGGAAAACACTCCGAATCCAGAGTCGGGTAACGCTTTGCACATTTCATCAGTACGGAACTCAGAAATGGAATGAAATCGGTTACGGAACTGGGTTAACGTCTTCTGCGATGCCTTGGTTACGTTTGCACTAACTCCCGCCAACGTCATGGTGGGAACGTTTAAATTTGACGTAAACATGAAAAGTAATCCAAGGGAGCAAGAAACACGTGCTCCAAGATTAGCAGGAGGAAGGTTCTTGTTGCAGCGAGATAAGAAGGGTAGAAGTATCTGTAAATATTTCTTCCTTCACTTGCGGAGGGTCGCTAGGTAAGCAATGGGTGTTTCAACTTTCTAATGTAGATAAGTTGAGTTTCCTGGTGTTGGCAAGATAACGCCGAGGTGTGTGACCGGTGTAGTGGCGGCAGCTTATTTATCCCTGCTGGCCCGGGTGAGTTGCCAGTGTGTGTATAGGGCGGCGGGAACATTTGGTAACCCGGTCTGAGTAGGAGTAACTCTTTGAATGACGCCACATGCCATTACTTGATTATCCGGTTTTAACTCGCTTTCAAGTGTCGTGATTTATAGGTTTTATAGACGTGTTTCAGCAAATTGCATCTACGTGGTATAGGAAAATATGTAATAATAATCAAGACGTAGCAATAGATGTCTGCCAAATGCAAGATGAAGCACCTTGATCTAACCTTCTATTCTACACTCGCCTGAAACATGATATAATAAAAAACCTCCAAAGAAAACTAGTCTAGCAGAAGAAAAAACATACAATTTAACAAACAAGCGTAACAATCGTAGTGGCAGAACCTTCAAGCTGTCACGTACGCCACCGCACTCTTGATCCCACGCGTCAAGTGTAACCCAGCGTCAGGGAAGCGATCTTATGTAACTCCTATGACGTCAGGGTTAGTCGTACAGCAGACACGTGGAATCATTATCGACGCACAACCAGAGATAAACCTTCTGAGACCGTCTGAGGACCAATAAAGAATATATAAGAATCCTAAACTAATGCATCTTTTACGTTCCTATCATGAGGTCTTCCTGATGCCTACACCTTCTTTCCTTCCTCCTCCCTCACAGATAACGACATTATCTTGGCTCCTCCCACTGTGCGCCGCCCCGCCTCCTTCTCAGGTGACCTTGACACCTTGTCTGCTGCAGATCTTGCCTCGATGGCACCGACAACGTGACTGGCGGGATGAGTGCGTGTATCTAGTCACCTCGTCCCAGCCAGGTATAATGAAACAGTTAGTAGTGCAAGGTTAACGCTGCCCACTTCCTCTACCGTCTACTAGCGTTCATCTGAAAGCGAATAGGATAGGATTACATTAAAAACAGTGAATATAAATTAATTATGAATGATGATAGCAATAGTAGATGATATTATAGTAAAATTGGATTAATGATAATAGTAATAATAATGATAATGATGATAATAATAATAATATTGCTGTATTCTTTATTATTATTATTGTTATTATTATTATTATTATTATTATTATTATTATTATTATTATTATTATTATTATTATTATTATATATTGTTGTTGTTGTTATTGCAATTATTATAATCATTATTGAGTATAATCTTCAACGTTGCTCTTATTTCCTAGGAAGCTCAAAGTCTGAAAGGAAAAGTGCCCGGCTTCTACCCTTGACCTATAAGTAGTCACGTGCGATTTACAATGAGTACCAAAGACATGTTTAGTGAGGAAGGGTTTAGTGTTTAGTGAATCAGTGAGGCTTGTTTGCATCACCACACACTCATCTGCACCTAAACAAAGAATAACACAAACGAAAGGAAATAAAAGTTAGAATAATCTGCTAAATTCTGAAAGTCTTTGCATGTGATCTCTCTCTCTCTCTCTCTCTCTCTCTCTCTCTCTCTCTCTCTCTCTCTCTCTCTCTCTCTCTCTCTCTCTCTCTCTCTCTCTCTCTCTCTCTCTCTCTCTCTCGCTTGCATTCAGTTTCACTCTTGCGACGTGAAGTTTCTGAGAAGTTTTTCCGGTTTTTCCGGTATTTTAGTCATCCTCAAGTTCTTATCTGTTGTTATTGTTGGGAAGATTCTGGTAACACGGTGTTGTGGCATTGGTGATTTCCAAGGCATTATAATACCACGTACGCCTCAGACATACATACATAAATTCATACATATAAACATATATGTATGTATGTGTATATATATATATATATATATATATATATATATATATATATATATATATATATATATATATATGGACACACACACACACACACACACACACACACACACACACATACACACACACACACACACACACACACGCACACACACACACACACACACACACACACACACACACACACACACACACACACACACACACACACACACACACACACACACATACACTTAGTTGCTCACTGTAAGTTGCATCACAATTGAGTTTTTTTGTTTTCGCTGAATATTGACAAATTGTATTATCGTCCAGAAGTGTATGTGTCATCCGCCATCACAGGAACCCACGCACTGCAACACATTCATGAGGAAACTTAATCACCATCAACACCAGCATATCATTAATTACCTTAGTGTAAGATACCTCTAATGCTGAAATGGACCACCACCCCCTACTTCTATTTCTCCTACTGTCCTCGTTACAGGGTCTGGCGACAAATGTGATTTTGTTAATGCATTTTTGTTGTTCTATGGCCAGTACTCTTTTAATGTTAATAAAAAAAATAAATGAATAAATAAATAAAAAAAAATAAAAAAAAGTGAGTGTGAACGATGGATATTCAATCCTTAGACTTTTTTTTAATTTTTCTTCCTTCTGCTTGGTAAAATCGCTAACCTGAGTCATGCAGTGAGTGAGTCGTCCCGTCGTTGAGAGCGTCCCAAGTGGTTTCAAAGGGCTCGGTTAAGGTCAGTCACCTCTGTATGGCTGCTGCTGCTGCTATGCCAGTGGTTTTCCTTTTCTAAGTCATGGTCGCGGACACCCTGCCTTGTAATATTTGATCCGTTGCTGCCTGGCGATCCATTGACGTCAGAACTGGCCTCTCTCATCTACAAGAAAACAGGAAGCGTACGATTCCTAAACACCGCAATGATTTATGAATTCATTAATATTGTGATAGAAGAATGTGTAGAGCAAGTATTGTGCGAAGAAGCAATTGGCTCACGTGTCCAACTCGGGTAATTGATTTCAAGGGAACGATGACGTGATTTTCGTAAAGCTTGTCGTTGTTTAATTGCATATTTGAAAATCAGAACAGAAAGCTGTTCATTTACCGGTAATTTACCGGCACTTACTGCTAATACAAATGCATTTAAAAATATAATTTGATATGAGTTATACAATAATGGTTTGAAAAAAAAAGCGAATTAGAATGCGTATGTCATGTGTTTGGTGTCAGTTTTTGCTTCTTTGCTTGTTAATTTTAGTAACATGTTGAGTACGAACAAGTTTTTCACACCGTCAGTCACTCGTTAACCGTAGCAGAACTATAAGGTGTGCAGCTACCTAGTTTGGGGTGATTATTCAATCCCCTTATTATTGTATGCAAAGTGTATGAATAGATAATTGAATAAATTAACGAATAAACATATGAATAATTAAATGTTTGTATGTAAGTATGTGTGTGTATATATATATGTATATATATATATATATATATATATATATATATATATATATATATATATATATATATATATATATATGTATGTATGTATGTATTCTCAGAAAGAAAAAACAAGGTTTCCTCAATGAATTGACAAATCTTTCACTCAATCAAAGATATGACAAGAAAACGATAATGAAGTACAATGATAGAATACAATGATACAATAATCTTGCTGTCATGTCGTTGATATTGGGTTGTGGTGGTTGCCGCCACTCGTGCGAGCACCATACTTACAAAACGACATAAGCAAAGGCTCTGCTGTTTCATCACCTTTCCTCTCTTAATCGACTATTTTCGACACGTAACATTAGGCCACAGTATTGTTTGTTACACCATCTTGCATTGTTATTTGCACAGATATTCTTCCTTTCAACTTGCTTTTCTGTGTCTAGCTTCCTGTTGTCCCACTCTATGAATCTTCGTAATACTTTTATCCCAATGCTGCCCGCGATTGGGATTCACTCGTTAACCAATATCTTCATTCCTCTCTACTCTTGATTACATAGGATTACATAGGAAGAACAGATTCCAAGACATTTGTTCGTTTATAACGGGGATATCTGCGTTCCAAAGCGTTCCTTGGTCATTTTAATTTTTTCTCCCTTGTAATAGTTTTGGTTACTTAAAGTCGTTATTTTAAATTTCTTATTATCCTTCTGCTTTGGATCCACTTTTCATCCCTGAGTTCTCTTTGCACCAATTAACTTACACTGACCAAGACAAATCTGTTAAAAGTGTTGCTATTAGATCAAACTCTGGTTAGATCCGTAACCAATGTGTACTTTTACTCTTCCTCATTGTTAAACATGATAGTAAACATTTAAAATCCTTTCTTAATTCTTTCCTCTTTCAGTAATTTCAGTATTTATTATGTTGCCATTTTAGTAAGGTAACAATCCTATGATATAAGTCAAGACGCTCACATGTGAACGTAAAATGTTATCAGCAGACAATATTATAAGGAATACCATCTACTTTCTCGCTTCATTTATGCGTGGGTGGCAATGGTATATCGGCACTCCGGGAAGTGGCATTGTACCCCTCTTCCACCCCAGCTGTGGCCGCCGCCCCTGAGGGAGCGGCGAGGCGAGGCCCCTCCACCACCCTCTATTAGGAGGAGCGATAAGATGTTGAAGGGTCCAATTATGATGGCTGGCCTCTACTTGATTGTCGGCACGTAACTACGAAGGACAGCTGGGGAAGCAGAGAAGGTTAAACGACCCAATACAACTGTTGCCTCATCAGTTGTTATCTGACCCCCTTGTTAAGTTGCAATGTTCCCTTTTTGTATACAGTGTTCTTATATATATGTTTGTGTAATTGTTCATAGCATGTCTACCTATGTATACTACATGCGCACAAACACACACACACACACACACACACACACACACACACACACACACACACACTCACTCACACTCACACTCACACTCACACACACACATACACACACACGCTCACACATACGCACACATACACATAAAATAAGTACAGCTCTCTCCAAAGAAGTAGAGATATTTGGCATGGACTGAAAGAAGAGATGATAATGGTAAAAAATGTAGAACAACTAAAGGAGAGACTGGACAAATATAGATGTGAAGAAAGGACCACACGAGTGTAGCTCAGGCCCTTTAAACTAGGTAAATACACGCACACACAAACACACACACACACACACACACACACACACACACACACACACACACACACACACACACACACACACACACACACACACACACACACACACACACACTTTTGTCATCAGTTTTCTCTCTCTCTCTCTCTCTCTCTCTCTCTCTCTCTCTCTCTCTCTCTCTCTCTCTCTCTCTCTCTCTCTCTCTCTCTCTCTCTCTCTCTCTCTCTCTCTCTCTCCCTCTCAATATCCATCCTGCATCGGCTCATTAATCTCACACACACACACACACACACACACACACACACACACACACACACACACACACACACACACACACACACACACACA
>JAPQNM010000043.1:1642163-1652163 GCA_029783475.1 Metacarcinus magister | reverse complement strand
AAAAAAAACAGACCCGAGGGCGGCTTGTCTTGTCTTGTCTCTCCTGTTTTACGTGCATTCTCAAACACACACAGAATAAAAATAGAATGATAAGAAATTGATATCCAGTCTCGAATTTCCTCTTCTCTCTCTCTCTCTCTCTCTCTCTCTCTCTCTCTCTCTCTCTCTCTCTCTCTCTCTCTCTCTCTCTCTCTCTCTCTCTCTCTCTCTCTCTCTCTCTCTCTCTCTCTCTCTCTCTCTCTCTCTTTCTCTTTCCTTCCCCTTTCTTCCCTCCCTGTCTCAAGGCTTCTCTCCTGTCTGGCCATAACGTCGACGCCCTGTCTGTCTCAACCTCAATCAGTAGGTCAGAAAATAACAAGAACAAAGGTGAAAGAGAGAGAGAGAGAGAGAGAGAGAGAGAGAGAGAGAGAGAGAGAGAGAGAGAGAGAGAGAGAGAGAGAGAGAGAGAGAGAGAGAGAGAGAGAGAGAGAGAGAGCGAGAACGTTTTCGGGCACATTCACCTCCTTTGGGTAATTCATGCAAACACACACACACACACACACACACACACACACACACACACACACACACACACACACACACACACACACACACACACACACACACACACACACACACACACACACACACACACACACACACACACACAGGTATAGCAATGATTGCGTTATAATTTCAACCTAACTGCTGCCATCCCCTCTAGCAGATATTTTTTTCTTCTAAATATTTCTTCTTCATTTTTAAACACCGTTAGTAGATGTCCTTCGTACTTTTTTAATACTGTAATATCATGTGTGTGTGTGTGTGTGTGTGTGTGTGTGTGTGTGTGTGTGTGTGTGTGTGTGTGTGTGTGTGTGTGTGTGTGTGTGGGTGTGTAAGGTCACACGGCAGCACGCGGGGATGGCACCAACTGGCACAGGTAGGGACGCTTTGGGCCCACCTGGTGATCGCATAATTAGGGTTAGCACACTTAACTATGTGTTGTAACTCGACTTTCCCAACACGAGCTCTGAGACATTGTGAAAGAAATGGACTAAAGAGAGGAAGAGATAAAAGAGTGTTCTTTGGATTAGGTTAAGGTCGCAAAACAAGTTAATCACTAGAGAACATTGTGAAATATATTAGATTTTGATTTGACAAGTTTTAGCAATTTATTAGAATGGCAGACAGGCACTGAGAATGTACAAGTGGGGGAATTAAATACATTAACGTGTGTGTGTGTGTGTGTGTACAAGTGTGTGTGTGTGTGTACAAGTGTATGTGTGTATGTGTGTGTGTTCAAGTGTGTGTGTGTGTGTGTGTGTGTGTGTGTGTGTGTGTGTGTGTGTGTGTGTGTGTGTGTGTGTGTGTGTGTATGCGCGTTTGTGTGTGCGTGTGTGTGTTTGCACGTGCACGCTTCTGTGGGGTGTGGTCATCGTGGATACATAACATAACGGGTCTTGTCATTGTCACCTTCGTCCGCCTTGTTGCTGCCACTCACCGGAGGCTGCACGGCTTGGTGGCTGCGTGGCTGCGTGACCCTACAGCCTTGGACGACGGCCTTGTCCAACGCCGGTAGTAAGCACAAACCAAAGACTACACACGTTTTGTTCCGCCAAACTAAACTGTTCTTATGTAATTGCTGCTGCAACTACTACTACTTCTGTTGGTGATTATGCTATTTCTGCTTCTCCTGTTATGGTTACCGTGATCAGTATTACGTTTACAAAAGAAAACTAGAAATAATACTCATATTCGAATTAAAGGTATTAATAATCTCTATAGCAACCACACACACACACACACACACACACACACACACACACACACACACACACACACACACACACACACACACACACACACACACACACACACACAGAGTTGAGGTTCTTAGTACACGTGTGACCTGCTAACACTTGAACATATTGACAGAAAAAACTGAAAAAGCGAGACTAAACGATTTCCATTTATAAAAAAGTGGAAGTGTAGCCGCGTAGAGCAACACAATAGGGCGGGGGGCGATTACGACACCCCAAGGTTTCTGTCCATTGTGAGTGATGAGGAAAGTTCCCATTGCCTGAGTGAGTCCTCGTCCTCCCAAGCCCTCCCAAGCCCACCCTCTCTCCCACCCCAAGACCAAGACCCTCCTTCCCTTCCTCCCCTCCCACACGCTCCACCCACCTAACCAGCGACCAACCACTCAACACAGACGCTTTCCCAACTGCTTCTTCTCTTGGCTTGCGTGTCTGCAAAGATATTTGAACTTTTTTGTGCGTTTTCATTATAATTTTTTATTGCTCTGTCATGGAACTGTTTTTTTTTTTCTGCAACAAAGGTATCATAAAAACTAATTCCTTTTTTGTAATGTAATTAAGCTTTGATGCAATATTGAGTTACGACAAAATGAAATAAGTATCGATTTACAAAAGAGTTCTATGCTACAAGATATAAATAAATGATAGTTTAATATCCAATATAACTGTTTTGGACAATACGTCTTTGTTTTTGGAATCACGCTAGAATCACGTGCAGGGGAAATGTTACCTTATAGCAAAACGACAACGATGAAACGACGGTTCTTATGCAGTGGCTTCATTTTTATCATGCAACGTAAGGCACGGAAAGATACTATGATGAAATATGTTTCCATAACTACAAAGACTATCATTGGTGCCGCACACTCAGCCTCGGGGCGCCGAATGGATGATGATGAAGGGAAGGAAAGAGTGGTGAGGTGAAAATCCTATGGGCGACTCCATTGTAGTGAGGAAGGGAGGGAGGTGGTGCGCCAGGCTAAGCAAGGCTTCGTTCATCTCTTTCATTCCCTCTTCAAGGTTTAGTGTATATGTTGCAAGTCACTTTTTTCTTACTCCTGGTCTTCCTCTTGTCGTTCTTTCGTTCCAGTTCACACTCTTGGGTTTCATCTTGGGTGGTTGTGAGAACTATTATTATTTTTCTACGTAAAAATATTGATGGCAAAAAAGAAAATAATATACTGTACTAGATACAAGCTAATAACAATACCGGAAACAGCTCCTCACTGGGACACAGTTTATTGTTTCGAATTGGGCATCAAACACTGCGAAGCCCAAGCGAGTCATCAACTCATCACAGGTTGGCTTACCCAGTGTGCGGCCGGCGGGCGTTAGCGATACACGACTCCCTATACTTGACAATACTCGCGTGTCCTTAGTGATTTAAGACGATCAGACGGGATGGAAGTGGCGGTGAGTGTATAGTGAAGCTTGAAGGACATCATAAGAGTGCTTGTGAATAGTAGTTTATATAATATACGTAGAATAGTTATGTAGCGTGTGGTGTGGTCCCGTGTCCGCCATTCACCCCGGTATGACTAGCCAGATCAGGATAGGAACAGAGGCTGCAGTACTGTAGTTATGTTCAGAATGTGTTTAGAGGAGGTTACAATTAGTCTAGTGATGGGGACAGACGTGAGCGAGGACAGTGAGTGCATGGGAAGGCTTTAGCGTGATGGTGAGGGTGCCACGTCAACTCACCGGCGCTGCATCCTCCCGCGCCTCGCCTGAACCGCACTTCACGTCACGGTAACCAAAGCCGACGAGGAATTGTTGCCAGGTTAGTTTTGCTTTGTTTAAGTATGTATGGATTTATGTATGCACTATATATATATATATATATATATATATATATATATATATATATATATATATATGTATGCATTTATGTATTTGTACGAGTATATGTTTGCGCTTATGTATGTATATTTGTAAGTATTCTTCATTTCTTTCTTCTTTCTTCTTTCTTTTCTTCATTCTTTTTCTTTCTTTTCTTCTTCGTCGTCGTCGTAATAGAAGTAGTAATAGTAATAGTAGTAGTAGAAGAAACTTTAGAGAATTATATATCACATGTATTGAGGGAGGACACCTAACGATTCGTATAATTAGTGTGTGGTAAGTCCTGCAGGTGTATGGAGTCACAAAGAGTCTACTATGTAACCTTATACACTTCCGCAATTAACACAGGACATTCGAAAAATTTAGCCCTTGTTACGTTATACAGAAAAGATCCGTTAGCTATTCACACAATTAAGAAAAGTGTATGAGAAAAAAAAGTTGAAAATTAATGCAGCAAACAGCACGATGATGAAGTGAAATGAAGTGAATGAAGCGTAGTAGTGACGTGTATAACAGTGAAGTGAAGGCGGAAGTGTAGTGTAGTGTAGTGTTGAGGTAATCATGAATAGTTGAAGCAGGAAAAGATAAAAAAAGAAATATATTGTTTGCGTGCACATAATACATTGCAATCTACAACGAACTTCATCGATACACACGTTGGATATGTAACAGCAGAGGAAGCGAAGGGTTTAATAAGCTTAGCAGGAAGGAAAAAAGAAGGATGTTTAAACGGAATATATGTATCGACCCGTGTTTCATGCCTGACACCTGTGTAATCATAATCATCAGTTGCAAGGTTCAGGAGAAGAGTAGATGCACCGAATATGAGGAGCATGAAAAATATTACTAGTTTGAGATTAGAAAATGATAGGGTTGAAGAGGAGTCAGGAGGGAACAAGAGGATTAGGCAGTGGTAAAGAGATTTTGACATGAAAACATTAAGTAAAAGAGAGATAGATTAAACAATGCGTAGGTCTGAAATGAGGAAGAGTAATATTAAGGAAGCTATCGATACATGAAATTGTAGAGATGACGTTAAAAAAGCATTGCATCGCAGAAGGTTACGTATGCAGGAAGGTGAAAGGCGAGTGTGATTATAGAGTGAACTTGAACGCCGGGGTTTATTTACACTAGTGACGCGCAGTTGATATCCGTGATGAGAAGCAATACAAAGGTGCCGAGGTAAACCACTGCAAGTTCTGGTGGTGGAAAAGCAGCGGCGGATAGCGATTGAAAATTTCTTGGTCAATAAAAATAAAGCAAAAATCCAATAACAAAAAGATAAATACAGTTGATACATTTTTTTTTTTTTTTTTTGTATTGTTTGAGAAATGTGGATTATTATGTGAAAGGCGAGTTGCAAAAAAGTGTGATTTATTTGCTTTATTTCAGTTTTTTAATTTTCTGATATTGCATTGGTTGGAAAGAAAATGTTTGCAGATATTCTTTATTTTTTACGATATTATTTTTTCTGGCTGAGAGAACGTGTTTTGTGCATTGTATTTTTTACGTGATGTCAGTATTCCATAATGAATGTTTTATTATTTTTCAATTTTTATTTACGTTACTAATATAGAAAGTTATATAAGATTAGATCAGATTGCGATTTTCGTGGTTCATTGTAAACAACGGAGGTGAGACGTGCGCACCTTGTTCATAGCTTTGCGTCATCACCCACAACATAGATAGTCACTACTGTGGTTTAGGTCTTTGCTCAACCCAACACTTATAACTGAAAGCTGCGTGAGACTGTCAAATTCAAACCTTACAAACTATTCTATATATAACGTTTACTTCCCCCAAACCTACACAAAAAAACAAACTTAATCAAGATACCATTAGGAGAAATAACCGTCGGACAGATGTATATAATAAATACCTGTCAACAAATTATCAACACTAGAATTTAAGTGAAGGATAGATGCCACTTATCTCAACAACTGTTTAGCGGAGACGTGCAAAGGCTGTAGTGCACATTGATAATTTAAAAATCTTTGGGTAATATTGAGTGAATCCTATTATGGCTGCGTGGAGGTGGTCCTACCAGTTTTTATCTTCCCGGCTTGATGTTGCTAAGTTAGAGGTGGTGGTGGTGGTGGTGGTGATGCTGTGGTGTTGCCGGGAGGAGAGAGGAGAGGAGGGAAGGGTGAGGGGTCGGTGTGCCTACCTTCTCGTAACCGTCGTTGGTTTAGGAGTCTTCATGGTGGGTCATATTCAGTTTTGTTATTGTCTGTTATTTTGTCTTGAGTTTGTTAGGAAGGAATTATGTAATGTTGATTGAGGGAACGTTTTTTTGCGGTGAAATTATTAGGATTGCCTCATGCATTACGTGTGTGGAGGGGGGTGAAGGTGAGGGGAGGAGGAGGTGAGGTGAGGTGAGGTGAAGAGTGCATGGATTGCTCATCTCTTCGCTTTACAGACTAACCTTGTGACTTCACTGAACAGATGTCTACATATAATGACAATCAACTATCGGTACCTTGACATAAACTGATTTAAAGATATTTTTAACCTATAGATATACGAAACGTCAATAATATAGTTACGGTATAAAAAAAAAAACATAACACAGTATATAGCACGTAGGTATACGCATCAATAACCATCACTAGTTGATAAATGAATAACCTTGATCACATGTATACAATGATGAAGTAAACCCATTCAGGTATATACAGTTAGGTGTCATGATTTGCCAGGGTGGGCTGTTCCGGAGGGTTCGCAGACATTCATTGGCCGTGACTCCCCAAGGCCGATCCAACCACTCTCCCGTGGCTGGCTGCGGGAGGCGACAACACTTACACCTTACACAAGACTGCCGGGTGATAAGCTTGATTCTTTCCATTAGTTTTGCGGTTCCCTTTTCCCTTGCATCACCGTGCGCAATGTTGAGAGAGAGAGAGAGAGAGAGAGAGAGAGAGAGAGAGAGAGAGAGAGAGAGAGAGAGAAAGAGAGAAAGAGAGAAAGAGAGAGAGTCAATGTGTTTTGTCGTCTACCTGGCTATTCGTCGCTGATTCTCTCGTGAAAGTTCCCTCCCTGCCACACCACTTCGCCCACACTTGTGTAACTGCAACAGCTGGTGTCGCCTGCTGGTCGCTGCTTCTTCAATTGTGTTATTTATGTTATTTCCTGTTTTTATTGCACTTGTGTCGGTGGCTTTTTTTGTCATATTTGTGTTCCATTGTTACGAGCGTTAAGTTAATTCAACTTTCACATTCGTCGACATTATTTAGTGTAACTTTGATAACTACCTAACCTAACCTAACCTAACCTAACCTAATCTAAGTCATATTCTCACGGCATAGGTCGATTGGAGAGGGGCTGTCACCCCCGAAAACGCCCCTACCACCCCCCAAAAAAAGCGCATCAACATATTTGCATACCTACACATGTACGTACAGTCATAACGCACAGTCATAACGCACAGTCACACGAGCTCAGTTATACAAGCGGAATGACTTGAACATTTGTATATGCTTGATTACTTTAATCGTGACAGGAAAAAATGGCTGTTGTTTTCAATTCCGGGTAAATATTCGTCAGAAGACCTTCATCTAGAGTCGTTGTTAACCTCCACCTCTTCGTTTCCTTGTCTCTCCCTTCACTCATTCTGGTCTCCCCCAACTCTCCCATTAACGTCACTTCCCACCCCTTGCTGCCTCTCCTTGATGGCTGTCTCCCTCCCTCTCCCATATGACGTTGCTCCGTTTTCTATCTATCGCTCGCTCTCCTTTCCCACTTCACTTACTCTCGACTTGGCTTATGGAAAAGTAAAGCTTCTTATCATAAAAAAACAAAATAGTTGCGTCTTGCTATCTGATCACAAACAGTGCACGAAATTAACTATTTTCAGGACAATTTTATGCATCCGATCAGCAAGAAGTGTGAAATAAGGCGTCATGCAGCCTCTTAGAAATAGCTTGATAATATATGCAGTTTTACAATGGACTTCAGAGTTTCCTAGTATAAATAAAGCATGAACCGCCTTACAGTAAGCATGAGTTAGGTTAGGTTAGGTTAGGTTAAGAGTTGCTTTACATAAGTTGTATTAGCTACGAGCACAAAAAAAGGCTAGTTAATGGCAGCAATGAAGTAAGACATCAAGGAAAGTTATGTCAGTGGATTTCTGAGAATGATATGATAGGTGTATGTTCTGTGTTGAGGTCTAGTTCCTTTGTATCTAAACACAGCGACGAGAGGGAGCTTGGTGTGTGTGGGTGGGTGTGTGTGCGTATGCGTGTGCGTGTGTGCGTGTGTGTGTGTGTGTGTGTGTGTTCGTGCATAGATGTACGTGCGACCAAGGGGATTGACTTACTGTCTTGCGAGCGTTACATTTTTTTTTCCCCGAGTCGTGGGATCCTGGAGCCGCCCCGCATGTCCTACTTAAGGGGGGAGGGAAGGAAGGAAGGAAGGAAGGGAGGGAGGGAGGAAGGAGGTGAAGAGCCTTGTCTTCTTGTGGGTATTAGTGTGTATAACATCACCAAAATAGAAACATCATACTCGCAATAACAAGAACGGTGTCATAACGAAACTAAAAGGGAGAAGGGAACCCGCCCCCGCCGCCCCTCCCCCCCTGAACCACGCACTCTGCCCCCCCCCCATGAACCACGCACCCTGCCCCCCCCCCTCAACCACGCACCCGGACTTCCTTCTACCCCGTCATTACACATGGAAAAAAACTAAAAACCCGACTATTATCTCTGAACAACAACTAGAGGGAAAAAACACTGCCTTGTCTATGCAATGGTTCCACGTGATGTCATGCAGTACAGATTACGTGAAGGTATCGGTGAGGTGGGACGGGGAGTGTGTAGAAGGGAAGTAAGGAGTAAAATAGAAGGACGGGGTAACATTACTCAGCTGTACGTTAAAAAGTAAACCTAGAAATTATCGCAACACCTGAATTCGCTTCCCTAGAATATCAATGGGGCGTTACAGGTCCTTGGAAGGGAAGGAAATGCATTGTTTTTCTTCACCTTTAACATGCTGAAAGGTTGGTATTAAAATGTTATGTCTTGCTTCCGGTATGGTCGTGGAGGCCGCTAAAGGCAGGCTCGCGGGGTGTAGGTTAAGGGAGGGCAAGGGAGGGCAAGGGAGGGGCACAGCGCAACAAAGCATAGACGTTTAAGTCATGAGATTGCAATCATTCTCGTGACGGCAAAGCATCGATTCCCGTCACGACTATACATTAAGCGAAGGGAGGAAGAGTTTTTTTTAAGAAAGGAATGAGGAAGGAAATAGTGAGAAAGATGAACGGTAAGAAAGCAAAACCTTGAGAGATGAAGGAAGGGAAGGAAATACAACACTTAGTACAGAGACTTATCTTGTTATCGCATCTGTGACTATAAACAAACGTGCCGCTGTCCTCCCTACCTCAAGGTTTAAGACTGAAACAGAACACTTGCCAGGCTTAAGGAAATCATAATAACCACCTTGCATCCCCTTAGGTCACCGGGTTCCCATTAGTGCCTTGGCGGGGTAGTGGTTGCACACGAGGGAAGAAAATTACGTAGACGACCTTGCGAGACGAACGCTAGGTAGTCTCAAGCCGCTCTTTCATAACAAGGAAATAATGCTTAACCAGACTGGACTTGCGTGAGGAAAGGAGGAGGAGGAGGTGTGGCTGTTGTCATGCTATATTTATTGTTATCGTTATTGTTGAAGTGAAATATATAACGACAACCAATTGTTCAGAAATGTCGCTTTGTTGTTGATAAGAATGGAAATACGTAACTACTTCCCTTGGGTTACATAACGTTACGTAACATCGGGGAGGAAGTTATATACAAAACAATTGAGTACATCATTTTTTTTCATAACGTTTTAGAAATCACTCTGAATTCTCATGAAGCTGAAGAGTGAATAAGACAGCAAGTGAAAACGTAGTTAATCAGAAATTTTAAAACATTTTCTAAAGTACGTTTGCAACTCTTGATCGATCACTTGTCCATGTCAAAAAAAATTAAATAAAGGAATATATGATGGAGGAGAGGCATGAGAGGAAGTGCGTTGGACGGGTGTGTGGGCGGGCGGAATAAACTGGATTGTGTGTGAATGGCCGACACAGTTGATGATTGCGTTGATAGCGTCAAGTGAGAAAAATACTGATTATTCCCTTGGTGAGGAATTATGTGATTGGGAAGAGAAATATTGATCTATCTATCCATCTCTATGTATGTATGCATGTATGTATGTATGTATGTATGTGTGTGTCTGTCAGTTTATATATCTCTAATTGGTTATCGTCGCCAAAGTAGGAACGTATAGGAAATACACACACACACACACACACACACACACACACACACACACACACACACACACACACACACACACACACACACACACACACACACACACACACA
>JAPQNM010000043.1:1632163-1639663 GCA_029783475.1 Metacarcinus magister | reverse complement strand
TGCTATAAAGTTTTATACTTGACGTTGAATGAAAACGCATTTTTGCACACCAGTTTCTACATTCATGCGACAATAAACAAAAGGCAACGTATTTCCGGGACTCGATTGTCCATTTGGTAGAATCTGGACATAGTCAAGGACATTAAACAAAACTCAACAAGTATGTTTAGCAACTCAACTGTACAAAGACAACGAATCCTAATCACCAGTGAAGGAAAAAATGTATTGAACACCCCTTTAACTAAATCAACAAACAGAGTCATAAGATTCATTCCCGTGTCAATAAATCTTAAATACCTTGATGCTTAGGACGAGTGGTTGCCGTGTGACGAAGCGTTGAGTGTGACCTGAGTGCCTCGAGTAAAGTGTGTTTGAGGTTCGTGCTTGGCTGGTGGTGATGGTGTTGACATACAGAAGACGGCACAGCGGTGAGTGATGCAATGAGGGCTCGGTATGCGAATACAATGTAGTGTATGTGTGGGTCTTGGCTGAGAGAGAGAGAGAGAGAGAGAGAGAGAGAGAGAGAGAGAGAGAGAGAGAGAGAGAGAGAGAGAGAGAGAGAGAGAGAGAGAGAGAGGGAAAGAGTGAGAGAGAGAGAGAGGGAGAGAGAGAAAATATGTAGTTTCGGTTATTTTAAAGTATCTGAAAATGCAATAGCGAAATAAATGATGTGATTTAGCAAGACGAGAGAGTAGGGGAGCCGTGACTGACCCTGTACTACTAACACAACACAAGGTGGCCCAAATGCCTTCCCTCCCTCTGCTCCTTCACCTCCCTCCTCCACCCCTACATGGATTGCCTTAATATACTCTCTCCCTCTCTCTTTCTTCCTCTCTCTCACCCTCCCGCCTCACCGTCCTATAAAGATCTTGCACTCAGAACGTACAACACATTTTTTTTCTCTCTCTATCTATCTATCTATCTATATGTCTATCCCCATCACTATCTATCTATATATCTTTATTTATTTATCTATTTATCTTTTTTTCTTTCACACACACACACACACACACACACACACACACACACACACACACACACACACACACACACACACACACACACACACACACACACACCAATTCATCATCACTTCCCCACTTTCACCACCACACATGGGGTCTAAAATAGCGCTTGTTTTACGTGTAAGTATGTTTGTGTGTTTGTATTTGTGAGTTTGCACACCAATACTTCCTCATTTCTTACACACACACACACACACACACACACACACACACACACACACACACACACACACACACACACACACACACACAGACAGACAGACAGACAGAGAAAGAGAGAGAGAGAGAGAGAGAGAGAGAGAGAGAGAGAGAGAGACCCCAACCACAATGAAGGAAAAATATAAATTAAATGGTAAAAGAAAAACAATTCAAAGACAATAGACCGAGAACATGAGACTAAAGTGTAGAAAAAGAAATAATATTCATCGACATTAACTTGGTCTGCATGATAAATATTTTTTGTTTTGGGTGGAGTAAAAATAGTGGTTGCTATGCTATGCTATGCTATACTATGCTATGCTATGCTATGCTATGCTATGCTATGCTATGCTATGCTATGCTATGCTATTCCTTATCTAATCTGAACAGGATGACCCCCCCCCCACCTGGAACCATATATCCTGTTGTGTTGGTCATTGTGATTAGTGAAGAAGAAACACAAGGTTAGGAAATGGTTGTTTTTTTTTTTTCGGTTGAGGTGTGATAGTGAAGGATGAGGAGGGGAGAGGAGGTGATGGTGATGTGGTGATGGTGATGGTGATGGTTTTAAGTATTGTTTAAGATTCAAGATTTATCAAACATTACTTATAATTTCTCGTTTAAACTCATACAAAAAGAGGAGGAAAAGAAAAAAAGATGAAGGAGGAATGAATACAAGACGGTGAAGAAACTGGGAAATTGATGACACAGAGGAGAAAAGAGAAATTGTATTAAAAGATAAATTGTGTTAAAAGAATGAAGATGAGATGTGGAAGGGGGAGTAAAAGGAACTGAATGACGAGGAGAAAATAGAGAGAAAGAAAGAGGAGGAGGAGGAGGAGAAATGCGAAGAAGAAAAGTAATAGATAGATTAATTGAAGAAAAGAGGAACTGGGGAGGAATGAGAAGAAGAAAAAAAGAAAATAGTATAATCATTGTCAGAGTGAACTAAAAAGTTTTGTAAGGGGAAGAAGAAGTACTTTTTGATTGACCTTGAGGCAGCATCTTGGCCATGAGATGCTGCTGCTGCTGCTGCTGCTGCTGCTGCTGCTGCTGCTAGCCTCAAAAGTCACCGTGAGCTGTTAACACGACTAACATGCTGGAAACTTTTAGCGCTGGACTGATTACATTAATCTTTTTTTCCTCTGGTTCCCTGTCTGTCTTTCTTTATGTCTGTCTGAATGGCTAACTGTATGTATCTCTCTCTCTCTCTCTCTCTCTCTCTCTCTCTCTCTCTCTCTCTCTCTCTCTCTCTCTCTCTCTCTCTCTCTCTCTCTCTCTCTCTCTCTCTCTCATGCACAAGATCCATACAAGGCAGCTTGCCTGTTTTTATTACGTGTAAATCTCAACTTACTTGCTTTCTTTTCTGTGTGTGTGTGGGTGGGGGGGGGGTATGTGGGTGTGTGTGTGTGAGTGTGTGTGTGTGTGTGTGTGTGTGTGTGTGTGTGTGTGTGTGTGTGTGTGTGTGTGTGTGTGTGTGTGTGAGTGTACCTTCTATCAATTGTTTATTTGCCTTCCCTTTCACTCTTTCCTTCCTACTTACCATCTGTAATTCAATTGGCTTTTCCTTCCGTACCTGTTTTTCTCCTCCTTACCTTCCTCCCTCTCTCCCTCCCTCCCTCCCTCCCTCCCTCCCTCCCTCCCTCCCTCCCTCCCTCCCTCCCTCCCTTCTCTCCGTCCCTTCTCTCCTGCGTGTCGTAACTCTAAACTTATGAAGGAAAACAACACTGCACCGGGAATGTGATGGTATGTGTTGGGAGGGATAGAGTTAAACATTGTAATGGAAGAAGCAGAGGGAGAGGAGAGTATTGGGATGAAGTAAAGGAAGGAGGCTATGGAAGGAGGTATACTAATTAGGGATTAACTTACTCCTACTCCTACTCCATCCCTAGACACAAAGAGGGATTTACTGTAGGTAGAATCTTTATCTCTCCTCTTTACATTCCGAGATAAAATGATAACAATGGAGTATGGAACAGCTGTACTTACGCCAAACAGGAAAATAAGTACAACGACAAAGCTATGTAACGTCATTATCTTTTTTGTTTGTCTTTCTCTAATTTTTTGGCGTATCATTGTGTGGTGTTTATTTTCCTCATGGCAACCAGCACTACCTTGATTGCCGTTGACTTGCCTTAGGTTAGGTTAGGTTAGGTTGTTGTTGTTGTTGTTGGAATGAAGAAGGAAGAAGTGGAAGCGCCCAAGGGAATTCAAATTATACTGTTGTTGTAAATAGCAAACGGGAAAAAATTGTTTGTAGAAGAAATTTTTTTTAGTTTTATTCCTTACTCTTGAAAAATGTATTGGGTTAAAAATAATATTAGTGTTAAAAAAGGGAGTTAACTTGATAAGAGTAAAGTAGGAAAGAGTTTGTACTGGAAATACCGGTTTCCTTAGTCATTTACTTATATACACACACACACACACACACACACACACACACACACACACACACACACACACACACACACACACACACACACACACACACACACACACACACACACACACACGCACACACACATACACATATACATACACACGTCCTGTTCCGATCGGGTCAATGTAAACTTTTCCTAATATCTTTCTATACCTTTCCTGTTAACCTCATTTCATAATAATTTCGTAAATGGTGGAGGTGAAACTATGAATAATTGTGATGATGATGCTGCTGTTAATAATGATAAGGATAATGAAGTGGAGGAAGAGGACGGTTAAGGAGAATGATAATGATGGTAATTAGGAGATATATGATTGTATTCAGGTTATTACTGGTTTACCAACGTCATCACCTCAATTACTACTACTATTACTACTACTACTACTTCTTTACTTTTTATCATAACTTTTATTTGGTTTCTATATTATACGAAAGAATACCACGTCTTGCAATTTTTTTTTCTTCCATGTATAGAATTCTGTCACAATGTGGTGTTAATTTTACTCGCCTCCCTCCACCATCTCTGTCTACCTCTTCCTCATCCTTTTTCTCCGCGTTTAAGTGTAGGAGAGTTTTCATCACTGTTTATCTTCCTTTCCCCCACCGCGGATAAAGGTGTTACTTATTTCAATCGTGTGGGCAGAAACTGAAGGACAATCACCACCTCTACCACCTACTACAACGTCAAACGACATCCTCTTCCTCCTCCTCCTCTTCCTCCTCCTCCTGTAATCTTATGAATCATGCAGCATCTTCTTTCCACCTCAAATTTACACAAGAGAGAGAGAGAGAGAGAGAGAGAGAGAGAGAGAGAGAGAGAGAGAGAGAGAGAGAGAGAGAGAGAGAGAGAGAGAGAGAGAGAGAGAGAGAGAGAGAGAGAGAGAGAGAGAGAGAGAGACGCACACACACACACATATATGCACATACCTACATACATTTACATACATTAAGACAGACAGACAGACAGACAGACAACACAGATAAACAGGTAGAAACAGAGAGACGGAAGTACATTGGTATCTACAGACTGACTAATGTATTTTTGCAAGCGGGTAGCGTGGCCGCGGGAAGGGAGGGTTCTGCCGTCACTGTTGACAAAGAGTGAAGGACGACGCCGCTCCCGCTGCCGCAACGCGTGAGGGCCGAACCGAACCTTACGTAGCATAATTTACTGCATCAACTCACTCGCTACCTCACACTGATTCTTGGAGGACGATTTACGTATTTGTAACTAACATATTCCATAGATATTTAAGTATTGTCAGTCCATTTGGAAGACAGCATATTGATAATTTTTTATATATTGTTCAGAATTACTTGGTTTGAGAGATTGCATGTCACTCCGCTGGATGTACACGACGTGAGTTTCCGGCAAATTAGTTATAACTGCTGCATGTTTTCATTGACAGTGCTGCAGTTTCCATCACACCATGAAAGGGACAATAGCCGACTAGAAATGCAGCTAATACGTTGTTCTTATTATTCTCATTTCTGCTTCCTGTTTTTTTTTCGTATGTGTGGTTGTGTGTGTAGTTGTGTGTGTGTGTGTGTGTGTGAGGTGGAGATGTGAGAGACGTAGGAAGCTTGAAAATTTTAGGTAAAGTCACGGAGCTGAGGCGGGAGTGTTTGTAGGTGTGGGGCAGGAAAGGGGAAAGGTTGAAGGTTAAAAGGGATGGTAGATATTGGATGAGCAGCGCGTGTGTCACTTCCAATGCTGACGAGATGCAAACCTGTTATCTGGGAACACTTTTCAAGGTGAGGCTCGCTCTCTACTCGAACGGTTGTCACATTTTTTCCCCCTTGTTATAAATTAAGGAGACACTCAAGAGAGCTGCCTTTTAGATCTGTGTAGTGGAGAATGCATATCATAAAACACACTTTCACTTTCGTCACAAGAGCTGGTCATCGTGTGTGTTGGTGATAGTTGTTGTTGTGGTTGCTTGTGTGGTTAAGTTTTACTCGTAAGATTGTGTTTTGTTTCCTTATTCCCTGTTATTCACACTTACGTACGTAGGGTTGGTCATTGTAGTGTTGATCATGGTCCATTATTGCAGCTAGATTACTTCCCAGTAGAGCAAAAAAAGAAAAACGAGAGAGAGAGAGAGAGAGAGAGAGAGAGAGAGAGAGAGAGAGAGAGAGAGAGAGAGAGAGAGAGAGAGAGAGAGAGATAGAGAGAGAGAGAGAGAGAGAGAGAGAGAGAGAGAGAGAGATAGAGATAGAGAGAGAGAGAGAGAGATCAAAAACTCACCTTCAGGAGTGACATCGGAAGTTTCGTCTTTGACAAATATCCCATTGAGTCCTGTTTGGTTGTGTGTGTTGATGGCTCTGTCGTGGTGGACGAGGACCAAGTCGGCGGGAGCTTCAGGTTCGTGACCTGGGAGCTTCAAGAAACCTGGGTCAAGCTTTTTACTTGTAGCTGTGGTTGAGGTTGGCGCCTTTGTTGTTTTTATTGCTCGTCCTTCATGTCTGCGAGTGTTAACCCGAACGTTCTCCCCGTCATTTCTAACAGGCTGGGAGCTTTGAATATCACCATTGTTCGGTATAATGTCCCCAGGAAGCACAGGAGGTGGAGGACGAAGAGTGTCAATGATTTTTGGATTTCCTCTGGGAGGCAAAGGTATTGTCAAAGAAGGCTTTGTAGATTCCTCCTCGGGAGCACCAGTCTGTTGTGGACGGAGGTGTGTGGTGTCAGTGTTCCTGCCGTCATCCCGCATTAAATCGTCTAACGCCGTGACTTTAGTGGGACGAAGGACTCCAGTTGTCTGGTCATTGACAGATGTTCCAGTAGGTAACCTGAAGGCTCTGAGAGTCGATCTTGTGGTCTGACTCCTCGCTGTGGGTTTTAGTGTGCTTCTGCTTGTGTCGTGGCGCTGCAGCATATGTAGGTTGGGGCTGTCTGGGTCCTGGAAGTGTTGGGGCAGATGGGAGAGGAAGACTTCTGGAACAGGAGACACCGCCATCTCCGCCTCCGAGCTGGTCTCCTCGCTGGCCGCCCACGCGTCGCGTTGAGGCACTGGCACGTTGGGTGCCATGGCGATGATTGATGTGACACGAGTTATACAATCTAGATTTTCTTCATACCACCATTAAAAGGAAAATATCACGTCGATTTATGTTTCCTTGTTTGATTGTAACATAAATACACACTTTTTGGTTCAGAAATCGATTGGCAATATTGATTAGCCACTAAAGATGCGAGCAAATTCACTTTACAATTAAAAAAAAAAAATTTCCGTTCGACTTTACTGATGGTGCGTTAAGAATCTTGAAGAAACAGTGAAGAAGATGAGAAAGCACGAGTTAAAGTCCACAAATCCCTCACAGACTCCGTGAGATGTAAGAGCTTGCTGGAGGGACGCCACTGGTCGGCGGTCGACTCTGAACTGCCAGCTGAGATCCGAGTGTCGCGTTTACGTTACCTAGGCACCCGGCCGCGCGCGGGGCGAGAGCTGCCACTTCGCAATTTCAACTGTTTACGTTTATGGTCCTTCAGTGCATATTTAATGCACTTGTACATATAGTAAATAAGTGATTATAATTATCAATTACTTGCTTATACAGAAACGTATTTATTTATCTCTATGTATAGATGTGTACATGTGTGACAGAGAGCGTGGCACTGTAGAAAGCATTGTAGAGTTGCTGTACCTGAGGGTGTCACTCACCCGGCACGCGCGGGCGGGGTTTGGCAGCTAGACAAGGTAGCCCACTCCAGTTTTTCATTTACCCTTTCTATTGGTGGAATACACTAGCGAGTAACACCAGTGGTGGCCGACGCGGTGACTTGGGTCTGGAGGTCACTTCTCCGGAACTTCCTCTCCTCGAACATCAGTCTGC
>JAPQNM010000043.1:1624663-1629663 GCA_029783475.1 Metacarcinus magister | reverse complement strand
TCTGATGAGGCTGCCTCCCTGCTGGCTTCCCGGGAGATAATAAGGGTGTCCTTGTCGCTGGTGAGGGAGTGCGGAAGACTTTAAGAACTGTAACGAAGTGGGGGAGGCGAACCAACACCTGCATGGGTGAGGCATGAAGGGCGAAGTGTAGCATTAATATAATGAAAGGGATTTGCACTTTCTAATTTATAAAGAAAAAAGAAATGACGTGGGTTTGTGTATCCGAAATCTGTTTAAAATTTTTGTTAAGAAATACGTGCGTTTGTTCCTATATATATGACTTTGAAACGTTTTGATATGTACTGTATATGTACATGTATGTGTGTGTGTGTGTGTGTGTGTGTGTGTGTGTGTGTGTGTGTGTGTGTGTGTGTGTCTATATATATATATATATATATATATATATATATATATATATATATATATATGTATTAGGTTTCCACGAATGAAACATTGTCATTGTGGTTGTGTTAGAGGTGGCGAAGGTGTCGTCAGCGTGCAGTACATTAGTCATCACGGGTCTGGGAACCTGTTACCACCAAGTACTGAGTTACTACGTGGGGATAAATTTCAACGCCCTGTAGGTATGGATCTCACTTGTCTTTCATGTACGGTATAAACGCGATATTCAAGTACAGTTAAGCCATACATACATACACACGAGGGTTGATTGGAGGTTGACATTAATACGTGGATTGCATTGGATGCGGTGGATGGCTATAAGTGTTTCAGTGCCGCGTTGCACAGGATATGAGTCACACTAACCGTTGTCAACGTCATCTCCGGTTGGGAGGGAACGGGGGACGGGGGTCAGGTATGAGACAGAGGAACCAAAGGGTGAGTCTTGTCTTGTAACGAGGAAGAACCAGAGATGAAGCAACACAATGCACGAGAAGATCGCATCGCAACTGAAGGCGGAAAAATTACGCTTCTGGCCGGAGACAGGACAGCGACCTTTTGAGTCATGTAAAAATAGATACCTTCTTATAAGACAAAAAGTGATGACGATGGTTGCTCTTCAAATAAAGTCTCGTCCCTCAGGTTATGGTTATACCATCTTCCCGCATCATCCAGAAGTCGGGGAATTACCGCAAGGGAGAAGCTGGGAACAGCTGTCATCTTTGCTCAGTTAAGAGGCCAAATGAAAGCCTGTCTGTCTGTCTTTGCTTCTACTCATTCCTATGAACCTAAAGTAACAACAGTGGCTGCGTGTTCGTTAAGACGGACACCACATATAAACATTAGTGCCAGTTTTTCATATAGGAAAATGGGAGAATTAAGCGCTACAGGAGACGAGCATGAGTGGGTTAACAGTACACAGTGTATGAAAAGTTGGCATCAGCAGTTTAAAGTTAATGCTCGCCTGACCTATATTAAATCATCCTCATTACAGTACTTCTTATGTTTTCTTAACTTGTGGAAAACCGATCACAAGTTAAGCGAAAGTCCTGAACGTCCTCAGTGGTGTCTGGGTGTTGTCTTCTTCTGAACGTGGAGCGATCGATGGCCTGTGAACTTTCCACTGCAAGCGTCCGTGTGGGTGTTGCCATGGGAGGAGGTGACGTGCGCGGAGGTGGAGGTGGAGAGGCGCCGCCACCACTCCCAGGGTGCTCTCAGAAGTGATTAGGAGAAGTGCGTCGAGAGGGTGGGACGGTATGCTTGGAAGGATATTTTTTGCTTAGGGCTAGTGAAGGTGTGTATGTATGTGTGTGTGTGTGTGTGTGTGTGTGTGTGTGTGTGTGTGTGTGTGTGTGTGTGTGTGTGTGTGTGTGTGTGTGTGTGTGTGTGTGTCTGTCTGTATGTATGTGTGTGTGTGTGAATGTGTAAGTAAGGTGTGCTTACTTGCTTTCACCGTTATGTTAAGACGAAAAGAGAAGAAGGTGTTTGGTGATGAAAAAAAATGTAAATGAGACTCACTTTTCTACCTGCCAGTCACTTGTCTTTCATCCTTTACTGCCTAACATGACTTAATAATGATGCTTTCTCTTCCCCCTTAAATGAGAGGCACTGTACTTTTTTTTTCTCTCACATGTATCTACTATTATTATATTATGACTCGACAATGTACAGTTTTTCAGAGCGTAAACATATTTTCTTTTGCTTTTTGTTCCTAGAGTAATATATAGTTTTTCATTGCACTGGAAGGAGATGTTAGGTTAGGTAAGTTTATTTTCCTGTGTTATATAAAAAAAAAAAACTATATCCTGTACAAAGTAGTAGAGAAGTTTGAGGGTAATGGCTGACGATCACTAGTCCAGCGCGTGATCCTCCAGACCATGGTGAACACACACACACATACACACACACACACACACACACACACACACACACACACACACACACACACACACACACACACACACACACACACACACACACTCATAAGGCGTTGAATAAAATGTCTGTGGATCATTTGTTGTGTGTGTGTCTTTGTGTATGTGCGTCTGTGTGTCTGTGTGTGTGTGTGTGTGTGTGTGTGTGTGTGTGTGTATGTGTATGTGTGTGTGTGTGTGTGTGTGTGTGTGTGTGTGTGTGTAATGAAGGGACGTACATTGAAGGGCAAACTGTCAAATTACCTGTCATCCTCAAGGCAATGCATGTTATAATGAAGGTTTACTTGTGGCAGGGAAGTAAAGATCCAACACTCCCATCACTCCCATCACTCCCATCACCATCCCCATCACTCCCATCACTCCCATCACCATCCCCACCACCCCTTCACCATCCCTATTATCACTATCCAATTCCTACCATTACTATTACATATATTCTTACCTTATTCTATTCCAAACCATCTTCACATTGCTCACTAAATCCTTCATTCACTTATGATGTTTTTTTTTATCCACGTCAATTCATAACAAACCTTCATGGAGGCTGTCAGAGATTACCTTCACACTGAGGCAGGAACAAATATCGCGCCTACAACATACTAGCTTGAAAGGGAAAGTATGAATTCATAGTGTACACAAGGGAAGGAGATTCTGAAGGTCACAGCATATACCTGACCGCTACTGTGACGCATTCTCTCAAGTCTAACCACATGATGCAACCTAATGATCTACTTTTTGGCGTCTTCTTAGGGAATATGATGATACTATGTTGTAGGTTCATATTTTTCCTATTAGATCCATCCTCTCATTGAATTATTCTCCTAAATTATCCTTAAGAGTGTTATTTTCCATCTTTCTATAGTAAAAGTTTTTATTACTCTCCTCTCTTCTCCTTCGGTATCAGCTCTTCCATCACTATTATCTGTAGCTCATGCATTATATTACATTACCATACGTGTATATTCACCTTCCATTCATTGTCATCATCTTCATACACACTACACCCTCTATACCAGAAAGAATCACAACTAATGTAAGAATATAACAACAACATTTCACACACACACACGTAGTCATCTTTTTCACACTTTCTCTCGCGATAAATCTCCAACTTCCACCCTTCTATCAATGCCTAGTTGCACGCCCTCTTCCCACGTTCCCTCACGCCCATATTCCACCAACATAACACCGCCCACGAACTTACTTCCCTCCCTCCTTTATGCCATTACACTCACCCTTCCACACACACACACACACTAGCCATTTCCCATTCTTTTATAGCCACAAGCCCCATGCAACGCTTAGTCATAAAACATCACGGCAAAAACTATACTGTGCTTTGTTCAGTGCGCCAGGACCTTGACACACCCTTGTACAGCCGGCAGTGTCTAGGGCAGGGTGGTAACGGGCCTGCGTGGGAGGGAGGCTGAGGTTTGGCCAGACGGAGAGGGGAAGGAAGTGAGGGAGGGAGGGAGGAACATTATACAGAACGCGGGTCTCTGGTAGTTCTTCGTGTTCTCTGTTTTATTTACACCCATTATATACACAAATTAATAACTCATGAAAAAAGACAGGACAAAAAGACAGGATATAGAAAGAATTGACATCAATGTATTTATAAGTAATGAGGAAAATAAACAGAAGCTAACAACATGCGCATCGCCTTCATAATGAAACAATTGAGGGTCACCACGTCGCCTAAACATATTATAGACAAAACGGGAAACAAAAGACAGTCAGTCGCTCATGCTGCTCGCCGATAAATCTACATTGTTTGCGTAACTAAAAGCTTCACTGACGAGGCCGTTTACCCAGACAACCACTTAACCCTGAGAGGCGAACAGGGAACGAGGCGGTGAGGCCAACACGCACACCTCGTTACCACCAAGCCTTCCTAAGTCACGCTGGGGAAGACGTAACTTAAGAAAAATGAAAATCGAGACATTAGTGTCGCTTCGTTTGTGTTTTCTTAACCAGGAAGTGTTTTGTTCGCTCATGCTGAAAACGTGCGTGGGTGTCGTGTCCAATGGGTAAGAGGAGGCAATGGCAACCAAAATCGTTATTCATTGCTATATCCACGCCGTTATTTCCTCATTCTACGTATGATTTTTTTTTTTTAAGCGATGTGAAACCCAAAAATACTCCCTTGCCATTATTTTATTCGGACGTTTTCATCATATGCGTTTTTTTTTTCTTTCTTCTCAACTGCTATTGTGTAAAAAGTATTTAATGTGCTCATATTTCTATTTTTTTTTCGGGTGTGTGTGTGTGTGTGTGTGTGTGTGTGAGTGTGTGTGTGTGTGTGTGTGTGTGTGTGTGTGTGTGTGTGTGTGTGTGTGTGTGTGTGTGTGTGTGTGTGTGTGTGTGTTTGTGTGTAACGCGTGTGTGCGTCATGACGTGTTGCCTTGGCTTATACGGGGCAGGGAGGAAAGAGGGAGGGAGGGAGGGAAGGAAGGGAGGGAAGGAAGGGAGGGAAGGAAAATGAAAAAGAAATAGAGAGAGAAAAAAAAAGAGAAAGAGAAAGAGAAAGAGAGAGAGAGAGAACAATAACCTCACAAGGGACATTGAAGGGCAGGCAAGAGGAGGCGAACCGTCACGAACTGGTACTGGGCGGGATGGGTGGGTGGGTGATGGGTGGGTGGGGGTAGACGGGGGCGAGGAGGATGG
>JAPQNM010000043.1:1617163-1622163 GCA_029783475.1 Metacarcinus magister | reverse complement strand
GGAGGCTAAGATGGACTGCCTCTTGCCCGTTATTTGACGTTAATATACGAAAATAAGTGTAGTAACGTGAGGGATGACCACTTTCCTTAATGCGTTCCCTTTACTCTTCTAACTCGAGGTGTGGTTTTCTCCATCACTGATTTTTCTTGGAATCTCTTGTTGTTTTAAAGAACTTTCCGTAAAAAGTTGCCATCGACTCTTCCTCTGGTTTGTATTTAGTAGTTAGTTAGTGATCTTTCGTTTTATTATGGTTGAGTGATAGTAATATTTGTCTTGGTTTCTGTAGTGAGTTTGATGTCAGTTCATCATTACATTATGTTTGTTTATGTGGATGAAAGTTTCTGTTGGGTTTTTAACTATTTATATTATTGTTGTATTTGGATGCCTGTTTTAATGTTCCTCAGCTGTGCTCTCTCCCTCTCTCTCCCACCTTGATAGTAGATCGCTCGTCGCAGAGATTGAACCAATTCTAATCTTATATTTTCCATTACCTGGCAACCATCTTCTACCCAACACGCATCTTTTCCCTTCTCTAACGCGGCTACGCCCTCATTTTTTTCCGTGTGTAAGCCTTCCTTTCTAGATGCATAATTTCCTCACTTCCTTTTGCCTTCCTTCCTTTTATATATGTTCATTCTTAAAAGGCTCCTCCTCCCCATCCCTCCAACATTCCACCGTCATTGCGCACGAGTTTCCTTCCTCTCATCCACTTTCTCTCTTTCCTCCGGTGCTTATGTTTACTGTTGCCACTCCAACTTGAAACTTTCATCCGCTTGTATATATAGCACGTATCACTTTCTTCTTCCACGTCCCTCTGCATACGATTTCCCTTCCCCTCTCCCCCTTCCCCCACACACACTATAATGAACTGCTCACGGCATTCCTTTAGCATTTCCGGTTTGTATCACTGAATCACACGTTGTAGTCAGTCGTTCATGGAGTTCTGAGAAATGTTATGATTTCGCGTGTACTACAGAGTCAGTGGAATGTGCATGATAACTTTGTGTAATTTTTTTTATAGTATTCTTCTTGATGTGAAAATTAATATAAACTACCTATCTTTTTGCGTCATTAATGCTACTTATTTGTGAAGGCTGAATGGGATGGTAATGGTGATAAAAAGTAATAATATTTGGGTTTCTCGAAGCTTAAATAAAATATAAATGTTCGTAGAGTGAGTGGATGACTAGAAAATATGAATTATACAGAACGAAACAAATCTGAAAACAAATATAACGAATGGAAAGAAGAAGGAAGCAAGAAGAAGGAAGAAAGAAGAATAAGAAGGAAAGAATAATAAAGGACAAGGAGTAAATAAGATGAATATGGAGTGATGAAATGAAGAGGAAAGAAAAAAAGAGAGAGAGAGAAGCGTGGGAGTCATTACAGAGGTGAAGAGAGAGGGTAGGTAAGGGTAAGGGTAAGGCGTGCAGGGCAAGGGAGTATCGGAACAAGGAAATCCGTGGTGTTTGGAAGGGGCAGCGAGTTTTTACCCGAGTCAGCCACACAGCACAAGGGTATTTCCGACCTTCTATTGAGGCGGTCCATGTCTTGCCCCAAACGCCCTCCTCCCTCTATACCTCTATCCCTTCCTGTCCTCCCTCTGTCCCTCTTTCATCCCCCCCTTCCTGACCTCCCTCTCTTCCCCTCCTTCCCTCCCCTCGTTACTGCCTATCTGTGCCTACTTATCGGCCTATCTACCTCCCTATCTACTTCCCTTCCTCCCTCGCTCAGCCCCACCCTCACTGTGTCCTTCCTTGTGTGTGTGGGGGGTAGTCTGTGTGTGTGTGTGGGTGTGTGTGTGTGTGTGTGTGTGTGTGGGTGTGTGTGTGTGTGTGTGTGTGTTTCCTAGTAATAAACTGGATGTAAGGAAAGATCGTGTTGCTCTGTCTCTTATTACAGGTATTGTTTGATATAAATTTGAAGCCTGCAGGTAACTTCCAAATATTAATGTTCTTTTTTTTTTTCTTCTAGGGGCAAGCAGATTCTCTTCACATCGTTCAAGTAAGTGTTTTTTTTCTTATTTGGTGTTCATGTTCTCTCTCTCTCTCTCTCTCTCTCTCTCTCTCTCTCTCTCTCTCTCTCTCTCTCTCTCTCTCTCTCTCTCTCTCTCTCTCTCTCTCTCTCTCTCTCTCTCTCTCTCTCTCTCTCTCTTTCTTATTTGTTTGTTTGCTTTTTGTTTGTGTTTTTATGTGCGTATGTGCGTGTGTGCGTGTGTGTATGTGATCGGATGCAGGGAGGGAAAGTTTACCTATGATGAAAGTGAGAGTTACAAAACAGGACCACACACACACACACACACACACACACACACACACACACACACACACACACACACACACACACACACACACACACACACACACACACACACACGAGAGAGAGAGATAAGGAGCAGAGTTCAGAATTAATAAGTGTCAAAAGTCAGATTTTAACTTGGCTCAAATATGGAAGAGAGAGAGAGAACGCGTGGGCCAGTCCAGTCAGTCTGTTAGCGGGTCTGTCTGGATTTGTCTGGGTCAGTATGTTAGTTAGTTAATAGTGAGTTCTTAGCCTTGTGACCAGATCTTCCCAATGAACCGGTTAGGGTGAATTTTTGACTGCATGACTGACTGACCTGGGAGAGACGAAGCTTGAACTCTATGTATTGTATCGTTGTTTGCTAAGGTGTATTGAATGTGTTTGTGTGACTTGATGTATGTCTTGGTATCTATGTAAATGAGGTTTGTATTTGCGTTTTTTTTTTTTACACACACACACACACACACACACACACACATACACACACACACACACACACACACACACACACACACACGTCAAAACAAGCGCAATTTTTACGTATCCTTCCCTAGAAAAAAGCAAAAATGTTCATGATATCGCGTTTTTTTTTTTCGACATCAGGATGACAGTCAGAAACTCGGTCTCAAAAAGCCTTCCTTACCACCGCCTTTTTCAGCCTTCCGCATTTGTATTTTATTTATTAAATTCTTTGCTACCATTATATATCAATGTGTTACCTGGGCGGAATAAAACAAAGTTGTAGACGTCGTTTTAAGAGTTCGGTGTCGGCGTGACGTAAGGAGGAAAATATTATGTTATTGCCTATTGAAGATGTACAACTTTAATTCATATGATTTTTCACGTTTCTGTGAGGGAATTTTGGCCCCGGAAATGTCGACCAAAGTTTACAACAAAAACATTTACGCCATTTTACTGGAAAACTATTAGTCTTAGAGCAAATATGCATAGAGACAAATTTGTGGAATTTAACAAGTTATATCAGATATTCGAATAATCTTTCCAATTTCTCACATAGCTTTGGAGAAAAAATGGAAAAAATGTAATTATTTTTTTAAATAGTAATTATGACATTTTCAATTGTTTACATTTCATTGTCGTTATATTATGACTCAAAAGAACGGGCGTTTGTTGCTCTTTCTATTCTAGTTGATAATTGTTTTACGTAAACCTCATATTTTTTTAGTTATTTGATAAAACGTGATTTAGAAAAATTTCCAGGGGTGTACCCACGAAAATTGCGTGACTATTTTCAAATTTTCGAATCTCACACAAATTGGTTTATAGAGCTTCTACTGCATGAGAAACATGAATCTTGAATCAATTTTATGATAACTATAATATTAATCCGTAAAGAGTAGTTCCGGGCCAAAACCTGCGGGACGCGACTTTGGGCCCTTATAAACCAGTATCGAAAGAGTATAGTCCCGCATTAACATCAACATCTCCTGAAATATTTAGGCCTATACGGATATCCCATATGATAATCAACTTCCTAAACTAAAACCAGAACAAAAAAATATACGATAGAACAAAAAAACAGATTAAAACAAAAAAAAGTCAATTTCCTGGTTTTGCATCATATCCAGGAACAAAACGAGATGAAAACGATTCCACCAGCCAATATAATTTTTTCTCATCCCCTTCCTTCTGGTTTCGCGGGAAGTGTGCGTTACGTTACCTCACCTACAGGAAGAAGAACGTAGGAAGGTGTCAGTTTTTCCATACGTCCTTCAAACCTTACGTAAAAATAGTGTTGTTGTTGTTGTGACCATTCTGTTCCTGCTTCCCAATCATCCCTTTTTTTCCTATAAGCTAACGGAAATGTGGCTGAGTGAGGTGGGTGTGTGTGTGTGTGGGTGTGTGTGTGTGTGTGTGTGTGTGTGTGTGTGTGTGTGTGTGTGTGTGTGTGTGTGTGTGTGTGTGTGTGTGTGTGTGTGTGTGTGTGTATGTGTGTGTGTGTGTGTGTGTGTGTGTGTGTGTGTGTGTGTTTATTTATTACATCTCTCCATTGTAGTTTTTCTTGTTTTGCGTAAACCGGTTACATATTTCATGAGAGAGAGAGAGAGAGAGAGAGAGAGAGAGAGAGAGAGAGAGAGAGAGAGAGAGAGAGAGAGAGAGAGAGAGAGAGAGAGAGAGAGAGAGAGAGAGAGAGATATTATCAACACCAACATCGAAACTGAAGCTTAATTTAGAGGTCAGAAGGAATGGATGAAGGAGCAAGAGAGAGAGAGAGAGAGAGAGAGAGAGAGAGAGAGAGAGAGAGAGAGAGAGAGAGAGAGAGAGAGAGAGAGAGAGAGAGAGAGAGAGAGAGAGAGAGTAAAATAAATGGAGGGATGCCAGATCAAAACATACCGCTAGTGATTTATTATTACTGACCATTAAGGAAAGTTATGAGGTTGTACGCCAGGTGGGAGGAAGCACGCGATGGGAAGGGGTGAAAAAAAAGGGTAGGAGGAGAAACTCTTAATAGTTAACCCTTAGAAGTAAAGGCTAATAGGGAGAGGAAGGAGAACATAAAAGGAGGAATGAATGTACTGCAAACGTTTATTTTTCACTCTTGTAATAGTGTTAGTTTGTGGTTTAGCTCTTCACTTTATATGTTGATTTAGGGTGTGTGTGTGTGTGTGTGTGTGTGTGTGTGTGTGTGTGTGTGTGTGTGTGTGTGTGTGTGTGTGTGTGTGTGTGTATTGAGAAAG
>JAPQNM010000043.1:1602163-1614663 GCA_029783475.1 Metacarcinus magister | reverse complement strand
TGAGAAGCAAAATGATAAGCAGGAGTTAGAAAAAGTAACATTGCCGCCACTTCCGTCACCCAAATCCACGTGGTTAGTAAAGATTTCTATCATTCGATAATTCCGGTGAGTTTTTACGTTGTCTGCTCGACTGGACGACGAAATCTAAGGTGCGGAAATCCGGTGCATTGGGAGCAACTGTTGCGAACACTTTCCCATGTGTGGTGGTGATGGTTGTAACGGTGTGGTAGTGGTGGGTGGTGGGTGGTGGTGGAGGCAGTGGTGGAAAAGAGGAAAATGATACACGTGTTAGTGTCGCAAAACGAAACTGTCAAAACTTTTATTTAAATGAAGAAAAAAAAATATTCGGTTTTTCTTCATAGTACTTGCTTCCCTCACATTGATAACAGCTAATAGTTGTTTTGTCTTTATTATTTACAGATTCAGTTATGTTTTTATGTAACTTTGATTAATTTAGATCACTGTAATTTGTCTCACGATGAATGTGTTCTGAGATATGATTATATTGTTCTCTCTCTCTCTCTCTCTCTCTCTCTCTCTCTCTCTCTCTCTCTCTCTCTCTCTCTCTCTCTCTCTCTCTCTCTCTCTCTCTCTCTCTCTCTCTCTCTCTCTCTCTCTCGCCCTTATTTCTATCATTATTCAAAATTTATACAAAACAGAACACGATGAGGATGCGTCACCTTGTCGGTCATAGAGATTCATAATATAATACAAGGAAGGGAGGAACACGTAGGAGACAAGAGAAGGAGGATGCAAGAAATGTAGGAACAGGATGAAAGGAAATTTTAGCATCACTGAAATTAATCTTCTACCCTGATAAGGATATCCGCTTGTGACTCATCTAGTATTAAGACAATCTCACCCCTTCCTCAGCCCGCCAGGAAGTTATCGATCCCTTCACCCGGTTTTATACAGCACGTGACGCGGGGGTGAGGGCTGAGTCAGTGCCGAGGGGATGAATCACCAAGGTAGTTCTTGTTTTTTGTTGCATGGAGTACACTACACCCTCATCTCTTGGCTGGGTTTAGTAACTGGGTGTAATAAAATAGGAAAATATTTTTGATATTACTATTCATTTATTTTAAGCACCATAAACGCATCCTTGGAATCTCATACACACTGAGTTCATTCATTCACTAGTTAGGTGATGAATTACTGTGGTGAATTAATGTTATGATATTACCTTGTACTACTGCCTTTTGTGGTGCTGGAAACGTTCTTGGCAGGGATGAAAATAAACCTGTGTATGACGTAACGATTAATCTAGGCATCATTGTGTTTTGATTGGAGAGACACTTTTCTATAATTGTTATAAAGACACAACATTTTAAGCGAATATATAAACAGTCTCTTTGGATTACGTAACACAAGTTTTCTGAAGGTGATCTAAGTACAACGCCGCTCAGGGCTGAAGGCTTTCTCAGGTGGCCTTAAGGGGACCATTACAGGGGGGAGTTGCGTCACCAGGAAGGTGCAGCGTGATTATCAGGTAGCATTGTGGGTCAGTGTGTTTGTGCTGCGGCAGGATGATGACAGACGAGGAGAGGAGAGGAAAGGGGAGGTGTACGAGAAGGGAGACTGAAACGACTGCGAGGAATAGTAAAAGAATAGGGAAAAAGTAGAGTAGAGTGCTATGTTAGGCTAATAATGTCTGTGTGTATGAAGCAAGGCGGGTTAACGGGATTTCGTGGCTTTGTTGCTATTTCTGTCTCACTGAAGCTGCCTTCCTTCCTTCCTTCCTTCTCTTCTGTCAGGACTTTCATATTTATTTCACTTTCTTTCGTTCTTATTATATACATCTTATACTAACTACCTCTACTCTATGTAATACTTTTTGATGTCTTTATTGACACGACAAACTGTAGTAAAAGGTGTATTATTTTACCACCTCTCATGATTGTTGCGTCAAGACAATATCTATACGTGCGTAGTGGGCATAACCTTTAGCCAGACGCCTCAAGCTCATCATCCCAGCATCTTACTGACAGACATTCCTTGCTCTTTGGTCCTCTTTCCAACCTTGACCGCGCTCCCTCCTCTTCACACAGACCCGGACATCCATCCATCCATCCATCCATCCATCCGTGATCCTTGTTCGTGCTCGCTCAGTCTCTTTGTTCATAAGTGGTTGTGGTTTGGATAATCTATAAATATTAACCTGCGAGAGGCACGTCCTTATCCTGGCTAGCCTCAAAGTAGTTAGTTACACACACAATGATTTCTCTGCACAATTGCATGGGGGAGAGAGAGAGAGAGAGAGAGAGAGAGAGAGAGAGAGAGAGAGAGAGAGAGAGAGAGAGAGAGAGAGAGAGAGAGAGAGAGAGAGAGAGAGAGAGAGAGAGAGAGAGAGAGAAGCTGAGGTGGGTACATAAACATAGACAAAAGCCGCGAGTGCTTCTGAGAGCAGGTCAAGGAGAGATGAAACTTGGGATTTTAGCTTCTTAAAGTGAATGAATGACCTTGAAGAAAATCATGCTGGCAAATCCTTACCTCGGGCGGGACACGAGACCAAGCCTGCCATTCATCCACACACACACACACACACACACACACACACACACACACACACACACACACATACACACACACACACACACACACACACACACACACAGTCTTGCCTCGTTCGTATCTAAATTGCTTTTTATTTTTTACGTCGCTATTAACTTCCTTCCTTTCATCTTGTCTCGGTAACATTATTCTCTCTCGTTTTTGTTTTGTTTTTACTTAGCATACTTCTAATTATCATCTTCCTCTTCCTCTTCCTATATTCCTCACTCCTTTTTTAGCTATTTTTTCTCTAAGGTACTCTCTCTCTCTCTCTCTCTCTCTCTCTCTCTCTCTCTCTCTCTCTCTCTCTCTCTCTCTCTCTCTCTCTCTCTCTCTCTCTCTCTCTCTCTCTCTCTCTCTCTCTCTCTCTCTTTAACCGTATTCCTTTTCATCGCAGTCTTCATAATTAGTCCTCCTCCTCCTCCTCCTCCTCCTCCTCCTCCTCCTCCTCTTCCTCGTTTCTTTCCTACAATCGTTCCATCAGCCTCAGGATACAAGCAACACTCGATGAAACCTAACATGATAAATGAACTAGTGACGATCTACAGTGAAACCAGTTCTTGTCCCTAGCAGATCCCCGAGAGCCGAGGAGGAGCAGAGCGTAGCGGGGACTCGTATATTTCTTTGATGTGGAAATATGTCTCGAGGAAAGGGCAAAGAAGATAGAAGAGGAAGCTCATTTATTTACATCTTCTTTGTATCTCTTTTTACTCTGACATTGCCGAGAGGTAGAAAGGAAGATGGAGAGTGGTTCTATAAATGGACAGTTTAGACTTGGAAGGTTTTGCAGTCAGGAGTGTTTGAGTTAATGGGAATAAAGTAAGGTCAGGATATCAGAGGCGCTATGCAGTGGGGAGGAAATGGAAGGGAGATGGAGATAGAGACAGTAATAGTACATAGATGGATAAAGAAGCAAATACAAAAGGAAGGATAAAGAGATAGGAAGACAAGAGAAAGGAAAAGGAAACGAAAAGGAGTGAATTTGGAAATAAATGAAGAGAGAGAGAGAGAAAAAAAAATACATAGAAGAATTAATAGCTACATAGAAACTCAGACAAAGAAAAAATAAGAGACAGACAGACAGACAGGTAGACAGACAGGCAGACAGACGGACAAAGACAGACATGTAGACATATATTCAGACAAACAGACAGACAGACAGACAAACAGACAGACACATATTGGTCCAAGGTGACCCTCCACCCTCACAGATCTGCATTCCGCCTTCCTTCCCCTTCCTTCCTTTCTCCCTCCACCACCAGCAGCAACACCAACACCAACACCACTACTGATGTTAGAATACTTACGCAGAAAATACTCTTTCATTATCACAACGTCGCTTAGAATGTTAGATGAGGTTGTGTGTTTGTTATTTTCCAGGTGTATATAGAGTATTTGTATTGATCGGACTTGTTGTTGTCCTCCTCCTCTGTGTATGTGTGTGTGTGTGTGTGTGTGTGTGTGTGTGTGTGTGTGGTAAGGGTGTGAATTATTAGAACGGCTGCTGCCTTAACTCGCGGCACAAAACGCTTTCACCACCTGGAGCTTCTCTTTCCAGCGGCGTTTTCCCTACTTCCTAGCGGCTCTCTTTCCTCCTCCCTCCTCGCCTCAAACACGCCGTCTTCCTGCCTCGAGTAACAACATAAACTAGTTTCTCAAGGACTGGGTCACCTTATATGCCTTGCCTTCGCAGCAGCAATAAAATTCTCCGTAGTATTTTTGTAGGTTTGGGAGTAAAACAAATCATTCTTGAGAGAGAGAGAGAGAGAGAGAGAGAGAGAGAGAGAGAGAGAGAGAGAGAGAGAGAGAGAGAGAGAGAGAGAGAGAGAGAGAGAGAGAATCATCGCATCTTCTCTCTTGGAACATCTTTTTTTTTTAATCTATAATTATACAACAGGTTCCGCCCAAGTCTGGTCATGCAGGAAGGGAGGGTGTATCTTGCATGACCTTAAGCCTTGCGTATATACCCATTCACATACTTCTTCACATTGCAGCACACCCAACCTATGCGTCTATATATTTATGTATTGATTTATATATTAATCAATTTAATTATTTGATTTACTGAGGGAAAGCTAAGGAAAGGAGAGTGAGAGAATATAGGACAAGCAAAGGAGGAAAGGAGGAGCTCTATCTGCAAGGAAGAGATAAGGGAAAGGAATAACCTCACTAATATTATTTTCCTGTTAACATCTTCACTCCTTCTTGCTTAGTTATCCCTTAGTTTCCATCTTCCTCTCATACATACATAATCACCGATGTAGTTAAATATTTCACTAACATTTCTTATCTATCTGTTCTCTCTCTTTATCCCAGACACATTCCTTCTCGCCTCTGTTTTATCTGTTTGTCCTTATCACGTTGCGTTCCCTTGTTTGTTTTCGTCAGCCCAGTGTGTGGTTACTATCACATCACGCTTATCAGAATCAGGTTTAGTGATCAGGTTGTGCCCAGAAAAGGTGTGACGCGCCAGAAAATCTTAATAAAATGTGGAGGTATACACTTATAGCACGACACATTCACGCATTATGTAGCTTCCACCTCTTCTTGTGTGTGTGTGTGTGTGTGTGTGTGTGTGTGTGTGTGTGTGTGTGTGTGTGTGTGTGTTTGTGTTTGTGTTTGCTTTCTCAACTCTTGTCTAGCTATTTATTTATATATTTATTCATGGATTGACGCGTCACTTTTCTTTTCATATAGACAATTTCTGCTCATTTAGTTATTTGATTGTATTTATTATCACCGTTTAGTAATAATGACGAGACATCTATTATAACTGTGTGCTAATGAAAGTCCTTATTACTTTCACCGTTCAGTGATAATAAACATAATGGTATTTTCACTGAGAGTTATTAAAATAATCTGGAAATAATATCAAATGCGTGTGTGTGTGTGTGTGTGTGTGTGTGTGTGTGTGTGTGTGTGTGTGTGTGTGTGTGTGTGTGTGTGTGTGTGTGTGTGTGTGTGTGTGTGTATGTGTGTGTGTGTGTGTGTGTGTGTTGCTCTGCTTGAAAAAAAGGAACATGGCAGGAGTGAAGCGCCTCCCTTTATACTGCTTCTGCTTGCTTCCTTTGCTTTAAGGACTTGTTTTTCTTCTGTCAGTTGATAATTCAAAGTGTTTAGTAATGGTGATGAGAATATTTAGTGTCCAGTACCAAGATGTGTGCAATCACTTACCCTTGTTGAAGTGCAATTACGTTAATGTGAAGTTGTTGTGGCCTGTTTTTATGCTGACCCATATTCGTGTCACTTAATTAAAGTTCTATAATGTCATGTACCGGGGAAAACATGTACACTCTTTTTTTCATATACATAAGATGATTCACCTGGCCAGACGAGGTTTATTCCTGCAACAGAGGATGACAAGTAATATTTTGTTCTAGTTTTCCAAGTTAGACTACACTCTTCCCGTTCCCAGCATATACGAGACTAGCCTTATCAAGCGACTGTATATATTTATGTAGTAGGTTTCCCAGCAAGGCAAACTATTAATTGTTAGAGCAATGTGCATCACCTGTTCTGTTGCATCGGTTTGAAGAAGCTGTGAGTGCAGTGCTTCTCCCACTACCAAGATGGGGATGAAAGTTTTTCCTGCTCTCTTATGTTGGGAAAACAAGATATTTTCCCGGGCAATAACATCTCGGTGTTTTTTTTTTTATAAGTTGGTTTCACTGACCTCACGTGGTATTTATTTTTTTATATTCAGTCTTTTGTATTTTCTTTTATCTGCCTTTACAGTGAACGCCCTTTTGTATTGGAGTCGTTGATCAATTCTTCGTTTTACTTGTGATTACATTTTGTTCTCTTTCTTAAGCTTTATTACCAATCACACATACACACACATTCTCTCCTTCAACAAACATACATTCTACATAGCAAAAAGAACCCAAGAACACCACAAAAACATATTATATCCATCATATCGTTGTGATAAAACTCTTAGGGTCAACTCACTAAAATAAAAAGAGAATAAGCCGACACACTCCTCCACTCCGCTATCTGTGACCTTGAAAGACTCCTAATCGTGAATAAGGCGTATAATGCTATCATCGTAGGATCTTAAGGATGTACAGTAACCCACGGTGGCCTTCCCTTCAAGACTTTATGTCCTGCCCATTCAGGAGTCTATGAATGGAGAGTAACTACGAGGATGAATGGTAGGGAGGGTGAAGGGTATATATACACTTTGGGTTGTATTTGTTAATCTGTGAAAAGATCAGTTACATATTTTTTCTAAGGTTAACTACAAAAGCTCATATAATCGTGCTTTTTCGAATTTTTTCTACGCTAAAGTTTGTCTTGTGAAATGTGTACGTGTGTGTGAGAGAGAGAGAGAGAGAGAGAGAGAGAGAGAGAGAGAGAGAGAGAGAGAGAGAGAGAGAGAGAGAGAGAGAGAGAGAGAGAGAGAGAGAGACAGAGCCAGAGAGACAGAGACAGAAAGAGAGAGAGAGAGAGAGCGACTTATCATACCAGATTCTCCTTCCGTAGCGAGGAGGCGTCACTTCTTTCCCTGTCTCGTACCCTTCTCACCGGGGAATCACCGGTTCAGTTTCCCGGGTACTGAACCGGTGATTCCCTGGTGAGAAGGGAACGAGGCAGGGAAAAAAGTGACTCCTCCCCGCGCTAGCCCACCGGGAAACGCTTGTAGGTTGTAAGGTTATTAGCGTGTTGGATTTTCCTCTCCCTTATTTAATGCCTCCCACGTGCTCGCTCCGGGACCCGCATACTGGCCTCATGTTTCCGGTTTGGCCTGTGCTTATATAACTAGTGGAAGCTAATGAATGGAATCGTGTGTGTGTGTGTGTGGAGGGGTGTGGTGTGTGGTGTGATGTGTGTGTGTGTGTGTGTGTGTGTGTGTGTGTGTAACCAAATATATTCACACACACACGCACAGCCCACGCCCCACACACACACACCATCAGCTAGCTGGGTGTGGAGCCGAGTAAATATCCTACTCATGGTGCTGTGCCGAACTAGTACTGAAGACAAGGCTTAGAAACTAGATACTTTGGGCCGAATGTTTTGTACTCAGGTGATTTGTATGCACCAGCTCCTCCTTTAGGGTGAGGTTGGAAGCAAGGCAGTGTTGAGTCCCGGGAGAAGGGAGGATTTGTAGCCCAAGGTCGGTGTTGAGTTAATGACGCACGTGAGGCGCTTACCGAACAACATTTTTCTCGGTCTCCACGCGACAGCAGCACCAGAAGCAAGAGATAGCCACTTTATCAGCTGCACTTGACAACATATTACTTATCTTGTGTGGTGTTAGTAGTAGATAGTTATGGGTTGAAGTAGAATTGGTTGTACATGAGTAAAAGTATATTAGCTCATAATCAATTTAAGTAATAATTGATTAATACTGATTTTTCTAGCTGTACTGAAGTGAAATTATTATTGTATTGCACTCAAATCTGTGTAGTGTACAAGTGTTTTTAATTGTTTCAAGTATTAGATATTTTGTAAAGTAACATCCATATTTTCCTTGCTTTTTGGAATTGTACACCTGATTTATTATAATGGGAAAGCTTAAAGTAAAATTGGTATGTAATATTCACATTCAAAATTTCAGTAACAGTGCTTCTTTTTTTTTAGATTATAGTTTTTTTCAGTATTTTTAGATCAACATTTAGAATCCCTTAATGAGACAGTGTTTGTGATACCACCAAAACATGGAAGTTCATCGCGTCTCACCTGCCATGGCAGCCAGTCTTGACACCGTCACCAGTTGTTGTGACTACATTTCAGATAAGCACGTCAGTCAGCGTCCTGTGTTCAGTTAGACCCCATACACGTTTTTCACTTACTTCCCTCTACCTAAAACTGCTTCGTTTCTTGAACATCACGGCATTCAGCGATGCATCTTTAGGCATTGAAAAGAGTGGCACTTTTAAATCCTGTTAGTTTGGTGAGAATGAACAAAAGCAACATTGTATGTTTAGGTGTGTATGCAAGGATGCTTCACCATCACACAACTTTTATCTTGCAGACATTTGTCGTAGCTACTGCGAAGGTTTTATCGTAGCTACTCAGAAGGTTTTACAACATCAAAAGCATGGCCTGAAAGTCAAATTTTCCTCTTGTGTAAAATGTGTGACGAAAAGTATGCCGCCACAAGGTCGTAAAACCGGAGGTGGGTTATTTGTGGAACAAATCTGCGGAACTCCTGTCCACATGTGGACCATGTGCAACAACACGTACCTCGTGAGTGCAATCACAAAGTGTCAGATGGATCGTGGTGAGGAAGGCACTGAGCATACACTTCAATTTTACTTTGCTACTTATGATAATAAATGTTCGCGTTCCATGGTATAGTGTAATCATAAATTCGCTTAAAAACAAACTAGACCTCCATCTTCAACACGGTCTCCAGTAGAGCAATAAGACCAAGCGTACTGCTGGATGATGGACTGAGTGTTATTTTCACTAAGCTTCTCTTGTGCGTTGTTATTAAGGACACACCCCCTAGGGTCTGTGTGGTCTGGATTTATATGTAATTATAAGCAAATCTCTGTCTTCCTTTACTTTCTCTTATTTTCCTTGTATCACTTTTGATAGTATTGATTCTGTTTCTTCTACTTCATCTTCTTCCTCCTCGTCTTTCTCTTCTATTTGGGAACTAGGTTGCCTGAAAAGTTGATTAGCAAACTCATACTCACTGTAACCAAGGAAACAAAGAGCAAAGGAAAGCCGTAAATTATCGATAATCAGTAGTCTTAAAATGCTAAGTTTGTTGATTGGAAATTCATGATACAAGTGAAGACTTTTACATCGTTAAAGACATTTATGTGTGTGTGTGTGTGTGTGTGTGTGTGTGTGTGTGTGTGTGTGTGTGTGTGTGTGTGTGGGTGTGGGTGTGTGTGTGTGTGAGTCGACCTTGATTTGTCTGGATGATGTCACAAGGGTGTCTGTGGACGCAATGAGCCGTGCTTCCTTAACGTTCAAACGTCACCGCACACCAACACCCCAAAAAATTAGGAAAAATAGAAGTCACGTGAAAAGTCTCCCCAAAAAATGTTCCTGAATATTACCAAGTAGCAGCAGCAGCAGCAGTGATAATAATAATAATAATAATAATAATAATAATAATAATAATAATAATAATAATGATAATAATAGTAATAATAATAATAATAACAATAACAATAATAATAAGACGACGAATTAAGATAGAAGAAGAAAAAAATCTTACCTTGTAGGCAAACCACAGCCTTCCCTCATTACAATACACTCTCACAGTCTCCTATGTAACCTCAATGCACGCCTCTCATACCTCTACCTTAATCTATCTAAGTCACTCAAATCGATACAATACCCACCAAGAAATCATAACATTCTTTGTACTATCAGATGCATCTCTTCTACCAAGATTAACGGATACTCAATACGTATATTTAGCGCGATTATAAAGTCATTGTTTTTTTCTCCCTCACCTCCCTCCCTGTTTGAACCGCAAGAACTTGACGGGAAAGCATGCAAGTGATAAACAGTTTTTTGCTGCCCGGATCAAAACGGTTCACTGACCTCTCTTGCCGGTCGAGTAATGACTAGCTTTCCTCTCAAGGCGTGGTGGACTATCGAGGCGAAGTGATCTGATTTCTCGTCCATTGCTCCAGGCTGTGTGTGTGGCTACGAGAAAGTGTGCTGTAAGGAATTAGGTGATTGCGTGTATCATTGTTAAGTTAATTTAGTTACAAAGAGGGTGACTCTGGCGTGGTAAAGTCCTGACATTTACCTCCAAAAAACAGATAGATTTCTCGAACGTGTGGCAAGTCAAGGGATAGTCGCACATTCTGGTTAAAGTATGTGACCTGACTTAACCTGTGTCTCGCTTCCTTGTGATTCACTCCTGGCCGAGGTGAACGACCTCGCTCGCCGGCAAGACCAACAAGTGAACAAACTGCGGTGTGTTGACCTTACTCATGCGCCGGTGCTGTTTTATTATCATGGTCCCATTGCCTGCCAGATGGACGGGAACACAACCTCTAAGTGTTGTCTCAAGCCTGATAGGAAACATAGAAATAGTGCACGAGTACTTTTAACTACTTTAGGGCAATCATTCTTTTGACAGTTTAAGACTATAGACTAGAGAGATAATTGGGCTGATACTCCAACATACCAAACCTAACCTATCCTAACTGAACCTAACCTTACCCATACCAGTCAATGTAGAAAGCTGTATCTGTCATCAACTTCCATATCCACAATGCATTCGTTGGATTTCAGGCTTATGCAACTCATGTGGTTTTGTATGTGGAATGATAATGGTTGCTGTCAGTTCTGGTATGTGATTGAGCCTATAATCTCGTAACTAGGGTGGAGGTTTCATTTCCTCTCTCTTTGTCACATCGAATTTGAGGTCCACGCAACACTACCCGTTAAACCATCAATGCACATGTCACGTTCTTTACTTTATTCTATACTTGCAATATTGAAATGTTTAAAAAAAAGGATTTGAATGTTCTGAAATTATTTGGATTTATTCTTTACCATGTTAAAAGATCTCGTTGTCAATAGGAATTAGTTCATGATCACTTATCGCGTCTTTGATATAATTAAGCTAGGTGAAAGGAGCCAACAAATACTTAGCAAACTCAACAAGAGACTTATGTAAATGAAATGTTAAGGACTCAGCTTTGTGCCCGTGATATATATATAAAAAAAAATTTTTTTAAAAAATACTTCTTCCATGATTTATTTTGTGTGTGTGATCAATAACCATCCGTCTTGATCAATTGTTTTATGGAAAGTTGTTGTTATGAACGCTTGAGGTAGAATCGACATTTTAACTAACTTATGCCTCAGTAGTATAGACTTGCCTTCATTGACAAAGGCGTGTGATGGTTAGTTATTCTGATCCTACTTACACCAAGGAAGGTTAACTCTCTTCCCAGATAGTGTTAGAAAAGGGATCAGAATCTACTTACTTTTGTTTTATTTTTTACATTCTCATATTCTCACTCTCCTTCATTCGTTGCCTTACTCAAACATGCATATTCCCCTCTAGACCTTCTAGACCACAAATAACGTCTCCTGGAAATAGTGTTATGTTAGCCTTCTAGTGAGTATCTATTGTTTTTTTTCTTCTTGTGATTACTTTCCTGATTAGCAACATAACCACTATCATTTTTTGTATCATCCCATCATTTAGTCAAGGAAAACTACGATATATAACAGTGTGTACTCAGGCGTGTGTGGGGAAGGGCGAAGGTGACTACAGTTCCGCTAAGGAGGGAAGGCAAAAAAAAATGATGCCCAGGGGTGGGAGGCCGCAAGCAGTCTTCACCGCTGCGCTGCTCCGTTATTAAGTGAGGCAAGGAAGGGTTGGTAGTGGCTGCAGTGGAGAGAGAGTGCGAGAAAAAAAAATAATAGGAACGCACAAAGGAATCGCATAATATTCACGATTTGATGAGGAGCGTCAAAGAGAAAATTTAAATCAATATAATCTAACCACATCACGATCAACACTTAATCATTATTCTCCTTGCATTTAAAATCAAAAGGGAACCGAGAAATTACTAAAATCTAGCATTGCATTTTTTTTCTCCTCTCTACACGGCCTTGAGAGTGGGCGGCAGCAGTGAGGTGATCCGAAGGAGAGCAACAAACAAGAGACGCTCGCACATACCACTCCTCAGCCTAGACACACCTCGAGGGATCAGGCTGGACGGAGGGAGGGAATGGAACAAAGGACAGGCATCAGAAAATATGCAGTTTCAGGAGAGAGAGAGAGAGAGAGAGAGAGAGAGAGAGAGAGAGAGAGAGAGAGGGAGAGGGAGAGGGAGAGGAGAGAGAGAGAGAGAGAGAGAGAGAGAGAGAGAGAGAGAGAGAGAGAGAGAGAGAGAGAGAGAGAGAGAGAGAGAGAGAGAGAGAGAGAGAATCAGACAAGCAGACAGACAGAGGGAAAAAAATATAAGTAAGAAGTGTTAGTAGTGAAAATTACAGCTACGTCCTTGACT
>JAPQNM010000043.1:1572163-1597163 GCA_029783475.1 Metacarcinus magister | reverse complement strand
AGGAAGAGAGAGAGAGAGAGAGAGAGAGAGAGAGAGAGAGAGAGAGAGAGAGAGAGAGAGAGAGAGAGAGAGAGAGAGAGAGAGAGAGAGAGAGAGAGAGAGAGAATATGTGTATGTGTGTATATTTGGCGATTGTTTTGTATTTGGTATGTGTGTGTGTGTGTGTGTGTGTGTGTGTGTGTGTGTGTGTGTGTGTGTGTGTGTGTGTGTGTGTGTGTGTGTGTGTGTGTGTTTGCTTGTGTTTGTGTCTTTGTTTCACAGTTCAGAGGCCATTGAACTACCAAGATAATGGGGTCAAGAAGAGGAAATGGAGGAGGAGGAGGAGAAGGAAGAGGAGGAGGAGGAGGAGGAGGAGGAGGAGGAGGAGGAGGAGGAGGAGGAGGAGGAGGAAGACATTTAGGAAGGACGAAGATATGATGGATACAGAAAAGTGCAGGAAGCATTTGAGGAGGAGGAGGAGGAGGAGGAGAAGGAGAAATTAGAAGAACAAAAAGAAGAAGAAGAAGAAGAAGAAGAAGAAGAAGAAGAAGAAGAGAAAAAAAACTCTCTCCCTCACGCATGACCCAAAACACCAATTGAGAATCGTGTATGGATCGTGTTTCCCTTGTGGAATTGTTACGTAATCGACAATTTAAGTTTCCGTTCCCTTAATTTCCACGTCGTATTTCAATGTGTCTTCATGTGCATAACTTTTCCCAAATCAGTATATCCTCATAAAAAATTTTCCTGCGTACATTTTATTGTTCTCTATAAATCATTTTGGGACTGCGACTATACATACGTAAAATTATTATTATCTTTTAACAACTGTGGAATGTTTGTATAGCAGACAGACAGACAGACAGACAGAAAGAAAGAAAGAATCATTATTACTGTTATAATGGGTGTTATGTCGTTCCCTTGCCTGGACAGAGATGGTCAAACACTATTCTATGAGGCATTCTCAAAATTGCATACATAGATATAACAGATGTGGCGTGTTGAAAACTGGTCAAATTATAGCACAACTTGTAATTTTTTTTCATCGAGTTTTCTTTAATAATTCTACATTGTCAAAAAAAATGGCTTTAGTGGCACCACACTGTCAACCTGTTGTCTTCCATCACTAACAAATTCATAAGTTTTAACCCTAAACACCACTATGGATTGTGTACTGTAAAATGAAGGACAGAATGGGCTTCGGGAAAATAATGAAAAAAAGAATATGTAATGTGAAGCACATGAATGAGAGCCAATGAGGTGGAGAGTAAATTTATATGCAAAAAAATGTAATCAAATACGGAATTCTACTCGATACAATGACTTGCTTTTATTTTTCATATAAATGCAACTTTTTTATATATAGCTAAATGCTTTCATAGCTAGTATCAAGTGACTTCAGTATTCCACATTTCTTACCTATTAGAAATCAAAGAATATGGAGCGAATCAAATTGTTGTTGTTCCTTTCAATATGGTGAAGCGATTCTCGAGAAAAGTCAGTATACATACGACTAAAAAAGTATTACTACCTCCCTCAGAGACTTCAGCATGAAAGGATACCAGTCTTATCATTATGGTTATTCAAGCACGCAAACCAATACACAACAACAATAACAACAAACATCTACATTTACAACAATATATACATAAATCAGTACCAGCGGAGGTCATACAATTTAAACGGATAAAGGAATCTCCGTTGTATCTAATAACAAAGGAGTTTAACCTCAGAAACACGTGGCCAGTGAGAGTTGCATGCCGAATAGGAGGAGTGTGTTGATCGTGAGCTCACTTGGGGTCACGTGGGAGGCCGAAAAGTTATTGGGTCGCGGTTAGCCAGTGTCTGAAGAAGATACAATGATGCACTGTCATTGTTACACTTACTTCACTTCACTCAAGGTTGTGCTGATATTCATGAGACTGAGGTAACTTAAATATAGTTTCATAACGCTATATATACATGCAAGGGATTGATTGAGTTTACATTCTCATTCAAATACATTATAACATTTGAAGAAGTTAATTTGAACCAAGTAATAGGCTCTGAGACCCAGCATTAGCGGTGACTCTTGAATACTGCGTGGAAACAGGGGTGCAGGAGTGAGGAATGACAGGCAAGGGAGAGAGGAGTAGAAAGTGAGGGATAGGTTTACACGGTAGAACAACAGCACCCTCAGGTAAGACTCTGTGCGTGCCCAGAGGAAGGTTACCCACGCACGCCCGACGCAAATTAAAGTGTAAAAAATGTGGGTATTTTGAGGGCGTTTGCTGTACGTGTGTAATGATGTTTGTCTGTGTGTGTTTGTGTCTAACTGTCTATTAGTGTATGTATCTATGTATGTGTCTATATTTGTAGTATGTATGTATGTATGTATGTTGTATGGATATGTTAGTTATTTTGTATGAGCATGAACGTGTTGTGTTCATGTATGTATGTATGTATGTATGTGTGTATGGCGCAGGTCGTGAATTGAGCGTCGGTGTAACTAACTGCGCACAAAGACTTCATTACCATAAAAGAAAGATGTACCGGTGCAGGTATGTAAGTTTGCATGTATGTATGTATGTATATGTATGTATGTATGTATGTATGCCTGGCCTACTTTCCCCTTCTTCTCTCTTGTGTTGCGCCATCAGAGTCTGCAAATCAATCCTTCCCAACAATTATTATCTCCATCCCGCTGCTTACTGGAGGCTTAAACTGCATCTCCGTTAATAAACAAACCTAAGTAAGCGGCGTCTCTTTCCTTATCACGGGGGAGAAATATTGAATCGGACAGACAGGTATATGTTCTCAGGTTCTGCACATCCTGAGGTAACCATAGATAAAAAAATAAGGTAAAGGTTGCGGCAAATCATACGTAACAGTGTGGCTGCATAACATTACACGTCCCTCCCTCCCTCCCTCCCTCCCTCCCTTCCGGCCAGCCATTCGTCATGCGAGGACGCACGTTCGTGAAAGTATGACCGTGACATTTAGCGGAAGTCGTGTCAGAGTCTCGACCCCTGACGTACCACTAAATTATTATGGTTTTCCTTCCCTTCGTTCATTTTTCTTTTTGAGACTTCCTCTGTCCTCGAAAATTTTAACACCTCGGTTGTAATAAAGTTCAAGTGTATGATTTCACTGCGTGACTAACCTAACTTTCTCCGCTCATTATCTTGGCAGAGGTTGATGATTGCTTGTTTGTGGTGTGTGTTGAAACGGGGACTAGAGGAGCTATCTATCTATCTATCAGTGGAGCGAGTGATAGGTAGAGAGGCGAGGGTTACACCGTTAATAACCTATACCTGAGCACTGGTGTGTAGGTATGGATGGCTCAGACTTCCATACTTCACAACACACACACACACACACACACATACACACACACTTCACTTCTGTCAGACTCTAAAAATCCTTCTCTTTACATCACAAGAAAATCTTACCATTAATTTATTTTTTCTTGGTATCTTCATTCATCTTTTCTTCATTCATCTTATACAGTCTTAATAAAAAATCTTATTTAACCTTTCTTATCACTATCCTCTTCCGTGAATTCGTATTGTTGTAATTAACTCACTGTCCTATGGTTGCATAAATCACTTAACGAGTACAAGTATAAGTATAAGTAAAAGTAACACTCGAGCAGCCTGCAATCCTAATCTTAAGAGCGTTGAATCAGGGCGAGGTTTACGTAAGAGTCGAACCCATCTGTCCCCTCGTCTTAGTGTTTCATCTTCGAGACACTGATCACAACGTTGGGTCTGCCTCTGGTCTATAGGGTGTCTTATCGAGGAGGTTCACGGATGTATGAACCTTCTGTATCCCTCTTGTTGTGAAGTATTCGTGGCTACTCTGTGATCACCCTCCACCTAAAGAGATCTCCCGGTGAATGGAGGCTGGAGGATAGACTAGGAGCTCAAACAGGTTCTCCAAAGGGTGATGTGAGTTCCATTAATGTCAAATACGAACGATGGTGACGATTCCAGCCTAAGACAAATGAATGTAAAAACAAGTTCATTAGAGGCAGATAAAGCATCTTGCAATCACTGGTAGTTAAAGAAGATGAGATATGTTTAAAGAAGATTAATAAAAGGAAACTTAATAGAAGACACGCACAAGGGACACACGGAGGGTATATAAGGATTTAATGAAGTACACGTGGCTGGGTCACACACACACACACACACACACACACACACACACACACACACACACACACACACACACACACACACACACACACACACACACACACACACACACACACACATGCATACACACAGGTAGGCACGCATGCACACAAACAGAAGCTGATCAATTGACTGGTTGTAATTAAAAGAGGGTTGATTGGCCTTTGTGGACCTGCTACCCTCGACCCCCCAAGAACCCCCCAAGAACCTCCCCCAAGAACCCCCCCAAGAACCCCCCAAGAACCCCCAAACAGCAGCGGGAGAGGTGAAGCTGAGAGGTAGCCGGACCAGCCTCGCTCAGCCCCTCTTCACAACCCCTTAAATTATATGTATATACTTCTAATTCATTTCGATAATTTAGAGTATAATAATTTCAGTTGTCGTTGTGCTTGGCTAATAGCTACCATAAGTCTTGCTTGTTAAAAAGACCCTATTTTATGTAACAAATAAAAACATGGATGGTAATGGAAGTTGAGAACAAAAAAAATATGTATAAACAATAGATTAAATTTCCATATTGACGGCCATTTATGAAGGTTTGCGTCGGGGGTCGGGGGGGGGGCGGGGGGACGTGTGTTGGAGTTGATATGGTCACGGACAAAAAGAGACAAACAAATAGCGTGTGTGGTGACCTTTATGCTACAACTAAAGGTATGGACAATTGTTACAGGTGTGGCGAGGCGATATAACCCTCACTTAGACCCTGACGATGGGTGACCTTGAACCTTGACCCATCCCCTCCCCTGAAACGAAGAAGAAAAGGGAAGGAGAGGAAGGAAGGAAGGAAGTAGGGAGTGGAAGGCCTTGTTATTACTTCCTATAGGAATAAATCACCTGTATATGGAAGGAACCACCATTTAGATACACCTGTTACCGCTAGCAAGGCCCGGCTAAGACTACTTCCCTATCCGGGTAATATAATCATTGGTTTTTCATACCTATTTATAACACTAAGTATCCCATAAACTCTTTAATAGAATCAGATTATTTGATTTCCTGCCAATGCATAAGATTTAGTATCTCGTAAATCGTTCACTATTTGTATAAAACTAAGTAATATAATAAGATGTGTATGTAAGGAAAGGTATGTAGTCAAGATACACACACACACACACACACACACACACACACACACACACACACACACACACACACACACACACACACACACACACACACACGCACACACCATTCCTGATCCTTCCACGCACGTCTCATCTTCTGAAGGGAAAGCAGCTTGCGCCCTGTCCATTTCTTGCTTACTATGCGAAAATGAGGATGAGAATTAGGAAGAGAGAGAGAGAGAGAGAGAGAGAGAGAGAGAGAGAGAGAGAGAGAGAGAGAGAGAGAGAGAGAAAAAAAAAGGAGAGGTGGTCGCCCTGACACACCCAGGCTTCCCCTTCCCCTCTCTAGCCTTCCCGGGGTCTCCTCCATTCTTATAACTGGTTCCTTGTCCCGTTCCGCGCTCCTGCCGTACTTAGTGCTCTAGGAACCAAAGGAATTACTTGTAGGTCAATGTCGGTGATGAAGGTGGAAGCCAGCGGGAGTTGGCCTCAATGGTTGAAGTAATGGTGTGGTATTTTAGTTACAGCGGAAGAGATTTTATCAGTAACATCAGTAGCAGCAGCAAAAGTAGTAGTTGTAGTAATAGTAGTAGTAGTAATGTTGACAGTAATGGTGTTTATTGCATGGCTGTTGTGGAAATGAATATGAGTCGTTCTTAAATGAAGGAAGGAAGGGTTGGTTGGATGCGTACGTGTTGAGTCTCCACGAGCCAAGAGGAGGAGGAGCAGCTCTCATCCCTCACCTACTTTCAGACTACCTCTTCCTCCCTATCCTCGACCTTCTCCCTTTAGCCTTCCTGATATTTCCTCTCAATGGCGATGGATTCTTAGTAGTAAATGCCACACATCCCCGGACATGAATCACCTCACGTTGAAAAAGGTCCTTGAGGGGAAGGGAAGGTAATGATCCAAGCCTCGTTGTCCCTTATGTGTCCAGGTTAAATTTATGCAGACTATTAGTGATAACATAATTTAAAGGCCACGCCTGTGCCCTACAAAAGCCTGGTAAAGAAAAACTCCTCCAATCAAACTCGTTCTCTCAGTCCATGAAAACACAACCAGTCGGCAAAATGAGTACGACGTTTGCTTAGTCAGAGGGGAAAAAATAGTGACTGGCTGGCTGACACAAACATCTTTTCTAACTCCTTGATGCATGAAAATTGCAACACCTCATTAATTACTTCATATTTTTGGCTAGACGCACAACCCCCTTATAAAAAAAATAATAAAAAAAAAATTTGCATGTATGAATATTTTCCTCAGTACTTTTATTTATTCTTGGATCCAGAATCATTATAATAGCGAGTGAATTGAGTTGTTAATGCGTCGTAAGTTGATGGATTCAGTCAGTACTCACTCTCTTCAGGGCCTCAAGTCAGTCGCGTGAGACAAGACACTTAAGGTGAATGTGTCTCCTATTTGGCACAGTAAACCAACCTTCTGGTAATATCCACTGACCTAGCTTGATGCAAATTGACCTACTTCCAACTTTTCTCTGACCATGAACTGAAGCTGAAGTGTTCTGATATACCTTAATGTGGGTGGGGCTTCCCTCCCTCCCTCCCTTGGTCCCTCCCTCTCTCTCTCCCTCACCCCTCTCCTCCTCCTTCTCCTACTTCCTACGTCGTACCTTCTCTCCCTCTTTTTTTTTCTTCCTTACCGCCATCCCCCCTTCATGGCTTCTCTCTCTTTCTCCTTCCTTCTCCCTTTCTCTCTTCTTCCTTCTCTACCTTCTTCTTCTTCTTCCTCTTATCCCTTCTGAGACTCAATCCTGTCTTGCCCTTCCCCTCATTTCTTTTTGCCTAAGTTCCTCATTTTCTGGTTTGTACCGGCCTCTATCTGACACACACACACACACACACACACACACACACACACACACACACACACACACACACACACACACACACACACACACACACACACACATTTCACACATGCATGATTCTACACTTATCATCTCAATTGAGTAAATCAAAATATACCGTTTGTGCAAAATTACAAAGCAAAAAATAGGATTAATACAATAATAATGATGAAGATGATGTAAATAGAAATAGTAATATGATAATGATGCTATTACTGCTACTACTTATGATAGTAGTAGTAATAGTAATAACGATAATAATAATAATGATAAAAATAATAATAATAATAACAATGATAATATTGATAACAAAATCCACGCCACAAATCAGGTGAGATCAAGATAAAATGCGTCACAGGTAGGCTATAACCGTTACCAGGAGAGTATAAGTGAGTCTCTTAATCATTATCCTCGTCCTCTGTCACCAACCTTGCCTGCCAATCCTGTCTATCCCAACCTTAGCCTTGACCACACCAACCAAGCCCAGCCCTGTCCTGTCCTCCAAGCCTTACAACACCTCTAACGTGCCCTCTGTCTGTTTGCCCCTCATGTAGAACAGTCATCTTTTCACTTGAAGGAATACACGAATTTCCAAACCATTCTTAGTTCCAGCTGCAAGTCAAGGTTCTGTAGAAATTTGGCTCATCATCACTGGCAATGAGTAATGGTCGGGTGCAGCTTAATATTCGTTGGGTAATTTTTTGTGTTGGCGAAAGAGGATGGCGAGAAAATGGCGATTGGTGGCCTTGGTGGTGGCTGCTGACAGACTTGCGACCGACTGACGTGAGGAAATACCTGTAACCCTCAGCTGACATTGTTTCTTACGGGCTCCTCCAACTGCTTCCCTCCCCTCTGGTGGCTGTAACACCTTTTGCATCTACCTCCTCCATCCCCATCCCTCCCTTTCTCCCTCCTTTACTGCTCCCCTCCCTGCCTCTCTCTCTCCCTTACCTCCTCCCCGTCTAACAACTTTCCCTGCATCCCCCAGTGCCAAAACCTTCGCCTCAACTCCCCTCAACGTGCCTCCACCTGTCCTCCATTCCCTTCTCCAGCCTCTTCTCATCTTTCTATTATCCTTCCTTACTCCATTTCCTTCTCCAGAGATATTAAAGATGTAAGGAAGAATGAGTGAGGTGCAGAAGGTGGGTCAGGAAGCTGGACGGGGTCAGGCAAGGCGGGGCAAGGTGGGTGGCATCTGGGGTGAAAGGGCGGAGCTAGTAGGAGACAGGCCAGGGCAGGAGGCGGAGCGAGCGATTGGGGAGTGGCCATCGTGTATAGAAAAAAGCTAATACTTTCTAGGGTTCGGAGAGCAACGCTGTGTGATGGACGGCGTTTAGGGAGCGAGAGAAGGAGAGGGAGAAGTTTTATTATACTTATGAATGTAATATTGATCTTGCTGCAAAAGAAACCACGAGGGAGAGACGATGCCATGCCCTGTGCGGTCCTATAAGTACAAGAAGGTCTGAAGACGAATGTTGTCATGAGTGAAATGTCTACAAGATCCTTACGTAGACATATTTACTAAGATCGCGAGGATAAATCGGAATAAAGATAAATACAAAATTTTCACCATTGTTCCCTTAATCTCAGAGGAAATTTAAGATAGCTAATTAAAAAGCAATACTAAGATACACTATCGCAAATTATTTTTGTTACTTACCACCAGCAAAGAATTTATTATACACAAATTTCCTAACTTTTAGTATTATTTTTGTATTTTTCGCCATTGAATATCTGTCCTTGAATCTTGTGTTCCACGTAAGGTTGTCCGCTGACTCCCGGAAACTCTCCACATGGCCACAAGACCCCAGCTGCTACTATATCGAAGGAAAAAAAAGAAAAAAAAAGTAAGTTTCTGTAGGTCGTACGGAAGTGGAAGGGAATATTTACTTCAACCTATTTTTTCTATTGGCACATTAAGCTTCGTGTGCAAAAACAAACAAAAATAAGAACCTGGGGAGAGGAAATAGACAACCAAGTGTGCTATTGGAGTCCCGGTGTGGCGCGGCGCGGGTTCCTCGTGGCCTCTGCATCCTGCCACAAAAGTTGGGTCTTGGTCAAACAAGGAGCAGGTGAAGGTAACCTCGATACGTTTGTGCATATCGCCCTTTCCTTTATACATGAACGATCTCACTTTCCCTTTTACTGATGATGTATAATGTCAATTGTTCTCTCTCTCAGCCCTATTCTTCTTCCCTCGTTTTCTCTCTTCTGTACCTCCCCACTTTCCCTCCTCCCTTCCCTTCCCTTCCCTTTCCTTCCCTTCCCTTCCTCCGTCCTGGACTCACCCATAGCGTTGCTCCTATTGGCTCGTCTGCCACGGCGGGAACATCTCTTAGATAGAAAAATCGGCGAAAAACTCTTTGAGCTGAAGCGGCTCCTTGACGGTTGTGCTGAGAGGATCCTCCCAGTCAACGCTCAGTGAATGTAACTGGATTTTGAGGCGCCGCAAAGGTGGTCCATTAGAGTGTGGGTGTGATAGTAAGGTTGGAGATTGGATACCTGTCCCCTTCAATTTGTTTGTCTCTCGTCATTCAATTATGGAGAGACGTGGGTTCTCTAAACAAGTGGTTTCGTGTGTGTAGTTTACATATTAACCTTGTCTTTGCCGCCACGAGTTCCTGTCCCACTCTTATGTATCCCCTGCGTGTTTATCCTTTCCTTCCTCCTATTGTCCGTCCTTCCCACCTTCTCTTGGACCCCTCCCTCAAGTAGCAGGGCAAAAAAAGTGGTTTTTCCAGTCCTTAGCAGGAGTCCTTCTCTGACATCCCTGACCTAGAAGTCTTTCCTGCATTCTTTCAGGGTAACGCTCACTATCCACGCTGCTGCAGCCCTGGCCTCAATTACCAGCAAATCAGGAGTCAATGCTACCTGTGACGTAAAGGTGTAACAGGTGAATTTCTCAGTTGGTGGAGGTTTAAGGAAGTCCTGTAACCCAACTCTGTCCTGTAACCTCAAGTCAGGACAATAAGGTAGAAAAAGATATGCAAGTCTGCTCTTCGCCAAAACACATCTCCTGACTATTCTGGAACAGGTGTGACAATGGAAGACACTGCAAGGGCCAAGAACACGGCGGCCTCCGTAGGTTTCCGGGTTGGACTTGAAGGACACCGTCACGTGGGTAGAGAACACGTCCGTCCGCCCCCCAAACAATGTTGATCTCTTTCTCCTATTTTGGAAGTCCAGAAATGTGAGGTTATTGAGGGCCGATTGAGCTCCGTCTTGTTTTGTTTGCTTCCACTGCCTTGACTGATTTATTGTAGATGACACGTGACTCTGATCACGTCCACACTCCTTTGACTAGACGTTCCACTTTCAGAAAAACTTGACTTGCTAAAGAGAGATAATGGCTTGTTATCTCTTCAGCACATCTAGGTCTTATCATAGATATTTAACCGTATGAAAGTAGTAGTATTTCACTACAAAACCATTAATATTCTTGATCTTTCTATAATTAATGAAACTCCACTGATATATTTTGCGATTAATATGCTTTTTATCTTTCTTTTACCAGGGAAGCATTAGGACAAACAAGGAGGGAATACTGCAGTGAGGACAGACAATGGTTGGTGAGTACTGTTGGTTTGGTTGTATAGTTTGTGCAAAGGGATGAACGAGTGAACACATGGAGTATGCAACGGCGATCCTGGTTTTATGAGTCATCGAAAAAGAAATGGTGTATGTCCCAACAGGGGAATGAGTCATCCAATATGCGTAGAGTTATCGCAAAACTTTTTTCTCTTTTTAATTTTTTTTTCTCTCTCTCACTCTCACTCACACTCACACTCACACTCACACTCACACACAACACAACACAACACACACTCACACACACCACACACTCACACACACACACACACACACACACACACACACACACTCACACACACACACACACACACACACACACACACACACACACACACACACACACACACACACACACACACACACACACACACACACACACACACACACACACACACAGAATGCGTTGAAATGCGTTGTAGAGGACGAAACGATAAAAAAGAAAAAACTGAAGTAGCGTAATAATTTCGAAATTTATAGCCGAAACCAATTGAGACGCTCCACCACCACCATCACCACCACCACCATCACCACCTCGCCCGCTACTGTGCAGGCAGGATCATAGGAGGCCTGTCTCTTACATCATGAAACCAAACATTAGCTAATCGGTGCGATGACTTAATACTGCAACACTCACCATCAAAGGCAGTGCAAGTGCGACCCATAATTACCATTCCTTTCATTCTTCAAGCAATGGTCTTGGTGAGGTCCTCCTGATGTAGTTTTGAAGACTCGTCGCCCAATGAAAGGAACACATACTCTCTCCCACGTACCCCACGACCCTTAGGCATGTGATGATAGGCTGCCCCATGCACAGCCCCCCCACCCCCCACCAACCACCCAGGGGCACAGGGGTAGCATAAGAGGGGCAGGGACGCAAGCACCAGTCCAACCCACACTCACTCCCCACACATACTACCAATGGTTATCCCTGCGCTGCCTTGAACTCTCCTAAACCGGTTGTTTGAAGGTAGAATGGTTCTCATCAGCCTGTTTCATGAGGTGCTTTGAGCCCAAGTTGTAAGTAACACCTACCATTACCTGGCCACTACATCTGTCTACTTTGGTCATGGCGAACCTGAGGAGTGCATAGGTAAAGACACGGAATATTTTACTGTTTGAATTCTGCTTCGTCCTGACTCTTTGGCAAACTTGAGTACTGAATAGGTAAGGACTCGGAATATTTTACTGTCTGAATTCTACTCCTTCCTGACTCTTCATGCAGATATAAATAAGACTTGTAAAAAAAACTTGTAAAAAATATGGGTCTACAAGAAGCGATTTTTATTAGTGTTGCGGAAAGACAGAATCAACAGGACAACAATGCGTCTGTAACCCTGACTCTAATTGTGGCTTTAATAGTGTTGTCCAGCTGCATGACTTCTTATATCTATGATTGGTTTGAGAAGACATGACTACTAACCCGACACACACACAGCCCTCCCCCCCTTACCAACACACACACACACACACACACACACACACACTAAAGGAGGTCAGATCTCACCTAAGTCAACAGAGCCTCGCGTTGTCATTGTGAGTGTTGGTCTCGTCATTATTTGGGTCAAAGTTAGTCCAGTGAGGCGAGAGGTTAGGCAAGGCTCCTGTGAGGGGGTGAGAGGGGTGAGGGGGTGAGGCCTTCCCGGGGGCGGCATCCAAAGCTAGGTCAAAGGGTGCAGTAAGAGAGAGAGAGAGAGAGAGAGAGAGAGAGAGAGATGTACTGATTAATTGCGTACTTTATTTATATGAAACATTTGCATAAATAAGCATAAGTACTATTATAATCCCTTAATGTGAAACACGTGTGTGTGTGTGTGTGTGTGTGTGTGTGTGTGTGTGTGTGTGTGTGTGTGTGCGTGTGTGCGTGTGCGTGTTTGTGTGCGTGTGTTCACATGTCCTTCTATGCTACTGTTGTGTATGTACATATATCATTTGAAGGTTGAGAGTATAAAGAGACAAACATATGCATACAAAATTAACAACAATTTGCCTTAGCGGCGCCATTAGATACTTTACATTCATATTACACACCTGCAATTTGCCTCAGAGGGACGGAAAAGGTGAGGTGAGGCTTAACCTGTAATTTTGAGCAATTAGCGTAAAGATCTACCGGAGAGAACAAGGAGTAGAGGCCAAACCCAGCGCCTCGTCCTCGCCTCCGGGATGTGGCTAATACTAACGCCATTACTAATCAATAAGGTGACTAGTTGACCCTCCCCATCACCCGGGCGGACTTGACCTCATAACCTAGTGTTGGCTGACCTTAGACTGAGGGTGGTCAGAGGACAGGCGGGCCGGGCTACCCTCACTTCCTCATCGCATCGCCCGCCCATGTTTCGACAAAGGATCCACGTGCCACTGAGACCATGTTTGGCAGATGAAAGGAAGGAAGGAAGGAGAGAAGGAGGAAGGAAGTAGGAAGTAGTCACGTGGGGAGGAAAAGGATATGATGAAATTCCCTTGTACGTCGTAGGGTCACAGAATACCTTCCTCATTGGCTGAATTTTAGGATTTTCGAAGGATTCACTTTCTTTTACTTTTACGCTTTTTGCTGCGTGTTGTGCGGTGCAGGAATGGCCATCTGTTATCATTTAGCTCCCTTTGCACCCAGTAAAAGAGAGGAGGAAGGTGGTGTGTGGTCCTTCCTCTTTACAGTACAAGATTTACTATGCACATAAATCCTTTCTCACACCGGTAATTATGCGTTACCGGTAGGACCATACGTAACATACATCGCCAGTGTTTCGCAAGACACTCCAAACTAATGAATACTTACGTCATCTTGCATATAAAAATGTATTGTAAGCATCAACAATGAGAATAAATGGATCTCCTTTCTCGCACAAGTGTTCCGTCGCCGCCTCCAGCAGTAAATTGTCAGTAGGTTAAGTTATAGTTGCTACCTGGCACTCCCTCTCTTGCCTTACAAATCGAGACACGCCTAATCTTGATCTTGCGTCTTGCAGTCCTACCACTAACCTAACCTAACCACTACCACAATGTAACTGTGTCCTTCTGTCCGTTCACCCAACAGTTTGTCTTCATGTGTTAATCTCAAACTTCCTCTAAGATTAATAGGTTCCCATGTGTTAAACTAGTCAAAGATTGTTTTAAGTGTTACTTTCGACACAAAATTGTTCTTATGGTACAGAGTCCATTGAAAGTGATGAGTCTTACGCCACGTTGAAATGCCAAGGCGTCTCTGCAGTAGTCGTTGAGATTAATATAAGTGGCGAAATAATGATGTGTTGGAGAACCACTGTAGAACCGGTATGGAGGGGGGTGGGGGGGGCTGTTGTGATAAGGACAGACAGACACCTTCCCACCCCAGGGCGAACACCGTCAAAGCAGCAAGAACTTTGATACGTAATCCCTTTAGTTCCGTCATCTTAATCCACCGTTTGTTGGGCTGATCGAAATTTGAATAAGTCACTGCTGTCACCCTCTCTTTCTCCTCTTATATTCCCTCTGATTTTCGTTTTCATCCCTCCATCTGATATAACTTGATTCATCTGGTATTCTTTTCTTTTTTTCTTTTTTTTTTCTTTTCTTCTATCCTCTCCTCGCCTCCCTTGCTCACCTCCCTCTCCCCTCCTCCCCTTCTTCCCTCTCCATCCGTATCCTTTCTCTTCCTCGGCCCGTCTTACCTCCCCATGATTTGCATTCCTCATCCTTCTTGCGCTCTCTTCTTTCTTACTCTCCTTCTTTCTTCCTTTCTTTCTTCCTTCCTTTCTTCCTTCCTTCTTTTCTTCCTTGCACACAGCTTGATTATTGTACGATCCACACAATTAAAACTCCGGCACTCTTTACTTTCATCTTTACTTTTTTTCATTTCCTTTCTTCGTATCTTCTTGATCTTTCTTCCTCCTTCTTCCCTTCCATACCATCCTCGTCGGGAGGGAGTGGTGGGTGAGGAGGAGTGTTCCGCCTTTACTGTCCTGTACCATTCATTCATTTCAGATTAGAGAGTGTAGTTGATCTAAGGTCCAACAGGTTTGATGTTGTTTGTTCTTCCTTTGTGCTCCTTTGTGTTTCTTTGTGTTCCTTCCTTTCTACTTCCTCTGAATATTTCCACCTCCATTACATTACCCATTCAGGCTTTTTTTTTCTTCTTTTCCATTTTTTTTTTTTTCTCTTTCTTTCCATGTATGTATGTATATCAAGAAGTACCGTATCATTTAATGCTTTCTGGTGTAGCCATATCGTACAGTTTAAGTATTATTGTTTTCTAGGTAGTCACCGGCCTCTTCCACGTGGGCTGCATTAGAACATTAGGGAATGGGTATTACATTACGGTCTGTCCACACCTTCCTCCCGCGTGCACCCCTGGGAAGGGTGTTGAGTTGAGGTGTAAGTGTAGGTGTCCTCTGAATAATTTGTTCATCGCGCTAAGAGAGCTTCATCGACTAAGAGTGAGACAATTTTTTTCTCTTTCTTGTATGGTGAAATTAATTTATTTTCATTCGGGTTTTCATTATTAAAGAAATTCAGTGGAATCGTCTACTCAATAAGAGAAATTAGCTTGACTAGAATATGATTTAGTTTCAATACAACTAATTGCTTCTTACTACGTAGGTGAGGCAATACCGTCTGACTGCTTTTTCACTTTCTGTACACTGTTTTGCTGCATCGGACACCTCTATCATTAAATTCAGTCCATGGCCGTGCCCTCGTATGCAAGAAAACTATTAGAAAGCATGGACAAACTACTTACCTCATTTCTACATATAGTCATTATTGGCGCAATGATTTCTTGGTAAAAGGTAATCTTATTTACACCTACAGGTATTTTTTTAGTTGTAATAATCAATAAGTTTTCGTGTAGAAGAATCCTGATCAATATTTCCGATGTGAAAGTGAATCAGTAGTCAAGGATTAACAAGGTGAATGAAACAATGGCAAGGGACATTGTGTAGGATACCTTGTAGGATATCTTGTGAAAAAAAAAGGTCTATATGCAAGTTTAATTGACTATTGTTGTAAGTTTTTCATTGCGCAAAGCTTAATATTTTTCACTCTAAGGCTTGTTAACATTTTTTGTAATGATTTTGAAATATATTATAATCTTTAAGCATCTCAGATTAAATATTGAAGATTAACTGGTATTTACCGTAGTGAAATTATTCTTTTACATAGGTGGGTTTCTTTTGACAGACCTGCCACCCACACTACGTCTTGTTAACCAACCTTCACTCCTTTAGTCTGGGATTCTTATCATAATTGTATCACCATAGCAAGGGTAAAAAATATTCATTGTCTTCAATTCGGAGGCTGATGCATTTTTTTTATTTTGAAACGTGTTATCCGATAAACATATATCTGCTGCGACACCACTGAGGTATTGATGATGAGGTATCGGTGAGAGAGAGAGAGAGAGAGAGAGAGAGAGAGAGAGAGAGAGAGAGAGAGAGAGAGAGAGAGAGAGAGAGAGAGAGAGAGAGAGAGAGAGAGAGAGAGAGTCACAATCTATAATTACTTGCAAACATAAAATTTTCGAGCACAAATATAAGTGCAATTGTGGAATGAGATCGAACATGGAATTTCCTGCCAGGGTTTCTCTCTGAATTGGCAAAACAAAAAAATATATCTTTCGACATGATGAAGTTGTTTGAGCTCCATGGTGAGAGGAGGAGAAGCAAGTGTGTCATTCTTTAATACAAGGATCCATTATTCCACGTCAAGGATTAGAAAGGAAGGCTATGAATGGCTTGCAGAAAGGAGGCCGAGCGAGCGAGGCTATAAATTATTTAGACAAATGGCTTGACAAGGGCTGGCTATGCATTTAGTGGTGGAAAATTAGCTTCACACCTCTCATTATAGAGCAATAGAGACTGCCTCGGGAATCGTTTAAGAAGTCACGTTGAAACCTGACCTCTACTGCTACAAGGACCAGCGGCTCTCGGTGTCATGGTCAACATTAGCATAACAGTTTACACTAGCAGGAAACAGTGCGGAAGAAGGATGTGACGGCTGCCGGGTTGTGCAATGAGTAAGGTCTTTTATCATGGCAGCCTTGTTGAAGGGACTCTCCGATCTGTCTCCGTCTCCTACGCTGACAGTCGCGGTGCAGAATATATCAACGTTTTACACAGAACATCTCTTCCTGTCCTTCTGCCGTTTAGGTGAGATTTTTCTTTAAGGCTCTCATACCGGGAGTGTTGAATTGTCACCTTGTTTTTTGACCTGTCCTTTCCTTACATTTTTTTTTGTGCCATCGAAGAGATACTGTACTTTTCAATTCCCAGTAGTGAGATTAATGTGAAGCTTTGCAACCAACAAAAAGAAAAGGTTACCGATGTGTCTAGGTTATCAAGTTTGCTATTAGTCGACAGTTCCCTTTACAAAGTGTATAGATATGAGGTGGACCGTGGGTGTTGTTGTACCGTGTTTCCTGTACCACCTTATCAGCGTCTAACCCACACACACCGTAACTCCCACGACGTGATATATACTACGTCGTTGTAGGTAGTAACGTAACATCAGTCGTTAAGAAAACCCTCTTCCATACATACACAATGGTAGTCAAAAGCCCTTAACAGATGAAATACGTATTATATCCTTCATATGTTTTTCATTTATTTTCCTTATGCAAGCGGAATCCTGCGTTCCCCCGACCTGACCAATAATAATGATACTAGCAGAAATATCGGCAATAAAAGTGGTAGTAATATTAGTATAGTATTGTTGTTGGAGGAGGAGGAGGAGGAGGAGGAGGAGGAAGAGGAGGAGGAGGAGGAGGAGGAGGAAGAGGAGGAAGAAGAGGAAGAGGAGAAGAAGAAGAAGAAGAAGAAGAAGAAGAAGAAGATAGGACAAGGCTACCTAGGTCAGCCCACGACCTTCTCTGGAAACATCCCCAGAATGCCGTCCGCTTATTTTGACATTGTTACAGCGGTGGGTCCGTCGTTGTCTTGACAGCCTTTGATAGATAGAAAAAAAACTAAACTGCACGGATATTAAAACTCTCCTGGTTAACTGTCATCAAATGTTAAAAAGAATTGAAAGCTTGTCATCTCTCTGAAAAAAAAAATCTGGAATAGACACGAAATGGAATGAAACTTATAACACAGAGTAATGAGCGCGTCAAGACCCCTACTGCTGTTTAACTCATACTTTATTAAACTTACACTATGAAATACCTGTTCATTACGCCTCTAACAGACCCGATGTTACCTACAGCCCTCCCTGCACGTTCCTCCTACCTCCCGCTGTCCAAGTAATCAGTGCTGTGACAGGTGGTGCTGCCCGTTGAATGCCTAGGTCACCCCTTGTTGTCAGTGTGTTCTCCAGGTACTGCCTCGATCTTCCCTCCCGCAGGGCCATACCGGCAGCTCTCAATTTGTACCTTGTAAAGACAACTGGACTCGACACAAAAGATAATGACGGTGAGGTCGGCGGACATTAACTGAAGTAGAGAGGGTTCTTAACGGCACTTTGAACTCTTAACTCCGCTTACAATGTCATCCAATTTCGACTTATCTTTACCTTCGTTAATGTTTGCCTCTTCAGTCCACTTGTTGGGATAGAAAAAATGTACCGCGTCCTATCGGAGACATTAATCATCGATGAAGCTGTGTGTGTGTGTGTGTGTGTGTGTGTCTCTGTGTGTGTGGGGGGTGGAGACGACTACCGCACCTCCATCCGAGAATTTCCTCTCACCTATCGGACGGAGAGAAACTTTAATGGGATTCGATTCAACCCGAGCGAGGCCTTACCACTCCTCTTTCTCTCTCTTTTCATCATTTCCTCTCGACACATTCATTCCTCTTATCTCATTCCACCTTTCCACTCTCATCTTATCGAGAGAGAGAGAGAGAGAGAGAGAGAGAGAGAGAGAGAGAGAGAGAGAGAGAGAGAGAGAGAGAGAGAGAGAGAGAGAGAGAGAGAGAGAGAGAGAGAGAGAGAGAGAGAGAGAGAGAGAGAGAGAGAGAATGGGAGGAATGGCATTACTGAGTACACCTCGCTAATGATATCTGTCTCTAAATAGGTTAACGATCTCTTAAGAGAAGAAAGTAAGTGTATGTGCTCTCGCTGCTGCTGTCTTATGTCTCTTATTGAAAGTATTACAAGCGTGTGACTATTCATTAAAAGTCCTTTGATTAAATCTTTATTATTATTATTATCACTGCGCTCTCAACACCACCACCACCACCATCACCACTACCAATAACAACAACAACAACAACAGCAACACTACCACTATTACGTCCGTCTATCTGTGTTCATTCTTGCGAAAAAATAATCGTATATATGGATTCACCTTGCTCTCTCTCTCTCTCTCTCTCTCTCTCTCTCTCTCTCTCTCTCTCTCTCTCTCTCTCTCTCTCTCTCTCTCTCTCGCTCTCGCTCTCGCTCTCTCTCTATTCTTTTCCTACTTTGTGCCATTAATCATATGCTGGTATCTGTCATTCTTATCTTTGAATTTTCATGACATTCACCTTCGCTCTCTCGCTGCTACTCCGTCAACCCTTCCACACACACACACACACACACACACACACACACACACACACACACACACACACACACACACACACACACACTTTCTTACTTTCTTTCTTTCTTCTTTTTTATTTATTCTTTCTTCAAACTAAATAATCAAACAAATCACTAACGTAACAACTTATCATAAAACAGAATTACGTACAAAATTGATCGCTGAATATGCTAAAAATCATTAGCTTTGTCATCAACCTTATACTCTTTCCTTCCCTATCTCCCCCCATCCTCTTCCTCCTCCTTCCTCCTCCTCTTCCTCCTCCTCCTCCTCCTCTTTTCATCCTCGTTCTCAATCCCTTCATCTCACTGCCTTATTTCCAAACTAACTATCAGATAAGTATCCTTGTCGAAGTCCTCCTTTGATCTTCCTTTAACTGAGAGCTATTTGATGTCATTGAAGTTTTGGTGGATGAACAACGGGTCTCTAAAAGCACATCACTCTTCATCCCGCGTGTCTGACTCTTAGGGGTTGGTAGACTCTCCCGGCAAATGTGTGCGGTGATGGTGTTTGCGGAAGGTAAAGTACAGGGGGTTGGTCAGTCCGGATTCCCTTGAAGAGATCGACCTATGTCCGTGAGGGCGGGAGGGGAAGGACAGAAGAACTAAACCCTCGCTTAACTTAGAATACAAACAGGATCGACTGGTACTGGCCTTCTCAGAGGTCACTCCTCTTCCTTCTCTCCCACCTCCCTTTCCCCCTCTCACTGTCTTTCCCACTCCTCCCTCCTCCTCCTCCTCCCTCCTCCTCCTCCTCCTCCTCCTCCTCCTCCTCCTCCTCCTCCTCCTCCTCCTCCTCCTCCTCTTCGATTTATTTATATTTTTTCTCCTATTGTGAAGGTCATGCATCCAAAATAGTTTCTAGAGTCCAAGTCCGTTGTGGTCGCTTGTCTTGATGGCGTTATCACGAGAAAGACTCATCCAGAGGTTTGTGTAACGCTAACTAAATGATAATGATGTCTTCTATTTTTTTTTATTATTATATATGATACATGTAATATTGTTATGACTTATGATTCAGTATCTCAGTTTATTTGGTTTGAATCCTATAACCGGGTAGCTATACAAACAGGGAAGGCTTTTTCGTTATGAATACCGTGCGTCATTACCACAGGTCTGTAGTCACTAAAAATCCAGATACCTTGTCTCATGATAAATGTTACAGTGAGTTTGTTCCTGTAAGTAAACACAGACGCATCTCACGTTGTTAGCGTTCGTCCTCCACGGGTGAAAGTGCATCATTGGGTGATTTCAAATTCTCTTGAATACTTTATGTAAGTTGAACAATTTGCTGTCAACTTCTTCAAGGAAATTTTTTTTTGTATATACGACTTCTAATGAGCATGGTGAGTTGTTGTCCTTGAGTCAGTGAGGAAAATGGGTAAATGTTTCAAAATTAGTTAATCCTCTGATTTAAGAGTCATAACTATTAGCCTCAGTTTGATCCAAGGAAACACACACACACCCTTTCCGTCCTCGCCCAGCTGGAGGTCAACATCCTGCCTAATACGACGAAGCCTCAAGCTGTGGTGTTGGTCTGCGCCGCCCACGTCACCACGAAGGCTAAGTAATGCAAGGCTCGACCACGACACATCACTTGCAGGTCTACGTTATAGTTTAACAAGACTTGCAATCATCTTTGGACGGATTTCTGGATCGACAGAATATCACTACATACATAAATCTTTTTACATTCCTCCAAATTCGTGGCAGGACACGTGAGGGAGGGAGTTACGCCGTGTTGGACTCAGACAAACTTGCAGCTAGTGTTGCCTGTTTGCTTCTGACGGCGCTCAACTTAATTTCCACATCAAACAAAAGTGTATTTTATTCGTACGTAGGAGAGCATGTTAAAAGTGAGAGCTTAGTTGTAGGTGTATATTTTCTGCTGGATATTTTTCTACATCACAAACCGTTTGGCGCCAATATGCTTTATGGAGGCTAAGATGGACTGCCTCTTGCCGTTATTTGGCTTAGGTTTAGATTTTTAGCACCTTTTTCAAGACTACTTTTTTAGAGGTTGCGTTAACTTTCCTGCCACATTGTTCTACTGTTCCGTCCTTGACATTCTCCCTTTGTACTGCATCACCATGACGAGCTGAAGGGGAAGTGTACTAGGTATAAGGCGAGGGTCAGTTGGCAGAACATAAAGCAACAACACCACACCACACCACGCCACGCCGGCAGCACAGACATTGGCCAGGGTGAGTCATGTAGGCCAGGGGCGAACGTGATTCAATATGCAAACCGAGATAACAAACAACTTGACACCGAGACAAGGACAAGGGTTAGTGGAGAGCTTTTACAGGGAACAAGGGGAAAATGTCAACTCTCTTTTTTTATGGTTTATATTTGGTCTGGGAGTGGAGCACATGCATCAGTAACAAGCTGGAGGGAGGGAGGGACGCGCCAATTCTCTCTAGTTTATATTTATACCTAGGAATTGGATCTTAAAATATGATGAAGTCTACGAAATCCCAGTAAAGAAAATTCAATTAACACGACTGACTTACTACAATATCTAGAGTAAGAAACTGTGGAGACGGATAAAGTACGGAATGTTTTTTTTTCTTCTTATATATATAGGTTATCGTAAACTATTTCTTATATATTTTTTTTGGTTATGTATCTCCAGGTACAATACAATACAATACAATACAGTTGACCTTGGCTGACAAAAGCCTGACACAGCGTTGGGGGGGAGAGGGGGGCCGGGGTGGGGGGGGGAGATGACCACACCACCACACCACGCCACGCCACGCTGCAAGGGAAAGTGGGCACGTCAGGTCAAATAAAGGGTAGCCGGTCTGGGGGGGGTGGTGTTGGGGGATGTTTGGCTTTAGTCAATAACCCTGAATGGTGGGGGGGGGGCGGCCAGCTAGTCACGGCGCACGCTATACCGAGAAGTAGACCCAACGCTGTTATGAAATTATTAGTAGCCACCACCTTCCCTCCCACCTCTTTCCCTCCCATCACCTTCCCTCCCATCACCTTCCCTCCCATCACCTTCCCTCCCATCACCTTCCCTCCCATCACCTTCCCTCCCAGAACCGTAATTACGTGAAAGAAAGAAAAAGTGGAAGTCCTACGAGCCTTCATTGGGCGAGTAGATATAACCAGAGGACGGAGCTCAAGCAAAAAGTGGTCTGGATGAGGAAGGAGAAGGAGGAGGAGGAGGAGGAGGAGGAGGAGGAGAGAGAGAGAGAAGAGGAAGAAATGGAGGAGGAAGAGGAGGAAAACAAGAAGCGAGTGACCTTGGGAAAACCCGATCGCTTATAGGCACGGTCTCACGAAGGTCATCTGGTGAGGTACTCCAGGTGTGTGTTCGTCTCACGGGAAGGCGATCACATGGGTTGAAGGATAGAGGGAGTGAGCAGCCCTAGCTATGCCTCCTTAGAATCAGGAACATATTATAGGTTTCTCGTCTATATTTTTGTCTCTTCCCATCCTTGTTATCATAGTTTTGTCATATAGTTGCTTCACGGTATAGGGGAGCGATGCATTAGGTAAAGGTAGTAATGTTATGCTGATGTTTTTGATGGTGAAGTTTGTGAGAATAATGCAAGTCTGTGTTGAGTGGTAGTAGTGAATGCATGATTATCTAAAATTTGTGCCGGCGTGTCTTAAATGGAGGTATTTTCAAGGTTACTTAAATCGAGCTATGCAGTTATACCACGTAAGGTGTGTGTGTATTCAAGACAGTTACTTTACTCAGCATACAGCCGGTTTATTATAATTTTATCTGATACATTTTGCTTACTAATAGTGTCTGTGATGTCTCAGTAAATGATATTTCTTATTTACTTGACAGACCTGTAACATATTTTTTGTTTGTAACTGAACTGAATAAGGTGATGGGCGAGGCTGACTAATAAAGGTGCACGTGATGGATTACTTCTATTAACAAAAGTAATAACGATCTTGATGTAGGAAAAGGTTAATAAGGAACGCTGGTGTATGTATGCATAACACGCCCCCCCTCCCACCCACCCCTCACGGTACGGCAGACACGCACGCACGCACGCACGCACGGAGAATAGACTGTGTACATTGATGAGCAGCAGCCAGACAGATAGACAAACAGACAGACAGACAAACAGAAAAAGATCAATAAATAGGAACACACAAAGACAGACAGACAGACAGACAGAAAAAGATTGATAGATAGGGACAAACAAAGACAGACAAAGACAGTCTACCTCACGTATTGCTCACCACGTGGCAATAAATGATAAAGCTGATGATAAAGAAGATAATGTTTACACCACAATTTACACCCGGATACAATGATGGTACAAAGGAGTACAAAGGAAGAACAGACAGCAACAGTCCTACTAGACCTAACGAGGCTGTCTGTTTAGCTACACTACTACTATAATATTGACTTGATAGAGACAAAACGAAAGCAAAGTAAATGGGGGAGAGAATGTTACATACGCCTTGCTAATACATATAATATCATGCTTGGACATCAAACGGAGTGCATAAAATTACTTGTCTCTATACTACATATTGCAACCTTTTACTGCAATTATGTAATGTAAAAAAAGAGAAAAAAAAACTTGAATGAATAAACCAAAAAAAGATGGGAAATAACTGTGTTTAAGCTGCATCATAAACCTTCGCAGTGGCCTTGAATCTTAACTAAAACACAGTCATTAGTGCGTTAAATGCCGCATCTTCACATTTACTCCCACAGTTTTAAAGGGAAAACAACTGACTCTCTTCTTCAGGTGTACTGTGGAACGACCTTGAGCAAGCCAAGCAGCAAGTGAGGTGACAAAAGACTCGAGTATCGTCGCTATTAATCAAGGAAGGCAGTAAGAAAGACTATTATTTATGTAGCAAAGATGATCTATAAATTTTCTTTAACCTGCCTGCTTCGTGCGTGTAACAGATAATTATGTGCCTGTCCCGTCAATATTAGCTTAATATTTGTTTTTCTTTCTACTATATTTCTGTCCAACGCCAATCATAAATACATACATACAAGAAGAAAAATATTGAGATTGACAAATGAGCTTTTCATTAACGTCACTTTCATGAGGATAAAATGTATAGATAATCCACACAAAGTTAAGATAAATAAATGTAAGCTTATTAAATTTTAGTAATAGGTATAATGAGCAAGATTGATTCCATAATAATAAGTCAACACGAGCTTACAATTTGCTTAGGAGGAAGAGGAGGAAAAGAGGAAGAGAAAAGGATAAAGGGAAGAAAAAAAAGAGGTGGTGGGTTTAAGAGGAGAAGGAAGAGGAGGAGGAAAAAAGGAGGAGAAAAGGAAAGGAGGACAAAGAAGCAGGAGGGAGAGAAGGAGGAAAAAATGGAAGAAGAGGAAGAGAAGATAGAGTTGGAGCAAACTGAGAGGGAAGAAAATAGAAGATGAGGAGCGGGAGAAGAAAAGAAGATAAAGGAGCGATGAAAAACGAAAGAAGGAGCGAAGAAAGAGAACGAGGATTTATTGCAAACATAAATTTAGGGTACCTGAGGGTCACTGAATTCATTACAGGCAAGAATGGACACGACACGAAGAAGTAAGAGCATACTAATTGCCCTCAGAAGAAGCCAAAATAGAGAACTTAAAATATATATATAAAAAAAAATAACATTAACCTGTGCGTAAGAGATGGAGCTGCACGTTCCTTGTTCCAGCAGGTAATGATGCAGAGCCAAGTACGGCGTGGTTAAGAGGGTGCACGTGTAGTGAGGATGGTACACGGATTATTGCAGGATATACGCTTGATAATTGTGGTTCCTGTGGCCACTGTATATAGGCGAGTACGTCAAGGAGGAGGAGGAGGAGGAGGAGGAGGAGGAAAAGGAGGAGG
>JAPQNM010000043.1:1557163-1567163 GCA_029783475.1 Metacarcinus magister | reverse complement strand
TTGTGTTTTGAGCTATGTAATAGTGAGAAATCAATACTTAAATTCCGTACGTTTTGCACAGAAACTTGAATGGGGATAGAGATATCTGTAATTTAAGAGATAACAAGTTACTTCAAAAACAAGATAGACTTTTTGGTATTTTTTGTTATTGCTGAAAAAATAAATGAAACTACCGGTACATAATATAAAACTGCCTTGTTTCTTGAGTGTGGCGACGAGGCTTAGGGTCGACAATAGGTTTTGCCTCATTTATTTACCTGTGATCACGAGGATATGGTGATGGATCGTCCAGTCGTGTGTGTATGTAGCTTCATGGTTGGAGAAACAAGTCTCGTATGATTGTCGTGACTGTAACAATGTGGCGAGGTGAGACTCACTCCAATTATGTAACATTAGAGGTTCTGAGGTTCTGAGGTGGGAGATGAAGGGGACGGTGATGCTCCCACGGTATGTCGCAAGCAGGATCTTCGTTGACCTTGGAACAGTTGAGGTCAAAAGGTCAGATCACCTTGCCTTAACTCGGAAATGTTAGGGAAGGAAAAAAGTTAATGAAAATTTAACTATATATAGGGAGAGACATACAGATAGACAGACAGACAGAGAGACAGACAAAAATACTATGTTGATCAATACAACAAGTTAATATAAGATTCCAAAGTTAGTGGAGATGCAATTTGAATCTGCACACCATGGAGGAGGTGAAGAGTGGAGTCGTGCAGCAGACGGCCGGCATCATGTAAGCTGGTGTGAGGGAGCGCGGGACTTGGAGGGACTTGGCGGGAAGGGAAGCGGGAAGGAGAGGAGGCACTATAACGGAAATGACTCGGGAATTTCTGAATACAAGAAAAATCCAAATTCGACAAACTCCACCCAGTTGTTACCACTCCTTGTATAGTGTAAAGGAACACACACGAGGGACAGAACATGATGCAAGGAACAGTAGTGACCATGTTCTTGCAAGCTCCTCACGTCACAGTCACTGACTCGCTAATGAGGAAAAATCATAATGTTTACTCTTTATTTTATTATATTACACGGATGTTTGCTGACGGTGACGGGGAGGACACTATCTACTTCTTCCATCTGCGGCAAAGGTGACATAGAAACAATGCAAACAGCGGGACAAAAGGTGACAGGGAGGGAGCAGTAGCGTGTCTCTGCTTCAAGGGACAGGAACAAGTGAAGGACCTTGGACTCCACCACCACCACCACCACCACCACCACCACCACCACCCACACTTAGATGGGTTTGTCGTCCGGTCTTCAGACACTCACCAGATGATCAACTGCGATGGAAAGATATTATCTCTCCTTTTCCTTCCTTTCCTTTTACCTCACCTATAATTCCTCTGCCTTCTCTTCTATCTCTCTCCTCCTCTTCCTCCTCCTCCTCCTCCTCCTCCTCCCACAACTAATCTAGCGTCTAATTCCCCGTCATACTCAGTCATGCATACGTATTGCAAGTCGGGCATGAGCTTGCACATTCGATAAATCATGGCAACAATGAAAGAACCTGAACTAACTGTTTGCCTTGACGTATATTACATCCTGCTACAAGGAAAAAAATAATTTACCCTTAAGGTGAAGTATAAATAAAGAGTAAGCACACAGGGGATTTTTTTTCACCACCATCGCTCGCCACAGAAGGATTGTGTATACGTGGTGTCTTCCCGCTAATGTTCTCTTTTTTTATGGTTGTTTATACACCTGCCGGAACTACCTAGTGCTTGCCATATCCTCTTCTCTCCCCTAACCCTCGGCTGGGACCTCTCATCACTACAACCGCATCTAACAAAAAATAATGCAACCTAACTTGGATGACGCAGTGCAATGCAGACACCATGACAGGATATAGATAGATTAACAGATAGATAGATAGATAGATAGATAGATAGATAGATAGATAGAGAGAGAGAGAGAGAGATGTGATATTGTTTAGATAAGTTGAAGTTGTCATTACTCTTGCTCTACTTAGGCACTGAGGCGACAAGATAACAAACAAGCAAATGCAGACTGACATATGATATAATATATAGTTTTTATCTAGTGTTATATTTTTTTTTATGTATCATACTATCTCATGACTTTATTGGCATTTTATTGATCTTAAATATATTGTAAGATGAATACTAACAGGATATCAGACACCGTTTTGCCAATCAACGCTCCGTCACTAACAACTAAATACCTGAAGAGAATTTTACTCACACTAGAAAATATTTGCATTGATCCCGCACTATGTTTTCTTTCAATTTAAATAGAAAACTCCCTTCAGTCTGTACGGATGTAATAGTTTAAAGGGAGACGAGGATCTGACTGCCTTGAGACGACTAGATAAAATTAAATTAAGTATATTTTTGTTTGTCTCATGCAGGAAACAGACGTCGTAAAAATAATCAAAAGGTGGGAATTACACGTACATTAAAGGAATGAAATCTTTGAGTCGAGTCGTTAGGTTGTATTCGAAATAGAAGGTAAATCCCAGTCCCCTTGGTGGTGGTCAGTGGGGTCAAGGAGAGGAAATGAAGCCGATTCGAAAGAAAGGTTCGGTCACGCACTTACCAGGATGACCGTCAATAAATACCCAAGAAAAGTTACACCAGATTATAAGAAACTATATTTTAATTCTCTTTTGTTTTCCTACTTAATGTGTACACCTGTTCCTTATATTTAAACTCACCTCATCGTAAAATATTTGTACATAACTAACACGTAAGAATAAATTAATAAACAAAGGAATAGGTAGATAGATCATGAGAGGGAAGCACCGAGTCTGATCGAAAATATACACATATGCATCACGTTTCACGATATCACAGCAATTGTTATGCCTGTGTGTGTGTGTGCCTGTGTATGGGTGTATGTGTGTGTGGACTTACCTTTTAAACATTAATCAACACAACCACAAACACCACATCACGCCTCCCTCCAGACTGTGAGTGGCATTCAATAATTGATCCACACACGGCATGTTTTTTGTCCCACTAGACCTTTACCCTCACCTCCCTGACCGTCCCTTTTCAAGCTGACCAAAGGGTTGTGGAAGGAAAAGAAAAAAAGACAAGAGGGCTTTCCAGGTCACCAAGTCTCTCCAGGCATTTCCCTTTTGTAGAAACTAAGGTTAATCCCTTGACTATTTTTCCTCATGCCATCGAGTATTCCTATTTCCCTGAATAGTTCTCGTGTCTCCCGCTAGGAGAAACCGGCTTACCACTTCAGACGTACATATAAATAGAAAAAAAAATCTATATATATATACAAATACGAAGGGGAAAAAAATAAGAACCTCGGTTTTCCCCAAGGTTGATCCTGGCGGACGTACAAAAAAGGCAACTTGTACCTCAGAAGATGTTAGTTAAAATAAAGAAAATACAAGATAAAAAAAGAATCCACCGCTTCTCAACTCCGGATGCGGATGAAGAGGAGAGGAGAGGCTGTAGGGGCACTGGGACTCCTGCGAACGAGACTCCGCCGGTTCTAGGAGGATGTCAGGCGCCGCTTAGAGGAAGGAACTTCCGCAGTGTTGCCAGATAAAAGTGTCCTTGGGAGGAGGTCTTGGGTGTCACTCACGAGGGTTCTATAATACCTTGTACTCCTCCCATAATTGTACTAAATGTCACTGGTGGAGCAGAACTGGATTGACTGTGTGTGACTGTCTCTTTCTCTCTTTTTTTTTCTCTCTTGCTCTTTATCTCTCTCTCACTCTCTCACACACACACACACACACACACACACACACGCGCACACACACACACACACACACACACACACACACACACACACACACACACCACACACCACACCACACACACACACACACACACACACTTCTCCTTTCACAAGATGAAATTCAAAGGAAGCTGTGAAATCAAAATCAGGTCATCTTAAACGTGACTGAAGCATCCTGGAGGTGTGTGACAGCAGGGTTGGAGGTGGAATTCCCTAGAGAGAGAGAGAGAGAGAGAGAGAGAGAGAGAGAGAGAGAGAGAGAGAGAGAGAGAGAGAGAGAGAGAGAGAGAGAGAGAGAGAGAGAGATGTGAACACTATGAATGAAGTTAGATCACTCCTCCATCGTACCTGAATAAGCCCAAGGGGAAGGGTAGCTCGTGGTTATCAGCTGCCGTGCCGTGCGTACTAATAAGTAGGAGAGGAGTAGAGAGGAGAGGAGAGGAGCGTAGGTGAGGAGAGGAGAGCGGAGGTGAGGAGCGTCGCGTCGCCCATTGATGCAGATGAGTGTTAAACTATGTGATAAAAATTGACATGTGTCGTTCCTCATTGTCACATCACCATAGTTATCAGATGTTACTTATCAGTTTTCTCTCTGTTTTAAGACATTTTTATTTGTATATAAGGTATGTGGGGCCTTTTTATCAATATATTGTTTACATTCTGTCTCTGTTGCAAGTGTACATAGTATTTTCTCTCCGTGGTGTGCGGTGAAACAAAGAAGAGGAGGGAGGTTAGGTTAGGTTAGCAAAGAAGAGAGGGTGGGAGGGAGGAGCCACCTAACTGTTTGACTAAGCGATCTGATAAATAAAGGAAGGAGTAGGTATAGCCAAGTGAAGATTAACGGAATGGACCTTCACTGTCCGACTTAATGACTGACTGGCGACAGGTTTGCTGCGAAACTAATTGACGGGTTGATAAATGCAAGGTGTCCAATTGTCCACGAATGACTATTTGTAGAGTGGATGGTGACACACGCAAATTCTTAGCTACCAGTCGTGTGCATTAGGCTACTTGTCCTTCTGTCCTTCTCTTCCGTGCTTCACTAAAAGGCAGAATCATGTCTAATGTCACATTTTCAGGTGGCCAAAATTTCTTACATTATTTTCATGAATGAGGTTGTGTGAATTCAATTTAAAACTGTATAACCTATTTCAAACTGTCATCACAATATTCTTTTTACACCAAAACGTCAACCAACACCTTCAAATGACAAGTTATATATATATATATATATATATATATATATATATATATATATATATATATATATATATATATATATATATAAATACAATCTTATGAAGACAACATCCACCGTTTCCCAGATAAATCAAATTCTATTGACAAAAATATCTCAAAGAAAAAATAGAACTCGTATAAGAACTCCCTTTGTTATCTTCCCACCATCAGTTCGGGATGTGAAGCTTCAACCCGTGAACAGCCACACTAATGCTCACATCCTGCTGAAGGGAGGAACTGTATGGAAGATTGAAGAAAAATAACAATGGGAAAAAAACAGTGAATGGATGGACTCTCCCACTCTGACGGGGGGAGAGGCGAGGGAGGGAGGGAGAGGTCAAGAGGGGAAGGGAAGGAAGAGAAGGTGGAGGGGGCAAGGATAGGAGGAAGAAGAGAACGAAGTGTAAAAGGAAATAAAACAAGAGGAAGAAAGGTACGAAGTGGAGGTAAAGTCACATTGAGTCATAGCATTTTTCTTGAAGTTCAAACATAAAAACAAAAACAATGAAATAACAATAACATGTTGCCAAAATATGAACTAAACCAGACTCAAAAATATTATGATTCCTCTCTTCCTTTTTCCTCCTCCTCCTCCTTCCGTTCCCCCTCTTCCTCCTCCTCCTCCTCCTCCCCCTCCTCCTCCTCCTCCTCCGCTAAATAAACGAGAAAATTATAAATGCAAACAGCTCCATCACCTTAACATACATTACTCACGTCTCCATCCTCTCTCTCTCTCTCTCTCTCTCTCTCTCTCTCTCTCTCTCTCTCTCTCTCTCTCTCTCTCTCTCTCTCTCTCTCTCTCTCTCTCTCTCTCTCTCTCTCGCACGCACGCACGCACGCACGCACGCACACATGCACACGCACAAACAAGACAGGTATGTGTATGTATATCCACTAACACACACCGCCCATATCACATCATTCATGTGCGTATAGGATAATCTGTGTGTATGTGCGCGTGTGAGGGATGATGAACATGTGTATCTGAGCGGGGGATTGGTGTGTGTGTGTGTGTGTGTGTGTGTGTGTGTGTGTGTGTGTGGTGTGGGTGAATGGGTGATGAATGAAGGAAAACATCTTGTCAGGTAAGGACACTAACACCCACTGATACGATCCTAAGCCTTCTCTACCCACCCTAAGACGAGGAGAAAGAGTGATGCGTTTTTTAGACGAGATGAAGTTGAACTGGTCCGAGGAGTGTATGAGGTGGTGGTGGTGGTGGTGATGGAGGAGGAGGAGGAGGAGGAGGATGAGGAGGAGTTGGTGGTGGTGATGGTGGTGATGGAAGAGGTGGTGGTGTTGAGGAATGAGGAAAAGAAGATGGTTTAGGGGAAATAAAAGAAAGACAAGTAAGAGGAGAGAAAAAGGAGGAGAAGGAAAAGGAAGATCAGATATCGTACTTGGTATTTCAATTTGTTTAGTTATATGTGTATTTATATTTATTTATCTTCTTTATTTGTTATGTATTCATTTACTTTTCCCAACGAGCTATATGTTATCTTTTTTCATTATCTCTCTCTCTCTCTCTCTCTCTCTCTCTCTCTCTCTCTCTCTCTCTCTCTCTCTCTCTCTCTCTCTCTCTCTCTCTCTCTCTCTCTCTCTCTCTCTCTCTCTCTCTCTCTCTCTCTCTCTCTCTCTCTCTCTCTCTCTCTCTCTCTTTTTATCTCTCTCTCCTCCTTAGATATAAAGTGACATGTTTGCAAAGAGATTATTGCTAACCCAAGCTTTCGCCGTATTTTATTTATTTATTTTTTATTTTTTTATTAGAAGGCTAGGTGGTGGGAATGAGCGTAGTGTAGTGGTGATAATAGTGGTTAGCGGGTGGGTGAGGGATTGGATTGGGGATGAGGAGGGTGAAGGTAGGGTAGGTAACAGAGGTGGTGGTGGTGGGGAGTGTTGGGGTTAGTGGGGGAGGGTGGAGGGCAGGTAGGTGTTGGAGTGACTCAGAAGTTAGATATGACGCTAACAAAAGGAGGAAAAGGGGTATAGAAAAATTATCAATAGTATGCTGGTTTTATACTTTTATATTACTTGTTATTTTCCATTACCACAAACAACAATCACTTCCATCCTTCCTCCTCACTATCCTCATTACTTTTTGGCGTCATTATAATGGTGTTCCTGCTACATACATACGCATCGTTTTGATTATAGTAGAATGTGAGCTTATCTATAGGATTTTAATAGAACTTTCGTCATAGAATTGAGCAGAGTCGCGGCGCAGATCACACGGGCGGCTGGACGAGAAGATATTAGGAGGCGATAAGAGAAACCGTTCTGTCGCGTCAGATTAACTTCTATAGAACGAAGAGGAGTGTGTGTGTGGGAGAGGGGGGCTTGTGTGTGTGTGTGTGTGTGTGTGTGTGTGTGTGTGTGTGTGTGTGTGTGTGTGTGTGTGTGTGTGTGTGTGTGTGTCCTTTATTAACCCATCTGTCCTTCTTTTCTTTCCTACTTTCATTCTTTCCCCTCTCCTCCTTGTTCTTTCTTTACACGACCTTCGAGTTCCATCTTTTGAAAACAGTGGACGCCAAGTAACTTCAGTGAGGTAAAGAGAAGAAGGGAAAAAAAATTGTTGAAAAAATAAATAGAGTATATCTCAAGACACTCAACACTTTAACTATAATATAACACAAGAAAATATATTGAAAAATTCACATATTTCTAAAGAGGAATTAATCCTCCTCCTCTTCCTCCTTCTCCTCCTCCTCATTTTTCCTTACTTCATTATTATAATCATCATCATCATCATCATTATTATCATCATCATCAATACAACAGCACCTGACCTCCATCCTTCCGCTCCAACATTCTTTATTCTTTTTTCCCTTGTTCTCGTTTACTATATCCTCTAACCACCGTTACTGTCTGCAATGGCATGTCCTTTCTCACACTTTCTTTCTTTTTCTTTCTTTTGAGCCCAGTGTATTAGGATGTTTTTTTTTTCTTTTCTTTTACTCATTGTATTCCTTACTATGAAATATTATCTTTTTTCTTTCTCTTTGTGTGTGTGTGTGTGTGTGTCTGTGTGTGTGTGTGTGTGTGTGTGTGTGTGTGTGTGTGTGTGTGTGTGTGTGTGTGTGTGTGTGTTTATATTACTTGCGATTGTGTCATTTTTGTTGCTTTGTTCCAATCTGATTGTCTGTCTGTCTGTGTTTTTTCCTCTCTTTCTTTCTTATCTCTATCTCTTTATCTCTCTATCTCTCTCTCTCTCTCTCTCTCTCTCTCTCTCTCTCTCTCTCTCTCTCTCTCTCTCTCTCTCTCTCTCTCTCTCTCTCTCTCTCTCTCTCTCTCTCTCTCTCTCTCTCTCTCTCTCTCTCTCTCTCTCTCTCTCTCTCTCTCTCTCTCTCTTCTTTTTTTTCTCTCTTTTTCTGTATATGGAAGCAAATAAAACATAAGCATTTCATACCGTCATTGTTTGCAGACGAGTATACACACACACACACACACACACACACACACACACACACACACACACACACACACACACACACACACACACACACACACACACACACACACACATCCTGAGGTAATACCCACATACCTCAGAATTCATGGTGCACACGTAACTAATGTATCGATTACACACACACAGAAACAAAAAACGACAATGGAGCATTTTTTTCCTGGATTAATTTGACACGTTTTTGATCCACGTCCAGTGTTATGTGACTCCTCGACCTTGGCCTTGAATGTGTTTTGGGTTTTTCTTTACCTACTCCCTCTCTCTCTATCTCTCTTTTTTCTCTCTCCCTATTCTATTTAACCATTTTTATTTGCGTAACCTTTTCGAAACTTCAGAAAATACAACATTATTAATTTTAGATAACATAATAATAATAATAATAAACACGTATTCACTACTTTCTTTCCGTCAAACTCACAAACATCAGAACAGCAAGGTAAAAAAGATTCAATTCAATTTCTACACACACACCGAAGATCAAAAAAATGGAACCACAAACAAATTATAATCAATTGAAAAGTTAATATGAATACCAAAGTTGACATAGATATTGGACCTCCTCCTGCATCAACAGCGAGGAAGGTCCATTGAGTACAGGAATGGGTGGGGAAGTTATGTATCCAAATATAGTATTGTAGTTTGCTGTAGTCTGCTGTAGCGTTGAGCCGGCGGAGTGCTGGGTGCTATAGTTAAAAAAATAAATACCATCCCAATGCATATGATGGGCGGTGTCTTCCTTGCCCGTCGCTGTGTGCGTGAGGGCAATGCAATCATGGGTACAACACAGCCGGCTCTTTCCACCCTAACACCCGGAGCCAATTGCGATATTTGAGGGAAATGACTTGCAAGAATATTTTTTTGTTCCCTGGGTAGCAATAGGCAAACGTGACGCGATGTCTGGCTCGGGTACTGTAGGGGAGTTGAAGATTAAGTCAACATAGAGAGAGTGAGAGACAGAGGTACTATAAGACTGACGATGAAATGGATGGAGGTAATGTTAGGAAGCAGGGAAGGTCCTTGTTAGGTTAGGTTAGGTTAGGTTAGGTTAGGTAGTCTTTGCATGTAACTAGAGAATGTTGTGATTGGTGATCAGTTTGGCTCCTTAACATTACAATCCTGGCTCCTATAATGAATTGAAACGGAGATCAGCTCACCTGTGTAAAGGCTCTGATGCAACACTAACACTGTGCCGAAAATAACTTAGGCGTTTTTTATATATCTTGTGGTGATAATGAAGGTGAAACGTGAGAGACGAAGGGTACAACCATATGTGCTTACTCATCTTCCATCCCACAACATTTTTTTGTACTTCTCTCCAGCCTAAACACACAGGATTGGCAGACAGTACACGACCAGAGCAAAGAGTCACTAACAATAGATGTCAGTGGGTTTCCCTAGAGGCAATGGGTAAACCGCAGAGGTCACCCTTGAAAAACCATGCCCTTGACTGTGAGTGGCCACGTGGAGGGTTTTCGATGTGCTTGAGAGGCTGTGAAGAATTATGCTGACGCTCCTTCGTGTATGAGGTTACGGCAACTAAACAAACATAGATGTGGGGAAGACTGA
>JAPQNM010000043.1:1532163-1552163 GCA_029783475.1 Metacarcinus magister | reverse complement strand
AAGGGACGTGATTTGCGCTTTACTTTGGGTTCTAGTGAAAATATGTCGATAAATACTGGAAGGTTTAGCTAGAGGGCGGCGAAGACTATTTGTCCTAATTATGTTAGCTCGACATACTCTTATTAATGTTCACTGTTTTTCTGTTGTGAATTTAATACCTCGCCTAATAATCTTATAAGCCTGAATTTATAGCTTTAGATTGTAAAAGGAGATATTATAAGCTTGAAGTCCAGGGGCAAAGAAAGTAGATTTATGTCTTTTTGAAGTTGTAGGAAGGAAGTTTGAGGTGGAAAGTATGTGAAGACTGTGACTCATGATATATTTTTGTTTAGCAATGACTCAAGGAAATGACATAATGTGAAAGAAAAAGATTAATCGTAACCATAAGAACATCAGAAAATAAGGAGGCTGCAAAAGGCCAGTTGATTTACACAAGGCAGCTCCTGTGCACCTAACACTTACCATTACAAAACATATCTGTCACAACGACTTCAACTTATCTGAAAATGTGGGTAACGAACGACCTTTCTTACTCGTAATAGATCAATGTAATCAGTTTAATATTGCTTTCTGTCTTCCATGGAAATTATGTATATGCTTGAGTGACTTGCATTTAATTGAAGAAGAAAGAATGATTGAGAAACTTTGTGAGGTGATTTAAGAAGACGTTAACATAGTTTGTGTCGTATTAATATTATTCCCTCGATTTTCACCATGATTGGCCATGTTTTTTTCCCCCCCTACTTAGTCTTCCTTGACAGTGTTACAGGGCAGCATTTAACATTAAAAAAAAATATATTAAAATGTAAAATCAAAAGCAAGAAAGAACTTGAGCCTAATACTAATACCGTTTGCAAGGTTTATACCAAAGCTACGCGCCTTCCCGTACACTGTCACACACCTTTTCGTAAATCAAGATACAATTCTCACATCTAAACTCCTATCCCAAACTTTTTTAATAACATAGATTTTCTTTGAAGTGTGTGTGGTTTTTCCAAGTCTTCGAAAACATCCCAAAACTTCTCTCCGTTCCACTGTGAGAAACATTTAATTGCATTCCAGGTACCCACAAGACCGAGACCAGTGTTACGGGAAAATGATATCGTCCCCCTCTCAGCTACGGCACGTCTCCTATTGTCCCTTCACCTCGGAATTAGCTGTATCGAGGGCAAGAAAGTGATACCACCGGCCACTCCCTCTTCTTCTCCTTCTCGCCTTTCCAAATCACCTCACCATCCTCGCCAAGACCCACCTCGGTGCAAAAACATGGTTAGTCTTTATGTTACATGCATTCTGAAGGTGAAAATGGCAGGTTTACTATCGGATTAGTTATCTCCGTTGGGGGTTGAGAGGTGTTTCTGCAACGTCCGACACGGCGCTGCGGGGACTGGCTTGACCGAGGAGCCGATATGGTGTTGATGTGAAGAAAAGAAAGATGATGGGATGCGAGGTAAAGTAAGTAGTAAAGATACAAAGGGAATGTAACTAAGGTAGAGTTAGGTTGAGTGATGAAGAGAGAAATGTGTGGGCTTGGCGAGGTGATAACATAGATGTGTGATTTAAAAGTGAAGGGAACTAAGTGAGGATGATTGATCAGGTGAGGAGAGGTGACCTAAGAGGGGAGGGAGGAGGGTAAGAATTGGTGGTGGTCGCACAAGAAGTCTGGTGTGGAAGGGTGCATAAAGGAACGAGGGACAGGTTAGAGATAAAGGAATATTTGATGGTTAGACTAATATGTAAGTGTGTGTGTGTGTGTGTGTGTGTGTGTGTGTGTGTGTGTGTGTGTGTGTGTGTGTGTGTGTGTGTGTGTGTCTTCTTGGTACACGAAAGTTGAATTCCTTGCGAGAGAAAAATTTCATCACGCATTCAATTACCATCTGTACTAAACTTTACAATTTCAAAACCCTACATCACCTTAGTTTAGTGTTTTTGTGATGGGTACTGGTGAAAACATGTTTAATCAACGAACGAACACACACACACACACACACACGCACAAGAGTAAAAGGAAATATTAAAGTATAGTCATCACAAAGGTCACGGACACAAAACCACCATTTACCTGCAGGAGGCATCAGAGAAAGTGCAACAACGAAGTAATCAGAAACACACTGCTGCGAAAACCTCGTCCGCCGCTCCCTCCCCCTGACGACTCACTCCTTGCCTCCCTACGACCCTCACAACCCTCTGCCCACACGCCCCAGTGCCCCAATGACCAGCTACCCTTGCTACTTGACCTTGACCTGACCCTCACACCATAACACAGTGCTCTCCTGACACAGTGATGATGCTTTTTCGTTGCCTTGACCTGTTATCTTCATGGTCACGAGAGAGAGAGAGAGAGAGAGAGAGAGAGAGAGAGAGAGAGAGAGAGAGAGAGAGAGAGAGAGAGAGAGAGAGAGAGAGAGAAAGAGAATGACAGACAGATAGGCAGTTAAACAGACACACAGTCAGTCAGAACAACAGACAGACAAAACAACAGGCATATATAAAACAGACAGGCAGACAGAAGAAGCAGACATAAGAATATATATAGATACAGATGCAGAGAAATAGACAGACAAAAAAAGAAGATAGAAGTAGAATATCTTAATTTAAATCTTGTCTGTATATTCAAAAGGAGAAAGACTCCTCTCCCACGTGTATGAGCGAATTCCATAATTAAAGCAATTATTTAAGCCAGTGGCCACGAGATGTGTGAGCCCCCAGAGTTGCCCTTATCATTGAAGTGACCTCAGGTATCAAGAGAGTTGACAGCTTGACGGCTGGCTCGGCACAGCGCACCATTTTCATAATTTAATGGTGTTATCATCAACTCACCTTTCTCCACAATTATCAACTCTGCCGGTGGGAAGTCCATGAACCTGACGCATTAGAAGTTCGATAATGCATTATTTATTCCCTTTCACTTTCTATTTGAATACCTAAAATGGATTAATAAATGTGTATTATTATTCTGTGGCTTCTTAACGTAGAGTAAGATTTTTCTATAGCCATTATACATTATCTCAACGCTCGAAAACTTGTACGATATAAATGACGTTCTCCAGTAAGTTTCTCTGGCACTGCCTTACCGGGAGGACAGATGGAGGCACTTATAGAGGAAGGCGAAGTGAGGGACGCGACAGGGATGGTATAACCCACTTCTATCCAACGAAATAGAAACATAATCGAAATTATCTCAACGTCAGTATGATTTAACGTAACCATATAGGTCCTCCTTTTTTTGTCATGTAAAACTATACCCGTTGGTAAGAGAAACTAAGCTCTTTGGATACAGGTGAGAAAAATAAGGGAGAGGTGCTTATCAAGTCGACGTTTTGTGCGTGTTCCTAACCTTGACACAGTGCTGACTGGGCTCGAAGGAAGGAGGGAAGGAGGAAAGGAGTGACACAATAGCGGAGAGAAGGGAGGGTAAGAAGGAGAAAGGAGAAATGAGGATATAAGTTCCAGGAAAATGACTCGACACGAAGAAAGAGGGGAGATCTGAAGGAAAGAGAAGATGAGAAGATAACAGTCAAGAATAATAATATGAAGAAAGGCATACATTATGATAGGAAAAAAAATCAGTTCACAGAGGAGAAGTTTGAAGACAAAGACTTAATAATAAAGGAAGAAGATGGAGATGAAAAGAAAGAAAGAAAAACGGACGAAACAATACAAAGGAACATCAAACAGAGTGAGAGAGAGAGAGAGAGAGAGAGAGAGAGAGAGAGAGAGAGAGAGAGAGAGAGAGAGAGAGAGAGAAAGAGAGAAGAGAGAGAGAAGAGAGAGAGAGGGAGAGAGAGGGAAACTAGCTAGGGAAAGGAGGCCACGGTGCAGTTAACATTTGTCAACAAAGAGCCTGAGGGTGGGTAAGCGGACGGTGACCTCGCTCCAGCCCTCATCTCTCTCTCTCTCTCTCTCTCTCTCTCTCTCTCTCTCTCTCTCTCTCTCTCTCTCTCTCTCTCTCTCTCTCTCTCTCTCTCTCTCTCTCGGCATAATTGCACACTTTTCCAGCTACATTATTATTTTTTATGTGCTTTTCCCACTTTCCTTTTTTTTTTTTTATTTCGCCAAACTCGCTCCCTCTTTTTCCTCCTCACATGGAAAGTTCCCATTAACATTCCAAGTTGTTGTGGGTTTTTTTTTGCATACATGTTTCATAGTTTTGCGAGGGGAGCTTTCTCACCCATTCCATTCTAACCCATTACGCTAATAACCCTCTCATTTATGGCTTGGCTTTCCCTCTCGTATAGCCAAGCTTGAGAGTACAAACCACTTAAGTGTTTACCAGACTCCTTATGTATCCTCACTTCTCATTCCTCTTTATATTCATCAAGGAAAACCAACAGCATTCACCATTTATATCCATCCTTTCTCCCTCCGTCATTCTCTCTGCCGTAGGAAAGAGCAATTCCACTCATGCTATTTACTTTCTTCCTCCGATTGTTTCCTTTGATATCCAGTCTTTCCTATTTCTTTCCCTCCGGCAGTTTCCTTACCTCCACCCCGTCCATCCATCCACTCTCTCTTTCCTTTCCCTTACTGGTCTCGTCACTGCCTACCACACGCCTACCTCATGTGGGTTCGTTTAGCCTTAAGCATCTCCGTCTTGCTTTCAGGTATGCGAGGGAAAGATTGTTTGAGGTAACGTTCTGTACTTTACTTTCTATATGCGCTTGAAGATAAGTTGCTGTATGTTATTAGTGAGTGTTGTGCTTCTTTGGTGATGTAGTTTCTGTGTTTTTATCTTTACCGCAACACTCAATTCCTGTTATAAAAGCGAGACAGTGTAATGTATATAAGTTTTTTATGTGACCGCGAATAATGAGAATAATAATAGAGGTGAAGGACATTTGTGTGTGGTGATATTGAACCGGTGATCTAAAAAAAACCACACACTGACACCTTTGATGCAACACCTTGAACTAGGGTGTCACTCGTGTGCTTCTTGTGTGTGTCTTTACGTATGTGCGTGTGCGTGTGTGTGTGTGTGTGTGAATAAGTTACCTGTCGCTAAACTGTCCTCAAGCTGTCCCACATTCTTATATACCTCTTACATCCTACCTTCTCCTTTCTCTGCCTCCGCCCTGTCGAATCCTTTTATCATTACCTTATCAATCTTCTTTGTCCCTTAATAGATTCTAACACTACAGCCTACACCCAAATGCACCTCGATATCACACCACACTTCAATCTCCTCCCTTTTTCTCCCTTCTATGCACCGTGTGGCCTTCCATTCCCTTCCTCTTTCTGGTATATACTCCTCTACACTCTTCCTTCTTCCCCTTCCTCAGCCTTCATTCCTTCCTTTTCTTCCCTGACCCTCCCACCTTTGCCCCACTTGGTTCATGCCTCCGGATCTGTCATACCCACACCCCACGCCCACCCCACACCACCCTGCAACCTAACTCCCAGCGGCGCCCTTCATCTTGGCTGAGCGAGGCGTGAGAGTCGTGTTGGCCCTTCACTTTCTCGCTTTCCAAACCTCATTTTCTCCAGGTTGTGAGAAAATTGATAGTGTGACTCCCTCCGTTTCCCCGCCTCCTGCCTTTCCCCTCCTTTCATTATCTATGATTATGCTGCCGCCTCCCTGTCACTCTCCTATCGTCCACACATACATACATACATACATACCCACACACATACATACCCACACACACACACACACACACACACACACACACACACACACACACACACACACACACACACACACACACACACACACACACACACACTAGCACACCCATCTCATCTCCTGCTTATTTAGTAGTAATAGTTTTTTTTTTTTTATCTCCCACTGCTATGACCTTTACTTCCATCTTGACTTGCGGTAGGTCACTCAGCCTAATACCATTTTATTTATTTTATTTTATTTTATTTTATTTTATTTTATTTTATTTTATTTTATTTTATTTTATTTTATTTATTTATTTATTTATTTATTTTTTTTTTTGCTTAATACCAGGACGGAACGAATCTGTGTGTTGTTCCTGACATGCACACAATAGTCATCACAGTCTCACCGTTCCTTAACACTTCCGCTCACTCGTGTTTTTGTCGTGACTCAACAATATCAACTCTTTCCTTTCTTACCTTTACCTAACTTAACCAAACCTTACCTAACCTAAACTAACCTAACCTAACCAAACCTAACATAACCTAACCTAACCTAACCTAACCTAACCTAACCTAACCTAACCTAACCTAACCTAACCTTTCTCTTCCCTCCTCCTTTTTCGATCTCTCCTCCTCATTCTATCTCTTTTCTTCCCTTCCACTACTTCCTCTTGCTTACACTCGCCTCCTCGTCCCTCCTCGTCCCTTCTCCTGACCTCTGCCACCTTCTCTGCAGTAGGTACGTGGCTCAGAGTGGCTCGGGGGTGACGGGAGGGCGCGATGTAAGTGATAGCCAGCCAGTTTTTGCCGCATCAGTGCCCGAGGTAGTGTTCTGTAGCCACTCAGAACTACCCATCATTTGTCTTCTCTCACCTCTTAGCTGAGTCTTTCTAATGGTTTAATGTGGCTCAACATTAGTTAAGTTAATGAAAGGTGTCAAGAGGCGCCATCATCCTCGTGTCCCACAAGACGGCTGGCAGGACGTCTTTATCGTGGGTTCTGCCAGATGCTCAGACCTATTTCTGATACTAAACTGAGAAGCTGCCATGAATTTTAGTGAATAATTATGGGATTTAGTTTTCCGTCTAAAAACATGAGGCTTTATCAACTAAATCATATAACTTTTATGGCAGCCGTGCACTCCTGCTCCACGTGGGTCTGATCCTATCACCTTACGTCTACCTTGCGTCCACCTTACGTCCACCGCCTCACAGGGAACCAACAATGAACGTCAAAGGAAGGCTGCTTTCCCTTTCCTCTGCCTCCCCATTCCTTGGTGTACCCTCTGACCGACAAACAAAGAGCCAAGCCTCAAAGATAGGTTAGCGTTGTGTTATGTAGTGGCTTATAAGAGGCGATGGAAAGGACTTTACGGTAAACATAGGATTTTGTGGTAGTTTTTGGTAAATGGAATGTTGCACAAATCACAGCGTGTACACATGTGCCTTACGTAATGTTTGGTTAAAGTAAAATATATTAACATGATTTTGTAATGCTATAGTACTGCAATAATTCCAAAGGTCACGTTAGGCAAAGATTTTCATAGGCATTAAGAATATGAAATGCCGTTTAATTTTGAAGAGCCACAAAAACCTTCGTCGTCCAGTGATCTCTAAGACAGCAATAACTTATGATTAAATAATACCTTTTTACATCAGTGCTCGAGCTTCCAGAGAAAAAAAAAATATTACAACTAGAAGCATATACTGAAGAAAACTCGTCAAAAATTAAACAAGCTCTGAGGCATCTTGGATCTGTAACGCCCAGAGATCGCACGCCTCACCGCCCTCCCAGACCACCGAGCTTCCCACTCTCTCATATCATATATCAAGAAACAAGCCAGTCAGCCAACGCCCGAAATTAAATCTTGTACTTACACCCAATGACATGATAAGCATTTCCCTTCTTCAGTGGGTCGCCGCGAGAGCCACACAGATGACGACATAAGACTTTGGTGTTGGATTACAAGAGACGACCTTGAGAAAGCGTCCGTAGGAAAAGATCAATAAACATGATCACATATATTGCTAACTTTCCGGAACTTAATGGGATGATCGTTAGAAATCAAGGTGGGGCAATAGTGTTTAAATCCTGATGTACGTACGTAAATAGGAAAGGTTTTTTTTTTCCCCGTTCAGTTTCCTACTTTCTGTGCTACTTACTTCACGGCGACTCATAAGACGTTACGACCGCAGATCAGGTTCCGTTCTAATTCCGTTCTAACTCCGGCCTCAGCGCTGCCCATAGACGTTCAGCTTTGCTTCAGTTCTCCCGAGACGTAACAGAGTGTGGATATATAGATTGAGTGACCTTAGAGAGAGAGAGTAAGCCAGGAAGATGGGAAAAAAGCGTAGAAATTTCCTTTAGAAGATGTGTCCACTGTAGAAAAACAATGAAAAATATTTATAAAGTGCAGAGGAAGAGGAGAAGGAGAAGGAGTAATAAATTTTAAAGAGAAAGAATAACAATGAGAGAGAGAGAGAGAGAGAGAGAGAGAGAGAGAGAGAGAGAGAGAGAGAGAGAGAGAGAGAGAGAGAGAGAGAGAGAGAGAAAAGAAAAAAAAATCGCTAGACTAACCGCGAGACAAATTAGCATCAGAACCCAATTAATTTGCATAGTTTTCTAGTAGATTACAATTTGTTTTCAAGGAGCAGCGATCTGTCAAGCGTGTTCTCCTTTACCTCCTTGGGCCTATCACTGCTGACGGGGGGTTGGGGGGGGGGCGTGGCGAGCAAGGACGGAGAGAGAGAGAGAGAGAGAGAGAGAGAGAGAGAGAGAGAGAGAGAGAGAGAGAGAGAGAGAGAGAGATGGTGAGATATAAATAAATTGACAAATAGATAGATAGATAGATAAATAGATAAAGAGAGAGAGATAGATAAATAGGCATACATACAGACAGATAGATAGATAATAGATCAATAAATAAACAAACAGACAGACAGACAGGCAGAAAGACAGACAGATAGAAAAATAATCTGACAGGCTAATGTCGTCCCGTTGAAAGTGGTGAAAGTAATGATGAATGATGAGAGGTTGTTGTCATTAATGAGGGTGATGATGATATTGATGAGGCTTAATGATGGTGAGGCGCTTTCTCTCTTTCTCTTTTTTTTTCTCTCTCTCTCTGTCTCTCTCTATCTCTCTAGCTCTATCTATCTCTCTCTCTCTAATGTAGTTTACCTTGTTCCAATTAACTGCAAATTTAACTTTAAAATGACACTGTTTAATCAATCCGTCAGCCTCCCCCCCTCCGTGACGCACCTGTGACTTCATTATGATTAGCTGACCTATATTGACCAGGTATTCGGCCATGTGCTTACGTCCTCACTGGCTCCTCCGTGTCTGCATTGCACTGGCCGCCCGTCGATCCAGTTGGTCTAGATATTGCAAAACCACATATGAGGATTACAATAACAGATGATAACTTCACTGATGTATTAATAGATGTTAAAAGGCTTTGTTAAGTACGTAGGGTTTTGTTAATATTTTATGAATTGGTCAAAATTGTTTTATCAGTTACTCGGCTAAACAGGACTAACAAGCAGGTAAATTATCGGATCACTGATAAAATTTAATGTTTATATAATGTTATACTCGTGGCCAAGATTACTACACTTTAATAGATTGATTGTACCTCCTCGATGCTCTTTTTTTTCTTTCACCAGCCGCAGGTGTAAATATTACTCTCGACTTTAATAAGATAAGTACACAGTTTTTGTATACATTAATAGTGTGATTATTTGTTTGTCAATTTAATCCAATACACTTGAATGCAAATCGAAGTAGCTTATTCATTATTAAAAGTGATAAGTTCTCGTTGTTACCAATACGCTGCATCTTGTAACCAGACCAAAACCTTGACAAGACAAGCGTAAGTGTAAATCCTATTAAGGGAATATAATAAAATCCTCTGCATGTGGTTCAAGGTTAAATAAAAGGTTGTCATAAGTTTCAATGATCTTAGAAATAAAAGCAAAGAAACAAGTTAAGTTGAACCAGAGTTGTATAGATTATATATTTTTCGCACACACACACACAAGCGACTATGAATTTGACACACTAGATCAGTAGCCATTTTGCCCTCCCTTACCCTACTAGCTAGTGGAGGGAGGAGGAAGAAAAGAAGGAGAAGAGGAGGCGAACAGTAAATTTTTTTATGTGTCTGTAATCTGCAATCTACATCATTTATAAATTCTTTAATGTATCTATCATTGACTCAGGTACTTAAAGATAACAAAATAGTATTATACTCTACTGGACGAGCCCTTGAAAACCAGTGGAAATTTGCTTCATTTCCTCCTTTGCTACGATGACTATATTTCTTCGTCGCCTTCTTCCTTCTCCTTTTCCTTCTCCTCCTCCTCCTCCTCCTCCTCCTCCTCCTCCTCCTCCTCCTCCTCCTCCTCCTCCTCCTCCTCCTCCTCCTCCACCTCCTCTTCCTCCTCCACATCCTCATCCTCCTCTTCCTCATTGTATATCTTCCATTTCCTCATTCCTTTCTTTGTTGAGGCGTGGAAAGCAACAATTAATAAGTCATTTTTTACCCCATTCCGATGATGGTGACATTTGATAGCACGCGGATTAGTGTCATGGCCAGTGGCGTAAATAATTCAATGGACTGCAATGGTGTTGAGAGAGAGAGAGAGAGAGAGAGAGAGAGAGAGAGAGAGAGAGAGAGAGAGAGAGAGAGAGAGAGAGAGAGAGAGAGAGAGAGAGTGTGCAAGAATTACTGTTATCTATCTTGTATCAGCTGGAATGCAAACTCAATGCAGTAGTAGCAGCAGCAGCAGCAGCTTAAGACGGAGACCAAAGCTGTTCGGTCAGTGACTGGGCTGCTTAAATTATTTTGTCTCCTATATATTAACACCAGAACAAATTATATGCTTACATTTTTTTCGTCTCTCTCGTTATCCTGTCAGACCCGTCCATGCGTGAAAAAACTGAAGAGAAGGCAAGGTAAAGAGGAGGAGTTAGGAGAAAGATAAGAAGTGAGGTAAAGAGAAAGAGGCGGAGAGAATGAGGAGAGGAATTGAGCGATGGCGTGTCGTGGAAGAGGAGAGAAAATGCTTGTACTGTATAAACAAGTGTGGTACAGGACAAAGGCACCGGGAAGATGTACGAGGTAAACAAATAGACATCAATAGAAAGGATGGATTGATTGATGACTCGGTAAAAAAAAAAACACACACCACACATATAACATAAAACTTTTTCTCATTTTTTTTTTTTTTTAAATTTCCGTTCCATTAGCTCTTCACACACTCCTTTCCTTACCTTCTATCCCTCGTGTTTTATTATTATTTTTTTTCTGTAGTTCTCTTCTTCTAGTCTTGCCTCAGTTCTTCAGACACTCCCTTTCCGCTCTGTTTTTTTTGCCTTCATTCCTTCACCTCCTCCTATCCTCCTATCCTCTCTCCCTCTCTCTTGATCGCCTCGTCCATCCTCTCCTTCCTCACGTCCACTTGCAGCTTTTCCAAACACTAACACTCCACCTCATCCCTCACTTACCAGCCAACGACCAGGTCTGAAGTGCATTAAACAGGTTCTTGGGTCTTCTCAAGTCTTCATATATTACAATTGACTCAACGTTTGGACTAGCGATGTGTATACTCACTTGTATTTGCTTTATGGTTACATCATTTTAACCCACACTAAAAAAAATGCACTCAAACAGGTTAATCATCGTTTTTTATATTTGTGTGTGTTTTTTGTCTGGTTTTCAAGTCTTCAGTGACACCAGTATTATTGTTTTTTTTAAGGTAAGGTGAGAAGGTCAGAGAGAGAAACAACAAATGCTCGTTATGTCAGTGGTTTGGAAAGGATATTTCAGGTGTAAGTTTTCATCCCAGTGACCCAGTTAGCAGGTGTGGCTCCTCAGGGTCACTCAGAAATGGGAAGGCTGGCGGCAAGGCAAGGCAAGGCAAGGCAAGGCAAGGCAAGGCAAGGCAAGGCAAGGCAAGGCAAGGCAAGGCAAGGCAAGGCAAGGCAAGGCAAGGCAAGGAGGGTAGGAAAGGCAGGAAGGCTGGATGAGACGGTGGTTCAGAGGCTGGCAAGGGAGTGGAGAGAGTGGAGAGGGGAAGGGCGGCAGTAAGTAACGGAGGGGAGTGGAAGGAGACAAAGAGGAAGAGAGAAAAAAAACGTTGAAAGAAGGAAAAGATTTAAAAGTAGGAAATTATCTATAGGAAACAAAATTAAAAGAAAAATTATTGGGAGAGAAAGCAGTATAGTATTGAGAGATAGTTTAACACATAACCATTGAATAAGATTGGGAGATATGAAAGAGGATACAGAGAAAAAAAGAAAAAAGAAAAGAAAGTAAAAGGAAAATAGGTGAAATAAACTACAATTATAGACATAGAAACAGAAAAAGAAAGGGGAAGGAGAAGGAGGAGGAAGAAATAAAAGAAAATAAAAAGAAAAGAGAGGGGAAGGAAGGAAGGAGAGGGGAAGGAGAGGAGATAGGGAGGGACAAAAGAGAAATCCCAGACCTGTTACCCCTCCTTACCTTTCCTACCCACCAGCCCGCCTCCAGAGGGCATCAGTAAACATGACTCGCTGGTTCTCCCGCCGGGGGTCACAGGAACACCCGGGAGAGGCCGCTGCTACCTCACCAATGTTCAACAATTTACGAGGATTATTGCCAGCGAATTTGTGGCTCCCCAGTGCGAGGAATTTGTTGAGAATGTCGAGAATGTTTGGATTTCAGTTCAGCTTCTGTTGGTTTGTTCTAGTAGTTAGATAATGTGTTTTTTTTATTAGTTGTTTATTTATTCAATGTCGCGTTCTCTCTCTCTTTCTTTTTTTTTCTCTCTCAGTACAAAAAGTCTTCAGTATTTGCTCACACGTTGATAGGACAGCATTATTGTATATTGGATCACTTTGTACTCTACGTACCTGGAATATACGTATGATATGTCACCTGTACGTGCCTTCCCCCCCTTCCCTCCTCCCACCTGTCCTTCCTCACTGCGTCCTACACCTGACCTTGTGCCTCTGTGCCTCTCCTTTCGCCCTTCCTTCCACGCACTCAAGTGTCCTCCCTTCTGCGTGCGCTCTCCACATCCACACACTCCTTGTTCTTGTCCTCTACTGAGTTTAGTTTTATATTCTTCCTTCCACGAACTCCTATCAATTGCCTTAAGAGTAGTAGTAGAGAAGTATGGATATAATTGTAAAAATAATCAAAGAGAGATCCCTTTAAGTTTAGTCCAAGTAAGATCGTAGTATGTGATTGTGAATATAATGTAGACGTAAATGAGAAAATGTGAAGTATTTGAAATAAAATTTACATCTGGTAGAAAGGCAAAAAAGGAAGGAGATAAGAACGTAAAATTAGAAGACACAAGCTTCAAAAATTGGTGTTAGTTATGCTAGTACGTGTGTGTGTGTGTGTGTGTGTGTGTGTGTGTGTGTGTGTGTGTGTGTGTGTGTGTGTGTGTATGTGTGTATGTGTTGAGAGGAATTCTCGTGAAAGATATATGAGGTAAGATTCTATATAATTTCATGTTCTAAGATTCCACAAAAGATATAAGTGAACATCAATAGTCAACCGATTCACCGACAGATTTACTCATCTGAATATATATAAAAGAAAATATTTTATTGCGCACAAAACTTTTATTCTTATACAACTTACGACTTACATTCACCTGTAATTAATTTTGGATGGAGACATTTGCATACTTTGTTGTACACTTTTCCTTGCTCTTTAAACTCTTCGTTGTCATTGGAAAAGTGTAAACAACAAGTATACCATGAGCTCCACTCTCGACCCTGGCCCACTCTCCCCTCCCACCCCACGCACCTCCCTGCCCTACTCACTTTGGTTAACTCTTGTTTCTGTCCTTCTCCCTTCTTTCCCTTCCTTCTCCCTTCTTCATTCTTTCCCTTCCTTCTCCTCCCTTCTCAACTGTTATTATTGCACCCTTCCCCCTGCTAGACTCGTCCTGTTTTTCCTTTCTTGTCCTTACACACTTCTGTCTTGCACAAATTCATGTCCTTCTCTTACTTTCCCACATTCGAGCGACATTCTTCCTCCTATATCACCCACACTTCTATCCCTACGAACCTCTCCTTGCAGCAACCTTGTCCTTGCTCCCCTCCCTCCCTCCCTCCCTCCCTGTCTCACTTATGCCGCTACCTACGTCTAGTTGCCACATTCCTCTTCATAGACACTCTCCCCTCTGATCCGTAACTCGTCTCCCATCGGCTTTTCTTTGGGCGGGGCGGGGCGGGGCGGGGCGGGGCAGGGCGAGGCGGGGCGGGGCGGCAATCTAACCTAACCTAACCTAACCTAACCTAGACTAGACTCGCGAGTGGAAACATGAGAAAGCAATTAACTCGTGCAAGGTGCGAGACGAAGAGAGAACCTCGAGAGTCTTAGGGACAAAAACACGTCTGCTCCCGCTAGCCTCTGGAAGGGAAAGGTTAGCAGGTCATGCTAGGTCACCGTTTCCCTTCGTTTTCTGCAGTGGAACGTGACCTTAAAAGTGAACCGAGGTCATTAATATTCACTAGAAGAATTAACGTGTGAGCTCGCCCTACCTCTTTCCTCCTCCTCCATCCTCGCCTCCTCCTCCTCCTCCTCCTCCTCCTCCTCCTCCTCCTCCTCCTCCTCCTCCTCCTCTTCCTCCTCTTCCTCCTCCTCCTTCTCCTTCCTCTCCTTGGCCTCTCTTCCATCGAGTTCCCTTCACCTCCTGACCTGGATTGACCTTTCCAATAGCCCTGACCAAAAAAATATATACAATCTGTTAAAATCTTGAGAGAGAACGGCAATAATTAAAATTTATGTCGCGATATGTTCAATAATACTCGGGAGAAAATTAGCATCACTTATTTCCTCCCTCCAACAAGGTTTTCAAAGTTGTAAATTTGATTTGGAATAGACCTTAGTTCTTTTTTCTTGTTTATCTGATGATGTTTGAGGTAATTAAAAGGTAATGAGATAACCCATCATTGTTGTTTCGCCGTGGTAGTATCTGGATCGTTGTAATGAGGCAGTGTGTGTGAGGTGGGTGGTAGGACAGGTTTGTGTGGGGTGAGGAAGGAAGGGTGAACACAGCACAGAAGGCAGGTCGGCTCCAGGCAGAAGGCGAAGAGAAGGAACGAAAACCAGAGAGAAAAGAGAACATAATAGGAATGAGTTTTGTGTCCAACTGAAGGAACAGCAGACTATTCACATTTTAAATAACAATGAACGAACTGTGAAATTCAAACAAGTTTCTTTTTCTTTTCTTGTCGACACAAAAACTCCCGAATGAAAAAGGAAACATGTAATTATCCCATTAACGTTGAAATGTATGTTGCTTAACACGCTTCGTAATTTTGATTATGAATACATACACAATTTTAAAACTTTAGAAATAAGAATACAACTTTTTCAATTTTAAAATGTTAAAAATAAGAATACAACTTTCGAAAAACTTTGAAATATTCCTCCAGATAATCTTCTACTCAATCTTTTTTCTAATATATACAAACTTAACAATGACAGTCTTAACATTCATCATTGTAAGTCATTGTGAGGATGAGCACGTCGTAACTGTGACTTATACTGACTCACTGAAGGACTGGCTGATTGACTGACCCCACAAGCATGACTAAGGAAGGACAGAGAGAGCCTGCCTTGCCTGCCTACCCTGCCTGGCCTACCCCGCTCACTCGATGCCTTGAAAATGTGGCAAAAGCAAGGAAGATCTCAGTAAATATCTTGCACCATGTCCATGGTCATGTATAATTAACTAATTTCTGGGAATAAATTTAAGACTCATTCGTGGTTTCGTCGTAATTTTTTCTCTCGTTGAAGTGCAATATTTAAGCAGCTGACGTGTAGTGGAAAAGTAAATACAATTAACGACAAGTTATCTCACTCCCTCTTCCTCCTCCTCCTCCTCCTCCTCCTCCTCCTCCTCCTCCTCCTCCTCCTCTCCTCCTTCACCTCCTCCTCCTCCTCCTCCTCCTCCGCCTCCGCCTCATCCTCTAAGCCACCAGTCGCAATAAAGAAAGTCTGTAGCAGCTGCAAGTGAAGAAAAAATTAAGTCTTGAAGCATATATCTAGCTTGGTGGCCTTGCACGAAGCTCTAGACAAGGTGAGGAACATGACGGGAGGCTGAGAGCGATGAGAGACGAGGCGCAGAGGGAAGAGGAAAGACAGTGGTGATGAAAGAATAACATGGAAGAAGGAAGGAAGAGAATTAGAGAGAATTGATTGTAGCATGCATGAAAAACTTGCCTTGTAGAAAAAAAACATATACTATGCCTAGATATAATGAATTACTTCCTACTTTCCAGTTGACCTACTCTTCCTCCTATCATCCTTCCTATTTCCTTCCTTCCTTCTTTCCTTCCTTCCGACTTTCCTTGTCCTTCCCTTCTTCCTTGCGCAACTCTCACCATCCTTCCATCCTTCTTTCCTTCCTTCCTTCATTCATTCCCTACCTTCATTATGCTGCATTTTTTTCGCTTATTGTTACCTTCTTTTTTTCTCCAATTGCCTTCTCCCTTCCTTTTGGTTTTTTTTACCAATCATCTATACTTTCTTTCTTCATGTCCCGCCCACCTCAAACAACTCCTCCTCCTCCTCTTTTTCCTCCTCCTCCTCCTCCTCCTCCTCCTCCTCCTCCTCCTCCTCCTCCTCCTCTACTAATAAAACTACTACTACTACTACTACTACTACTACTACTACTACTACTACTGTTGCTAAAGCCAACCACTACTACTTCTACAAGGAATGCCAAACCTTTTAATTTTCGTCATCACATCTTCCCAAATATGGCCGCTGGAAGCATAAGACGAGAGCATAATCAGAGTGTAGCAGCAAGATCAGATAAGAACCAGATGTCTTCTAAGGCAATGCAATGTCGAGATGAAATTTTGCGCAGAAGAAAGATTGGATACGAAAGGCAAGTGTAGAAGGTAGAGCCAGAAAGGTCGTATGTATATGGCGGCCGACACCTTCTAGGCTGTGTCGGTGTGTGTCGGTGTGTGTCGGTGTGTCGGGGTGTCGGGCGCATGGCTGGCTGGCAGATTTACAAGCAGACATGACACCTAGTTGAGTAGGATTTAGTGTCTCGTGTCAGGGTCATGGTGTGTGTGTATGTGTGTGTGTGTGTGTATAGGGGTAACAGAGGAGGAAACCACTTGGGTGTAACCACTTCGCTTTCCCATCCCGCCCTTCCCTTGGAAATATCACTCTTTTTTTTTTTCTTCTCTCTCTCTCGCTCTCTCTCTCTTTTTTCTTTCTCTCTCTCTCTCTCTCTCTCTCTCTCTCTCTCTCACACACCTTCACACGTCCGTGCCATTTCGTCCTGCATGGTTTTCTTATGTAAATTGGCGTCTATTCAGTGGGAGTCTTTTGGGTGAGACGTAAAGGTGTAGTGAGAAGGATCTTAGTGAAGCCCTCAAAACGACTTCACTTTTTTCTGCCGTTCCTGTGCTCTAGACAACTCTTCAGGGGGTCTCTGCGGGGCGCCTGATGGAGGTAGTGTGTGATTGGCACCATAAATATTGATGCCGCGAGAATTGTTCAGTGTTTTCTGTGTGTTCGTCTTCTTACATAGCTGTGTTGACAGACGCCTCGCTCTTCTTTTGGAAAATATCTAAGTCTTACGTATGTGTTTTGGTTTTTTTCTTGTCTTTTGTTTACGTTCTCGACTTGTACGGTTAAGGAATTGATCGTATCAGCATCTGTCTAGATCAGTGTTCGCCTGTCGGGCCTCAGTTTTTTTGGTGGGAGAGCTGTGTGTGTGTGTGTGTGTGTGTTTGTGTGCCGTTGGAAAGGGTCTCAGTTTTGCTCTCTCCGCGGGGTGCTCTGCGGGAGTGAGTTGTGTTCCTTGCTATAATAAAACATTGGGGCGAATAAATTTGGATTGTTATTGTTTTTGCAACGCTTTGATCTATTCCTCACCTGGGCAAGTAAGTGATGTAGGCGACGCCCAGGTAAGTAAATATATATTGGCACAGAGAAAATGCTAGTGTTTTGTTTTGCGTTTTTTTTTGTTTTTGTTTACTTTGATTCTTGCTTTTTTTTCCAATTTAAATTTATATTGTTAATTTTTACATATTAGTGTTTTTTCACGAGATTTTAGATTTTTTTCTTATGCAACTTTTTTAGTAACAACATTAATAACGGTAATAATGATAATAATAATGATAATAATAGTAATGATTTTTTTTCTTCTTTTTTTCAGCTGAAGCATCGATCCATTACCACTTTACCCTCGCTCAAAACACCGTAAGTTAAGCTCCTTTACAAAAACTTATCATCAATTACGAATGCCATATCACATCCTTTGCAGTTTATTTATTATTACCGTCCTTGATATTTAACTTTCTTCAATTACTCAACAAGATGTCATATGAATTTCTGTGTTATCATTGTATATAATCAACAACTGAAACTGCGACTCATCTTTCCATCCACACTAATATAACACTCTTTGTAAGCGTCTTGACTACGTCCAGTAAATGTTCACCAGGCACCGAGTATACAGAGAGAGAGAGAGAGAGAGAGAGAGAGAGAGGGTTCAGTATCACGTTTTGTTTCCTCACCGCTGACTTGTCTTCTTGTCAGGCCTTAAAAGATCATTCACCCATAGCAAAGCCGCTGGACCTGTATGTGGTGATGTGCCTCCAGGGTGCAAAGAGCCTTCCCACGGGCGTGTAAGACAACATTTTTTAAGTCTGTGTTGTGCTGGACGTGATGAAATGTTTTTTTTACTACGTACATTCCTCTCTGTTCTATGCAATTCATTCTTTCGTTGGAATGAAGTCTTTTTTTTTTTCTCTCTCTCCTAAGCGTGAGTTTCTATTTTGTTTATGTGATGCATCTGAATATATTTTGGACATATTTATTTTTTTCCGTTTTCACCATCATTAATTTTTACGAGGACTGACTTGCGTGGCTTCGCTTTTATGGGGTAGGTGACTAGAAAAAAAATGGTTTGACACTACTGCATTTTGGTGAAGTGTGAGTAATATTCCTCCAGTTCATCCTTGCGTAAAAACTAGAGTGAAGTTCAGGCAGCTCCTTAAACCTAGCTCGTGACAGCCACCAACCACTCTTACACACGGGATCAACGAACGCTCTCTCTGCCACTACACTCTCTTGCTGGGCGTTAGGTGTGAGTTTCTGTCTGTCTTACTCCCAACACCTCCTCTCTTAGTACCAAAAAAAATCTTAATGATAGCACTGTTCAGCGACCACCCACACATTAGAACAAGATACAAGATACAGATAATGAAACTTGACATTCAGTGTTTAGAAGTGTGAGGAAAAAACTCGTAAGTGATATGTGTTAAATGTATAATTACTTGTGTGTGTGTGTGTGTGTGTGTGTGTGTGTGTGCGTGTGTGTGTGTGTGTGTGTGTGTGTGTGTGTGTGTGTGTGTGTGTGTGTGTGTGTGTGTGTGTGTGTTTGAGAGAAAACACACACACACACACACACACACACACACACACACACACACACACACACAATAACAGTCAGTCAGGTGCTTAAACATTGATATCTCCACCAATGAAAAAAGAAAAAAAGAAAGAAAATCACTGAAGTGTTACATTTCTTCACTGCGACACAAAAATCATAACAACTTTCCAACGAGTAAATAAACAAAGACAACAAACAAAGAAGAATCATAATACAAAGCTATCAAGAAAAATAAATAGCAAGGAAGTATGATTTATGGCGAGTAAGTTTCTTTTTTTGGAGTCTGCTTTCAAGGATACCATCTACAACCTTCTTCTTCCCGACCTATACCAGCAGCAGTCTCACAGCCTCGCCTTGCCTTGCCGCTCCCCGCCCCGCCCCGCCACAACAACTGATGCGCAACGTTCTCGGGGCTCTTAAGATGACGCACTTTTGAAGGGAGGAAAGAAACGTGAAGGAACGGTGGACTCTTGGAGGTTATATTAGACTTCCAGATATTAGTTTTCCATTTACGTAAACAAAACTTGAGATTGTAGCGAAATATCGTTGTTGTTATTGTCGTTGTTGTTGTTGTTGTTGTTGTTGTTGTTGTTGTTAAAGGTAGCAACATGAAGGGAAACTTTTTACGGCATAATATTTTGTGAGGATAAAGACAATGAAATCAAGTGGTGGTATTTTTGTTTCTTTATTTTTAGTTTTATTTTATTATCATTTATGTGGCTCTCTGTAACTTTCCAAACACCTTGACTAATAGATATAAGTGACGTGTTTCCACCCATCCAATATATTACGTAAAGTAGGTAAGGTTTTAGCTTGACTTATGTATGCATTTATTTATTTTTTATTTTATCAAGAAGTGTTTTCAATCATAGTTAATATTCCACTTGAAAATAAGAAATGTTGTCGTATTTTAGTCATTTTTGCTTCTTTCCTTCCTTCCTTCCTTTCTCCCTTTCTTCCTTCCTGCCA
>JAPQNM010000043.1:1524663-1527163 GCA_029783475.1 Metacarcinus magister | reverse complement strand
ATGTGGTCAAGTTTCCTCCGTGGTCATCCCTCTGCTTCTTATCATTGGCAAGTAAGTGAGTGAGTCAATTAATTAATATGATTATTGTTTCCAATCGACCGCATTGGTAGCATGGGAAGAACCTAATGGTGGTGGTGGTGGTGGTAGCAATGATAGTGGTGGTGGTGGTGGTGGAGGAGGTGTTAACAATGATAGTGGTGGTGGTGACAGTGGTGGTGACAGTGGTGGTGACTGTAGTGGTGTTCAGCGACGGTGGTGCTCGTGCATGTTAAGACGCTAATACTGCATCGGTCCGGATAAGGCAAGGCAGACCTCAGCCTCTTCCCTGCCATGACCCTAATACCAGTGCGTTGATGATCTGCACACACACACACACACATACACACACACACACACACACACACACACGCGCACACGCACACACACACACACACACACACACACACACAAGATGAGAGGAGAGAACAGTAGCATAGCACTTCATAAGCTTCCAAAAGTCAAGATCAATCAAACAATAAAAATGAGGCAAGCAATCGTGTATTAAACTCTTCATAAACGAAATCATTATCTTTAAAGTGTGTAAATGTACGAGGAACAAAGAAAAATATCGTGTAAAAGAAAAAATATAGATACATAACAAGTAAGACCAGAATCAAGCTTCTCAAACTCATTATGTAAAAGACAACTCAGAACTTTGACATTAAATTGCAATAAGTAATGGGCAGGGAACGACGAGAACCGGTTAGTGATAAAGATCCTAAGTTCTGATAAAAGTCTTTCATTATATAAAAAGAAAATGATAATGAGTGAGAATTTTCTTGCTCGGTTCTGACGGTCGTGGTAACTATGAACCGTGAAGTGTCTAAGAACCGAAGTGTGAGACTGTGAAATGAACCAGCTCAGATACAATGTTTTTCTACTCTTCCATCACTGACTTTCCCTTATCTCTAGGTGGTTCACCCTCACCCTTCCATCCCTCCTTCCTCTTTCCTCCCCTCAGCGGGACCCTCCATCTCCCCCACTCCTCCTCCATCACTCTCACACTTTCCTTCTCCCTTGGTATTCCTCTTAGTTTCTATCAGTGGTTGTCGTGGTGATGCTCCTCTACTTACTCTTCCTTCACTTTCACTTTTCTCTTCTCAGATATATGTATTTAGTTAGTGAATCATTAGTTGGTTAATTATGTATCTACTTAACTTATAATCTATCTTCATCTGTATCTATCTATCTATATGTTTTCTATTTATCTATCTGGAGAGAGAGAGAAAGAGAGAGAGAGAGAGAGAGAGTTATCCATATTACCTGAGTGTGATAACTTAGATGCTTGTTTCAATCATTAAATTCACACTTAAGAATATAAACCATAAAGACAGAACTCAAAAATACATATATATGACATTGTGTGTAATACCTAATAAGAGAAAGCCAGTTGGAAGTAAAAGTCTGTGAAAGAGAGAAAGAGAAGAAAAGCGAAAGAATGAAAATAAAAGAAATTAAAAGAAACAGTGGAGGTTCTTAAGGCCATACAAACAAAAGAAAAAAAAACGAAAGTTAAAGAAACTCACTGAAAAGAAGAAGAAAAATAAATACAAAGACAATAATAGAGAAATACTACGAACTTTAAAAAAAAATATATTAAACCCTGAACGTTTTCTTGGTGATAAAGATTTGTTTTATGGAAATGAAATAAATCAAACCTGCAATAAAAATCGTCGTTATCCAGACAGGTGGTAAAAGAACGTTAGTCAGTGATTTTATTTGGCAGGTAACGTCTATTCATTTTTGTATTATTTGCTAGCTTTGTCTGTGGTTTATTTATTATTTAGCTTACACGTTAAAATTAGACATCACAATATGCAGGGTGTTTTTTTTTTCTTATTATTATTTCTATCGATATATATAGAGTACGTGAATTTATTACTTGTATGAGAACCAATTACAAAGGGCAGTGACGTATTATATATTTTGAAAACCCACCTTTTTTTTGGCTCCTAATTCAATGTGATAAGTTGTCATTTAACTCATTTAACACAACAATCAACCAATTACTTCAACCTCGTTACAATCTTTTCCCATAACGATATTGTAACAGATTTTATAAAGTGTATTTTTATTATTATTTTCTACGTTCTTTACTATTATAACTTTTCATTCAACTTCATCTTTACTACGTATATAGTAGCTCACAACTTTCTAACACAACAAGAAGCTTTCCCACCATCACCATTACAGATTAAATTGCTTCACTCCTTTCTCTATTTTTATATCAACTTCCGCAATTTACCTTTTAACTCTTTTCTCCTCCTCCGTCCATCCTGCACCACCACTATTGTTATGTTCCTCACCTCCTCCCTCGGCAACAACACACACACACGCACACACATAAGCGAGTCCTCAGCCCAAGTGATGCAAGGGTGTGGGAGGACGTGACGTGTAGCGTTACTTAACTAAAGATTATCCAACGTGAACAAATAAAGAAGAGAGAGTCTGTTAATGGTAG
>JAPQNM010000043.1:1514663-1522163 GCA_029783475.1 Metacarcinus magister | reverse complement strand
TCCTATCCTCCTCTCCTCCTCTCCTCTCCTCCTCCACACCCTCGTTCTTCTTATTCGTATACAAGCTGGTGTACTTACGGAGTGATTTCGTAATGTGTTTGATAATTCATTTTTTATGGTCTCCGGCAAGTCATTAAAGCAAATTACTGCATGCTTGATTTACGGTAAATACCTCTGCATTAGCGTTACCAGTACATTAATTATTGCCATAGTGTTACCAGGTCTTTTCATCGGAATTTTTTTTTTTTCTACTAATAATTTGATATGGATTTCAAGAAAAACAAATCTCGTTATGGTGGATTTAATACCTCACCAATGTTGATGAAAAATATTTCGGATATTCCTTATAAAATTACCAATTAATAGAAAAAGCATCCTGTTCAATTAGAACTTAAGTTTAGAAGCAATATTTTTTGTTTAGAGGTATCACTTTTTTAGTAAATAACAATTTTTCACAAGACAGATACCCATCAAATTTAACTAAGAGTTATGTTGAAAAATCATAAATCTTTTTCTCCTTATTTTAAACCACATCCCATTCTAATCCTGCGTATAGTTTGTTTTTTCATTATTTTTAATATGTATACGTAATCGACTTAATCGACGTAAGAAACACATATAGTCTTAACTTCCACGTATATTCTTGTAATGACTCTGACAGTTCAAAGCAGTTCATAACTAAGCATTACCACACCTTTAACCATCTTACAGACCATCGTGGATTTCTAAAATCAATCCCAACATATCGTGTATTTTCGTCATTTTTTCTACTCTGCGAAAACAAACTTTTTTATTTGCTAATGGATTTTGATCTTTTTAAACTATATTGTACATTGGAATAATGTAATACTTTCAGCTAGGTTTCAGGTCTTTTCAACGGAAACTTTTTTTTCTATAAATAATTTGATTTTGATTTTAAGAAAAACAAATATCATTATGGTGGATTTAATACTTCCCCAATGGGGATGAAAAATATATCAGATATTCCTTATAAAAATACCAATTAATAGAAAAAGCACCCTGTTCAATTAAGACTTTAGTTTAGATGCTAATATTTTTTGTTTAAAGGTATCACTTTTTTAGTAAATAACTATTTTTCAGGAGATAGATACCCATCAAATATAACTAAGAGTTATGTTGAAAAATCATAAATCTTTTTCTCCTTATTTAAAACCATATCCCATTCTAATCCTGCGTATAGTTTGTTTTTTCATTATTTTTAATATGTATACGTAATCGACTTAATCGACGTAAGGAACACGTATAGTCCTAACTTCCACGTATATTCTTGTAATGACTCTGACAGTTCAAAGCAGTTCATAACTAAGCATTACCACACCTTTAACCATCTTACAGACCCTCGTGGATTTCTAAAATCAATCCCAACATATCGTGTATTTTCGTCATTTTTTCTACTCTGCGAAAACAAACTTTTTTATTTGCTAATGGATTTTGATCTTTTTAAACTATATTGTACATTGGAATAATGTAATATTTTCAGCTAAGTTTCAGGACACATTACCATCAACTTTACTCACTCAGGTGGAGAGGTTATTCCCTTAGTTGACATGTTTATATACATACATATATACAACAACAACAACAACAACAACAACAACAACAACAACAACAACAACAACAACAACAACAACAACCAAACGGGACCAGCACATACATAATCACCCCCTTCGAAGCCTTTCCTTGGGCGGATGTGGCCGGTGGTGCCTTCCCTGGCTCCCTCCTCCAGCCACACGTCATATCTCACCGCGCCTCCACACTAACACTTTGCCGCCAATTCAAGGAAATCACCACAGGTTAGAAAATTATAGCATTGCGGTAGAGTGACCCCAAAAATCAATGCATGTTGGCGAGTCTCCCTTGACATAAACGGTAATAAGTGTGATTTAGGTAAGTCGGGCGCCGCCAGCTGCTTGATGGAGCTAGGATTTCGTCACCTGGTTGGAGGGTGAACGTAAGCCATCTTAAACACCCTCTCAAGGTGACTTAAATCAACCTTGATGTTATATATAGTTTTTTCTCATTTTTTTCGTATTCTTGTACGTATACATACATTTTCCGTTTGTCATGGTTACCTACCCACCTCTTGACACCAACACTGCTCATCTCCCCTTCTCCTTCACCTGACTGTACTGTACAATAATCATTTCTTCTCTGTTATTCACATCCTCTGTTATTTCTGTCATCTCCTTGACCCCACTTCATTGTTTCGATAATGCACCTCTTGAATATATTCCTCTTTCAGTCATCCTTCATTCATTTTCCTCCTCTTAATCTTGTCTTTCTCACCTCGCTCCTTCCTTTCTCATATCATCACCCGGTTGACATATATACATTGAGGCTGCGTGGTGGTCGTTGTCATCGTCTCCCTCACCCTCCACCGTCTTGTCTTACCCAACACCTCAACGCCGGTACTCGTGGCCTTGGAACCTTGAACGCAGAGAAGAGAACTGTTGTGCATTACCCAACACCACCACCACGAGTAACGACCAAAGTAATACGCTAGGAACAGACAGCATATGGCCATTTTCTCTCTCTCTCTCTCTCTCTCTCTCTCTCTCTCTCTCTCTCTCTCTCTCTCTCTCTCCTCTCTCTCTCTCTCTCTCTCTCTCTCCTCTCTCTCTCTCTCTCTCTCTCTCTCCTCTCTCTCTCTCTCTCTCTCTCTCTCTCTCTCTCTCTCTCTCTCTCTCTCTCTCTCTCTCTCTCTCTCTCTCTCTCTCTCTCTCTCTCTCTCTCTCTCTCACCTATGATACTTAGCTTCATATACCTGAATAAGACGTAATTTCAGGTGTGTTCACTGTGAGTGGTACCAAGCTGAGGTTTTTTGGGGTTCCAACACGCAAACACCTGGGCCGCACATTGATGCAAGGACATTCACAAAGAACGTAACTCATATACAGGTGTGAGGAATGAAATGAGTCACACTTGGACCACATACTTAAAAAGAAGAAGAAAATTTAGTACCTATCACTGCATCACCTCTATCACTCGCCCACCCACTCTCCTCAATAACCGCCCACCGCCCACCGCCCCCGCTACACCACCACCATCACCACCACCACCACACCGACCACAGCGTAGCCTCGCCACTCCCACCGCTTTCATACTTCGTGGCCGGAATTTTGTTGTGGTTCTATTACGATTCATTGAGAAAATATACGTATTTTTTATATTTTTTTTAAGATTAACTACTTTATCAATTATAGTTATAGGTTAAGTTATATACACTTTTATTTTTGTTTTACTTGGTGTTACTAAAGGTGTGTGTGTGTGTCAAGATTTTTTTTTTTGCCGAGACATTGCTATTTTCCTCCTCCTCCTCCTCCTCCTCCTCCTCTCACTGACTTATTAAATTGACTCACAATAGATAATCTTACGTCACCGCAGCTGACAAGCCGAACATTCTCCGCCCAAGACAACATTATTTTTATGGCCGTTTCTCTCTTTATCTTAAAAAAACAACATCATGGTATTTCATTCCTCTGGTTTATTTTTTTTTCTCTCTCTCTCTCTCTCTCTCTCTCTCTCTCTCTCTCTCTCTCTCTCTCTCTCTCTCTCTCTCTCTCTCTCTCTCTCTCTCTCTCTCTCTCTCTCTCTCTCTCTCTCTCTCTCTCTCTCTCTCTCTCTCTCTCTCTCTCTCTCTCTCCTCTCTCTCTCTCTCTCTCTCCTCTCTCTCTCTCTCTCTCTCTCTCTCTCTCTCTCTCTCTCTCTCTCTCTCTCTCTCTCTCTCTCTCTCTCTCCTCTCTCTCTCTCTCTCTCTCTCTCTCTCTCTCTCTCTCTCTCTCTCTCTTTCTCTCACAAATGACAACCTTATCTTACTCTCGCACTATCATGCTTACGTCTCCATTGTATTCACCTTCAGAAGCAAGCAGTCAGTACACTTACGAGGCTGAGAGGCGTGACGTCCCTCCCTAACACTTCCTTCGTCAGATCAAACCACAGAACCACAAATAAATAATCTTATTATAAACTCACACTGTCATGCTTACATCTCCTTTGTACTCGCCTTCAGAAGCAAGCAGTTAATACACCTACGAGACTGGGAGATTAGGAGGCGGCAAGTCACTTCCCTTATATTTCCTTCGTCAGATCAAACCGAACCACAAATGACAACCTTAATTTACACTAATCCAGTCATGCTTACGTCTCCTTTGTACTCACCTCCAGAAGCAAACAGTTAATACACCTCCGAGGCTGGGAGACGGGGATGCGTTATGTCCCTCCCTAACACTTTCTTCGTCAGATCAAACCACAGAATCACAAATAAACAACCTTTCGCGGTGCCTTATTGAATTTTTTTATGGGTGACTAGTTCTGTCCTCTCGTTGGCAGTGCTGAGGTGGAAGTGGTGATGGCATGGAGACACGTGCACCCTTTCTTCACCCTGATCCCTGCTCCCCCAACCCCTTATTGGTGACGCTAACTCAGTAAGTGTAATAAGTTTCCTATATACTCTGTCGCTCGAGCTGATTGAAATTACTCTCAAAAACTTACCGGCAATGTATATAAATCAATATTATATCACCTTCACAATTCTCTTCATAATTTTATTTTTGTTTGCTTTTATTTCATCTGATCACCGATGTATGTATGTATGTATGTACGTTTGCATAGAAAATCTGCAATACTCTTGTGATATGCTAGCTAATTTTTGGTTCTACAGAGTCAATGAGAGAGAGAGAGAGAGAGAGAGAGAGAGAGAGAGAGAGAGAGAGAGAGAGAGAGAGAGAGAGAGAGAGAGAGAGAGAGAAGAAGAAAAAAAATTAGTCGCATCCATTTCATTATATTATTTAATCACGTTCAGGTATTGACAGTAAATTTGAATGGGTACAAAATTTACTGTATTGAATGTGTTTATTTTTTTATTTTTTATGTACAGTACATCAATTTCCAATATGAATCTTCTCCATTAAGCATGTTAAGATTGATTTCTCTGATTTATAGTTCAAATTTTATACATCTTTTTTCAACTATATAAAAAAAAAAAACTACTGTAAACACGCCAAGAGTCCTCGTAGTATATCGTGTTAATACTGCGTCTGTAACATAATAGAATAAACAATACATGATATAAAAAAAATATATATATAAATAATCAAAAAAACATTTACAAACATTCCTACCTCTACCGTGTATACAAGAAAGGTCGCGGCGCCAGCATGTACCCTATATACCTACTCTGATCGTGTCGGAGGAAGTCCCCAGCGGCTTGTCATCACCTTTCACCGAGTAATTTACAATTGGTCACCCTCGGAGCGACGTCCATCCACTCCCCTTCTTGCCATGTAACTGATGCACCAGGACGCAGCAGGAGAAATAACCTGGAATAATGTGAGTCGTGGGCTAAGATGAGAAAGTGAGAAAGTTTAAATGCAATTACATGAAGGGTTAGTCGAGGTATGTCATGTGTGTGTGTGTGTGTGTGTGTGTGTGTGTGTGTGTGTGTGTGTGTGTGTGTGTGTGTATGTGTGTGTGTGTGTGTGTGTGTGTGTGTGTGTGTGTGTGTGTGTGTGTGTGTGTGTGTGTGTGTGTGTGTGTGTGTGTAAATTTCGTCACTATAGCACGCAAAGATGAGTGTGGAGCTTTATAGAGATAAAACTACTCAACCATACAGAGTGAGAGAGAGAGAGAGAGAGAGAGAGAGAGAGAGAGAGAGAGAGAGAGAGAGAGAGAGAGAGAGAGAGAGAGAGAGAGAGAGAGAGAGAGAGAGAGAGAGAGAGAGAGAGAGAGAGAGAGAGAAGGGTAACCATAGCCTCAAGGTAATTACCACTGCCTGCACGTAACATTAATCATTCCTTGCACGATATATGACCCAGCCAAGTATGGACACCTCTACCACGCCCTTCCTACACCTATCATCACCCCTTCCATCACCCCTTCCACACCTTCACCCTCTACTCGCCTCCCACCCTACAATCTTATTCATGCGTCTCCCACACCAAAACCACGTCGCTTAAACGCCGGCTCTCACGCCTCCCATGTAGCCTTCACAGCACCCAAACGCACTGCACATTTCACTCTGCACGTTTTAAGACAGTTCCCCTCAAAGAAAACAGTGAGTTCTTCCTCCTAAAGTGTTGCAGTTCATACTATGTTTATCCTCACTACAATGTTTATGAATCCTCCAATGCGCTTCTGGATACCTATATATTTACAGTCGTTGTGTGGTTTTAATCTAAGGTCAAATTCATTTTCAAATGTTTCCTTTTTTTTTCTCAATTTATCTGCAGTCAATTCTCCAAGTTACTACAACCCCCGCCACCCCTCCCCCCCCTCCATTCCCTTGTACTGAGTGTGTGTGTGTGTGTGTGTGTGTGTGTGTGTGTGTGTGTGTGTGTGTGTGTGTGTGTGTGTGTGTGTGTGTGTGTGTGTCTGTGTGTGTGTGTGTGTGTGTGTGTGTGTGTTAGACTAGGTTACGGTTGGGGGATTTTTACACATGGCTTCGTAGTCTCAAGCGTCACGTAAGCTCAGTTATCTTCGGAGTATAATCAGTTACGTGTAGGGTTGGACGAGGATTAACATGACGGGAGCCAAAGAAAAACACTTCAAGAAATCTTTACCTTTTCATAAATCTTTTTTCTTTATTTACACCTTTAACAAATGTGTTTGAGATGTAAGGGATATGAGATTTTTTTGCACTAATTTTTTTTCTTTCAGTAAGTAAGTACTGAGCTCAAAATGGAATAGTGCTCACAAGACATACGATAAATGTATAGGTAGCAGCGTCTCCAAAGTGTTTAAAAGGAATTGCCTCTTATAGTTTCCACAAGGCCACACTCCCTATCCCTTCATAACATATCCCCCAGATACATTGTAATTGTTGTTGTATAATGTTTAGTATTGTAGAGAATCAATTATTCGGTAATTGGTTTTCTAAGCATAATGAGTATGCATTCAAACAAAGATAATAAAAGCGGAGAAATTTATTTTATATTGTATTTACTAATTGTTAAATAAAAAATTTTATCAGATGGCTTCAGTTTTTGATAGAAGGACCCGCCCACCTGTTTGGGAAGTAATGATTTAGAGTAACTGAAATGCTTTTTAGGTAAGAACCGTCCATTAGAAGAGTTTGTGCAACATCGTCTTAAGTAGTGATTGGGTGATGCAGCTTTTGGCGCAATGGTGTTATTTACCCACTTACACCACTACTACTACTATATTCCTTAGGTAAAGATGAAGTAGCTGACACCAGTCGTGAAAAGCCTGGACACTTACATCTGCAAATATACAAGTTTGTGCTAAAATGTTGTAGTTTCTTCAGATTGTGTTTTAAATAAGAAAACGAAGTGATAATGGGATGGCAAAAATAGATGTGTTTGAACACAGGAAATGTTTTAAAGTGGTTTTTTTTCACACTAGTAGAAGTGCATTTCATTGTAATTAGATATTTAATTTTCCATGATAGTTGGTAAAAAAAAAAAAAGTTAATTTACGGAATTAACGCCTGACTCACTCTGGTATACGCAGCTATTTCTTTCC
>JAPQNM010000043.1:1477163-1509663 GCA_029783475.1 Metacarcinus magister | reverse complement strand
TTGAGAAAGACTCCAATGTTCCGGAAGAATCTAAAGTACACGAGTTCTTTCCAGAGTTTTCATTTGTCCAACCTAGGGCGGAGAATGCAAATTTATATCCTCTAATTCACCACAATAGGGTATATTTTCACCTATGTACCTCAAGTGGGTCTCGAATCCCATGACATTTGGTTAAATTAGGAAATATCCGTAAGTTTCAGGTTTGATTAGGTTAGGAAAGGTTACATAGAAAACTGACAGACCAGAAGATTATAGTTGGTAGAGAGGCAGTGGAGGTTATTTATGGTGACCAAACTATCTGTCTGTTTTCCTATAAAATGGATTCCGAGGCTTGTGTGAGTGGCGGGGGTGTGACGAGGCTTGTGTGGGTGGTGGGCGGGTGATGACAGAGCACCCTTAGTGAGGTGGCAGGAAGGGTGATGTGTGGTGCGAGAGCATCTGCCAATCATGGGCAGGGAGGCTGTATGGCGTCAAACTAATCACGAGTATGTCACAAACCGGGCTTTTCCAATCAAATTCGGTGCATGCGTTATAGCAAGAATGTGTCAGCTTTTGATATGTGCGTGATAGCAGAAAACACAATAGCAGAATGCATGATAGCAGAATATATGATAGCAGAGGGTTAGGTGTACAGTGGAGACCCGCTCTAACAAGTTGAATTAGTTGTAGGTTTGTGGTCTGTTATAACACCTATTGTAATATGTATCAGCATCAATCAGTATCAATCAGTATCAATCCACTTCTGCAAAACCTTTAAAGCATGTTTATATAATAGAACTAGATGGGCATTCAGTAGAGTAAAAGTACCACTGCCGCTTTCGATGATATTCCTGACTTTTCCTGACCTCGAAATTTGACATTAATATATGAAAAATCACTATTGGAGTGGATACTTTAGGTAGTGGGTCATGTTGGTGTAGTTTTGCAAAGTTGTGCATTTTGACAGAGTTGTGAATTTTGAGAATCGTGTTCAATGGCAATACTAATGGCAATTTTTTATTTTTCCTCACTTTCACCCTGCAAAATGTAATGAAGTTGAGATTTATGGTAGAGGATCATGTTGGTGGAAGTTTCATGAGGTTGCAATTCATGGTGTTGATGTTGTCAAGAAGTTGCTAACATACTAATAAACAAATAAACATAACCTCGCTCAACATCATCGGCAGAGGTAATTATCGTACTTTCCGCTTTATAAGACGCATTTTTTCCCCTAAAACTCCTCCAAAAATCATCTCTATGCTCTATGGTGCACAAATACCTTTATAAGACGCATTTTTTCCCCTAAAACTCCTCCAAAAATCATCTCTATGCTCTATGGTGCACAAATACCGCTCTCTTATCTCTATAAGTATAAATTAGAAATACATATACAAAAATATCTAATCTAACCTTGAATTTGATGTAGCCTAAATTGTTTTGATAAGATCAGAACATCAAATGGAGTGGCGTGAGTCAGACTGTAAGATACCATAACCACTTACTCCTGGTCTCACTTATGTCACCCAAAAGAAATTGCATATACGTATATTGATTTGTTATCTGTACATAGGCACGCATTTGAATGAAGTTTAATTGTGTTCTTATGTTATAAACACTACTTGGCTCCCATGTCTATTATCCTAGTAAAGTGCATTTTTGCAATATAAGTAATGACATAGAAAATTACATTGCACTTACCTTCAATAGCTGGTCACCACATAAAAATAAATTTGAATTATCCTTGTGTGAAAGTGACATTTATTTTGTGGGTTATTATATAAGTGCATTTGTTGTGGTATTTTTTCAGGCCAACGTTGTGGATGTGGTTGGAGATGAGGTTGTGGTGCGTCATGAGGGCGAGTGGTGTGCAGAGACTAGGGTTGCCATGACTGGTGTGAGACTAGCACCGGCACCGGGACCCTTGCCTGTGGAGTACCCTGAAGGAGCTGAAGTAGAGATCTATGACAAGTTCATGGGTGCACCCCATTCTGCCTTCTGGAAAGCCACTATACGGGTAAATTTTCTACTGTTTCTTAATCTTTATAATGTATATTTTTAAATGTTCAATGAAGATATTGTGTTGTTTATTAACCATGTTCTGCAGCATATAAAACAGACCCGAATTGCAAGGAATGTATTGTGTATCTGTTGTTTAATCTCTTTAATTACAGCCTTAACATTATAGGGAAATATGTACTTAATAATTAATCCATGTTTTAAGTTAGCTACAGGGAACTGACATTTGTATTTTTTGTTGCAGATGTCTAAAGGTGACTTCCATGTAGTAGAACTAGTTGGTGTTTCAATGCCAAGTGGTGAAAATATATTCCCCTCTGAGAAGGTGCGACCAAGAAATGGTAATCCACCTGTTACAGCAAAAACCTTTGTAAGAGTAGAAATTGAAGTTCCAGAGGACATTAGAGACTAGTAAGTGACTCTATACATTTCTCTAAAGATTTTCATGATATAGTTTTCATAAGATTTAAGGTGTAATCATATATGTGTGTGTGTGTGTGTGCATGAGTATGACTTGAATGGTACCATATTCTTACATCTCTTCCCTATTACAGTGCTCGGATGGAAAGTGTACACAAGCCCTTCAAGAAAGCCTGTAATGCAAGTAGTTGTGTTTACAGTCCGGACACACACAATCTTGTCTTATTAGTAAGTATATTTGTATTTTTTGCCTGTGGTGAGTTGCAAGAATGTTATACCATATTGTGGGTGATACTTGACCAAAAGGGACGAAGTGATCGGTTTAGTATACCCCTTCTCTGTATATTCTCCTTGCTGCTTTTTCTTCATTTGCTTGACAACTTCAAATACTTTTTTGTTTATTTCTAAATATCATACTGCATACTGATACATTTTTTCTTTCTTTTCAGTCACGGAATGATCAGTGTCTGAAATTGGCTCTTATGTTGTCTGATATGCATTTTCGAAATCTGAAGCAAAAAGTGGTCTTACTCTATCGAACAGAAGAAGCAGCAAAGCAGCTTGAATCTACAAAGCTTCAGTCCACTGCAGGGTAAGTAATATTCTAATGCTGATTGCAAAATTCTAACACCATAATTCTTGCTGTTCGTAAAAGGTGAAAAAAGGTACAGAGCGATTCCTTTATAAATACACTTTGTTACTATGTTTCAGGTACGTAGAAGAATTCAGTGTTCGGGAAGACCTCATGGGACTGGCCATTGGCGCTCACGGGGCTAACATTCAACAAGCTCGCAAGGTGGAAGGGGTTACTAATATTGAATTAGAAGAAAATTCCTGTGTGTTCAAAATATATGGTGAGGTAAGTAAGGTGGCAGAATGTTTATGTTTATGTGATTAATAGAGAATGTGTCAGAGTGGAAATTAGCATGAGTGATTGGTATCCTGTTGGAGTTTGGTTACGTCAGGGATGTGTGATGTCGCTATGGCTGTTCAGTATCTATATGAATGGTGTGGTAAGGGAGGTAAATGTGACAATGTTAAGTGGAGATTTCAGTTTGGTAAATAGTGATGATTAGAGAGTTGAAACTAAATCAGCTACTGTTGACATTTGCTTCTAACTACGGATCACTTTTATTACTGAAGGGGAACGAACATTAACTATCAGCTCTTTTCATTAAGGGTAAATACCACACTGAAGTAAAACATGCAAGTGATAGAATGTGGAGCAGGACACCCCCAAAAAAAGTTTTATCATATAGTTGTATTGCCGTGCTTGTTGTAATTCTTTCATTCTATTTCCAGTCTGAGGATGCAGTGAAAAAAGCCCGGTCCATGTTAGAGTACAGTGAAGAGTCTGTACAAGTACCGCGGATTCTTGTAGGAAAAGTTATTGGCAAGAACGGCCGTGTTATACAGGAAATGGTGGACAAATCTGGTGTAGTGAGAGTGAAGATTGAAGGAGACAATGAACCTGAGCCCACAACACCACGGACTGAGGGTCAAGTCCCCTTTGTTTTTGTGGGCACTGTTGAGGCCATAGGCAATGCTTCCATTCTATTGGAGTACCACTTAGCTCATCTTAAAGTAAGTATATTATGGTTTCCCTGTTCTCTGTGTTTTGTTGATTTAAATGAATTCTTTGATGTTTATTTTGATAACAATGCTGCTTTGTACACTAAATTTATGTCATGCATTTGAAGGTTGTAATGAAAATGTTTATTCTGTACAGGAAGTTGAACAGCTACGGCAAGAAAAGCTTGAAATTGACCAAAAATTAAGAAATATGCACACAACTAATAGCGTAGGAAGTAATCAAGGCTACCCACCAAGGAGAAATGATCGGTAAGTAATGCATACACTATGTTTACTGCAATGTATTCATTTGCCTTGGAAATTATCGTAAAATGTTAGTATTTCATAATAATGTGAATGATGCAATGGCTAAAATGTGAATTACGAGGAATATTGGGATGTTATTTTCAAGGTGACAAATTAAAACAGCATCCTACCTGCAGTGTATCTATTATATGAACAATTTGTATAATGTCCAATATCTGGTAAAAAAGATTTGGTACGTGTAAGGAGACTGTTACACCAGTTAAGGTTTGGTAAACACTACTTCAGCCTCAATGTGAGCTTTGATGCAACCTATGTGCTGCAATGCATACTCCAAGCATAAATATCTTCTAATCTATCTATTTATATGGCGGGTCGTCATCCCCCCAAAAAGGGATTAGCTGAGACAAGGCATGCACACACACACACACACACACACACACACACACACACACACATGCACTCCTCTCACATAGCCCTCTGGCACCTTGTTCTACTATTCACATAGAAACTTTTCACAATACTTAATAGTCTACCACTTAACCCGTACAATCAGAGAACATTCCGCAAGCAATCCCTCGCAATCCTGTTATGCTTTTTCCAAGTCGATAGAAGCTGAAAATACTTCTTTTCTTTTTGCCAAACACTTCACACACCTGTCTCACAGCAAACACTTGATCCACACTGGTCCTCCCTCTTCTGAAGCCACCTTGTTCCACACAAATGACACCTGTAACCTCATTCATTCTCTATATCAGCATGCGGGGAGAGACTTGGACTACGTTATGTTGTTTGAGAAAATTGTTTCCCCTATACAACCTAATGGTTATACCTTGGTTCATGTTAATATTGGTCATCATTCTAAATTCAAGACAACTGGTTCAATATAGCTTGTTATTGCCGATTGAAGATGTACAACTTTAATTTATATGATTTTTCACGTTTCTGTGACGGAAATACTTCTTTTATTTTTTTGGCCCGAAAATGTCGACCAAAATTTACGTTAAAAACATTTGACGCCATTTTACTGCAAAACTATTAGTCGTAGAGAAAATATGCATTTATACACATTTATAGAGTTTGACAAGGTCTATCAGATGGTGCAATAATCTTTCCAATATCCAATATCACACAGGCCTCCACTTAGCTTAAGATATCTTTTCCTCCTCTCTTACAGATTGCCATTCCATTTGTTGTATTAAACACTACTATGAGTTTGATTTCCTAATTTTTAATCCCATTGTTTATCTTGTTTCAGTGGCTACAATAGTGACATGGAGATGGGAGGACGTGGGCGAGGACGTGGCGGTCCTCGAGGTGGTCGAGGCCGAGGTGGTGGCCGAGGCGGTGACCGCTACAATAACGACCGTTCTGGAACTGGTAATACCCTGAGTGATTACATATCAAGTGCTGAAAAGAGGGGAGGTGGGAGAGGCGGGGGAGGTCGAGGTCATGATGGTAGGGGGGGACATGAGGGCAGAGGTCATGATAGAGGAGGTCATGACAGTAGGGGTGATTATACCCGTCCCCCACCTGACCACAGAAATCACAGAGGAGGTAGTGCTGACAGAGGGGGGAGGCGAGAAAAAAAGTAGCCTCAGCATTAGCAAATGACCTTCCTTGATGAGACTGACCATACTTGACCACTCATGATTAGCTTGTCAATGGACGTAAATTGTCCTTTGACTGCAATCATCTATGACTCCACTCACTGGCTATGTTCTTAATGTAAAATGGGGACTATCTTGAGATGACATCTTATTATAAAACCATTTCTCACTCACTATCTATGACTTGTTTAGAATATTCTTGCATCAAAAATACAATTCTATCAATTGATGATTCTATGGAAATCTTGCAGCAAAAAGGAACTAAAATTAAGAAAGATGTGTTAGTAGAATTGCAAGAATGAATAATTTTCGAAACACTGCAGTTCCCCATATGAGCTTTTCTGTTGTCTTCAAGACTATGATGCACATACTTGAAAGATGATATTCTAAAGAGATGGACTCTATTGACAAGCCCTTGTCAATACATGAACCATTACTGACACACTATGTAATGTTAACATCCGATATAAGGTAAGGTATCAAATTACTCATCTGTTTCAAATCTTATGCAGGTATTGAAATCTGCAGCTTCACAGTGGGCCAAACAGCTCATCTTGTTTTGTAGAATGCTGAGTGAATTCGTGCCCAATTTATGAAAGATCAATATAACCAGTATATTCTAGTACATTGGTAATCTTTCATGCTGTTAACACTATTGATTACAAGACTTACATGCCATATATGCTATTTGTAGTCATCTTGCGGTATGCATGCTGCAGTCCTCCTTTATTTGCTCGGATATTTTGATGCATTGTGCATGAAATTGACAAAAGAAAAGACTAACCTTTGATTAAGTTTCAAACTTCATTGTTTGCCAAACCATTTTTATGATTCTTGTTGAACACAAATACTCCGTTTTGCTTTGAGCATGTTTTGCATTATTGTTTTAATGCAGCATTCATAATACCTTTAATAGCAAAGTGACTGCATTAACGCTGGAGCTTAAATTACTCCACTCCTGCCCTCACTGTATAAAATATTGAGAATGGCATTCTTATCCAGACTTAAATATAGCCTAATATGTCCTAAGATATGTGAATGTCTTAAATATACATGATATACAACAAGTAGAAATTTAACATGGTATAGCTAATACAATCACTTATAGATTGTAAACAACCCTATTTAGTCTTCATATTTTTTTTCTGCTCATATCCTTTTACAGAATTATTATTTTTCACCCATATTGATTTATTATACCATTTCAATTATTTTTTTGTTCTAATATACTTTCTATATTTTCTTTCCTCATTTAATTTGTTTCCAGAAACAACTCGACTTATTTCATAAGTAGCTAGTATGAAGGAATAAATTATATGCTTTGGACCATTTTACAGTTCTCAAGTCTGATATCACACACACACACACACACACACACACACACACACACACACACACACACACACACACACACACACACACACACACACAGACATACATATATAGACACAACTAAAGAGAAAAGGGATGACATATAAAAGAGAATGAAAAGAAAAACTAAAAAAAATGAAACTAGAATATAAACTAGCAAAGAATGAATATGTAAGGATAAGAAGAAAGGAAAAAGGAGAGATATGAAAAAGATATAACTTACACTTGTAAGGAAGAACCGAAGCTGTTTTATTGATTTATTATTGGTAAAATGAAAGACGAGAAAGTATAACCAGATTGAAGAAAGTATATGAGAACCCGAAAGAAATACTAAATATGAATATTCAGAAAGTGATTACAACAGAATCTGACTTTGAAAGGTCACAAGGACAAAATATTAAAAAAAGAAAAAAAAAGGTGTTGGGAACAGGATAAATTGAGAAGGGATAAAGGAAATTATTAAGGAATTGGATTAGAATATTGAAAAGCACTATGTCCTGATGGGATATCAGGATACATTTGAAGGTGTGTAGACAAGAAATGACTGAGCCAATTTATTATATAATTGAATGTTCTATTAAAACAGGCAAATCCCTAAAGAATGGAAAAAAAGCTAATATAATGCCTATTTACAAAAATGGAAACAAAGAATCATTTAATTATAGACGTGTCATTGACCAGCATAGTCTGTAAAATGTGTGAAAACAAAAAGCAATGGATGGAATTCTTTGAAAGAGAAGGAATACAGAACAGGAAGGTCATGTATTACCAGCTTATCAAGTTTTTACTCAAGAGGGATAGATATAATGCAAAAAAGAATGAATACAAAAAAGAGGTGGATTGTCAGATTGAATACATTTGAACTTTAAAAGCATTTGATAAGGTTCTGCACAGAAGATTAGTATGGAAGTTGGAAGACTGGAAGAACATTAAAAAACTAGATGGAAGACTACCTAAAAGGAAGAGAAATAAGAACAGTTTTTTCAACGCAAACTGTTGCCGCCAATAGGCTTTATGGAGGATAAGATGGTCTTGCCTCTTGTCCATTATTTGGCGTAGGTTTAGATTTTTTATAGTGACGCCTCAAATGTGTTGAGAACGAGAGAGGCTATTACTGCCTCAGCCTCAAATGCATATAACATTGTAAGTCCCGTCTGAGGACAGTATAGCAGCAGTGTTAAAAAGGAATTTACTTGAATGACATAAAAATGCATCTTTCAACAAAAAAGTATAGAAACTTGGAATGGACTGAAAGAAGTGGTGATAATGCCAAAGAATATACAACAACTGAAGGAAAAACTGAACAAATATTGATACAGAGACAGGACCACACAAGTGTAGCTCATGCCCTGTATACTACAACTAGGTTAACACACACACACACACACACACACACACACACACACACACACACACACACACACACACACACACACACATACATACATACATACATATATACACACAACCAGAAGACCCGACCCTCTCAGTAGCATAAAATTGAAGACTGGCATTGATGTTTATCATATTACAGACACTTGGTACATCAAACTCTTGAATCTATAGGTAAAGGATATGGAACCTTATTCATCTGTGAAACATACAATTAAAAGCAGTCATCCATGCTGCTCAAGTTTGCACTAATGGCAGAGTGGGCTTCGTGCTTTTCCCTTTCATGACCTATATTACAAAATGTATTTTGTATTACATAATAGCAATCCTGCAAACCTTATTAATTCACCTGGCAGTGAAGTTTACAATTACATTTGACCCTTGGTCTAAGGCTAAATGGGAAATCTAATTGTCCATTACTTGAAAAGTCTGTTGCTGGATATTTGTTAGTGGTCTCTGGGGACTGGGTTTGCAAAAGTATGAACGGCAACCATTCTTACATCGTTGTGGGTTGTTTAAAGCCCAGGTGTGTCTTACTGCATAGCTTCTGGTCCTCCTCCACAACTCACATGTGAAAAAACATTGTGGCAAGGTGGGACTAGTGTTTTGGGATCCATACACAGGATTTTACACAGCATAGCATAGCATGTGCAGTGTGAGGTACAATGGCCCAGCGTGTTGAGGGGTCAGTATTGCGTTGGCAGCTTTAGCCTTCTTGCCAATCATGCGCTTCAGTTTTTCCATGGAATGCGCTAATTTACTAATTTATTAGGTTTACTGCATTGCATTAAAATTAACATGCTTCTTTTTCTCAACCTTGAGGACATTTTGTTGAACAAAATAATTAAATAAACAAGAAATATGCACAAACACAGCCTGACCATATGGCTTGGTTGGGCCTGGGAGGCAAACAGTGACAGACACTACATGTTTGATTTGGCGGGAACTTCCTACTACTGCACTGCTCGCTCTGCCACTTAGCGGATACATTTTTCAAGCAGTGGACTTTTTGAAGGTTCCTATCCACTTGAGAGGATGGTGTCCATTAAATCCAAAATCTTTTAAATCGAGGGTCAAATTAATTAATATCATTGAAGCAGCAAAAGGACAGAGTTTAGAGAACATGGGTATTTCAAAGTTGATTAGCTGGTGAAAGGGTCTACTGTGTGTGGTTACGTGTCTATCATGTATGTGATAGGATAGGGTCAGAGGGAAAGGCAGGGTTGTCATGGGCCAAAGGATTAGGTTTGGTTTATGAACCACAAAAATTTAGCAGCATATGTCTTTGGCCTTTCCACCTTGAGCCTGTCTCCTTTCCCTAACACATGTCCATATAAGTCACATACAGACACACACATACTCATGCACGCATGCATGCATGCATACATGCACACAAATGTACTTAGTGGCTCTCAGAGTGTGGCAAACATCAGATATTTTTAGCTAATGATAATTTCATGCAGTAACAGAATTAGCAAATCAGGAAAATGCAGATATTTCCTGGACCCGAGATTTACTGCCACTTGAAAAAACACTTTTTCCAAGTGAAATCAATTGTAGTGATAATGTTTGTAAGAATATCTTGGATATACCTTGCCATAAATTTTAGAGTGATTTACTCTCACTGATCCTTCAACAGAATCTAACTTTGATTTCATTCAGGAGATACAGTTAAAGTCCTATAATTTGAAAACCATTTGTCGGAAAATTATATTAATAAGAAATTTTGAAAATGGGGCCAAATCCAAAATATCCCAATACCGTAGTCAAATTATTTTGAGGTTGTGGGTTGAAAATTGTAACAAGGTGCCACATGTGTCCTAGTGTCAAGGAGTGGAAGCATGACCTAACCTTCCCCACACAGTCTGCCATCTTATGTGTACAGATCCACCTGTTCTAACGCATTATATGTTTACGTACATCTGTGACTGACTAAACATGGCTCTCACATCTTCCACAACTCATGGAAGGACATTGTACATGTATTGACACACTTCCAAGATGCCCCAATAGTCCTAAAGATACAGTAATCCAAAACACCTTTGGTCCGCTACCTTTCAGATTACAGGACATTTCCTGTATCTGGCATTCTTGTGATTAAGGGAGACGTTTGATTACCTACACTTTAAAATCATCAACAAAGCTAAGACTTGGTGTTGTTACATATGATGCTTTTAATATGCACGCACACACACACACACACACACACACACACACACACACACACACACACACACACACACACACACACACACACACACACACACACACACTCGCTCGCTCTCACTCTCACTCTCCTTCTTCACTCTTTACTCCTTCAGGCATAATAAACATTTTATGATATCATAATTCAGCAACTGATCCATTTTTTTTGGGGGTGGGGATGCGTCGGACTTGATTTTAACTGCAACATCAATAAATCAGGATTGTGGATTATACAAAACTTCTGATTTGTGAAAATTAGTCCAGTTCTAAATCTGCATTTTTCTTGTAAACCATCAGCACACTTCTGTGATTAGTATTCACTAAATCAGATGAAACGTTTGTCATATTTCAACGGCTTGAGAGACAAATACTTTGTTTAATGTGCCTTTGGTTTCAAAATTGTCTTTTATATGTCAAGTAATATTTTTCTCATGTCACCTTCATAAACTTTTATTTTTTATACATGTTAAGACTTTCAGGAACACAGTAACAAGGTGTCATGGACACTGAAAATACTTTCTACAATTTATTGGTTATAATTTAGCCTTGCTAAATTTAGTTGATGCAGGTATTGACTACAGATTTCTATGGATCTATGGAGAAACACTAATTATTGATGTATTTACTTCATAATACAAAATTGCCTCCATAATGCTGTAACAATCTAGAGTTGATGCAGTTGTACTATAATTGTTCTATTTAGATTTTACTTACTTGCAGACAATTACAATTACAATGGATTGATTCATGACGTGAAACATGCACTAAAGTAACGCTTCCATCACAAAAGGTTAAAGAAAAATGCATTGATGTCAAGAAATGCACACGACATCTATGTCCTTGTTGCATTAACATGATTGTGGTTCATTTAGAGCTTTTGAAGTTTTGATAATGATGAGACTAATAATGATATAACCAATAATAATTGATAATAATAATGATAATAGTTATAATACAGTATAATGATATTGATTATTATTATTGAAAAAAAATAGTAACACACACACACACACACACACACACACACACACACACACACACACACACACACACGATGAACAACCCGGAGAAAACCGATAGAAAAGACCTAATATTGAGAAGAAAAGGAGTGGCTAGAAATTTGGGGGACACAAAAAAAATTGCAGAAAGGAATTTGCTTGAACGATACAAAAAAGTAAGAGTTTTCCCCAAAGAAGTATAGATACTTGGAATTGACTAGAGGAAGAGGTGATAATGGCAAATAATGTACTTCAACTGAAGGAAAAAACTGGACAAATATAGATACAGAGACAGGACCACACGAGTGTAGCTCAGGCCCTGTATACTACAACTAGGTAAATACACACACACACACACACACATAGCCGAAGTCCATTAATTTGGGTTTCAGAATGGATGGAGAGCTAGCTATGTGAGTTTTCTTATAGGTGTGGGAGTGAGACAAGGATTTTTGAGGTTGCCATAGCTGTTTGATATTTTTATGGATGGTTGAAATGAAAGTTATAGTGTGGAATGTAGGTACAATACTGAAGGTGAAGGGAATAGGTTGAGCGGTGGTGGCATGCCTGTTTGCAGAGAGTGAAGAGGAATTTTAGAGAGTAATGGATGAATTTTAGTGTACGTACAAGAAGGAAGCTAAAAGTGAATGATGAGAAAAGTAAGGTGATGTGCCAGTAGTAGGAAGGTGTGAGGTCGTTCTGGGAGGAGAAAAAATGGAGGGAGTGAAAGAGTTGAAGTATTTGGTAACAGTGCTATGCAAACAGGGAGAGATGGAAGGATGAATAAGAGAGAAAGCTGTGAAGAGCAGGTGTGTCATATGATCATATGCAAGGATTATGAGTAGAATAAATGTGTCCATGGCTGTAACAAAGGGTTTAAGGAACAATATTCTCTTGCAAACATTGACATATGGATCAAAGAGGGCACAGCAGTTAAGAGTACATGGTGTGGAAAGGAGTTATCTGAGAGGAGCAAGCAGCAATGAATGTGGCATGGGACCTTGTACAAATGCAATGAAGTGTGGTATGAAATGAGTGGAAAGAAATACATTGAAGTGGTCATACGAAGAGAAACAATAATGAAGAGTTTGTGATGAAAGTGTATATGAGTGAAACTGATGGTCCTAGAAGATAAGAAAGGCCAGTTTTAAGGTGGAAGGATAGGGTGGAGGAGTACATGCATGAAAGAGTTGGTGATAGAGTGGGAGGGATTCAACTAACAAGGAGGGAGAGGTGGAAGGGAACGAGGCATCAGAGTTTGATTTTTTTAACTGGTCCCAGTCTGCCAAGGAAGTACTGTATTGATTGATGTGTTTCTGAGATGGAGTCCTCTATACTAGTCCCAGTCCCTTGTGTTAATAGAAGGAAAAACTGGACAAATATAGATACAAAGACAGGACCACCCGAGTGTAGCTCAGTCCCTATATACTACAACTAGGTAAATACACACACACACACACACACACACACACACACACACACACACACACACACACATTCACTAGCCATGCGGGTAAAATTCAACCAAAACATGCATGACCCTTGCCAATTATGATCATTATTATTATTTGATAGTTTTGTAAAATCATGAACCACAATAATGTGCACAAGGATTAGCTGGAGTGTTGTGTTCTTTACGGGAACTAATGAGACTACGACACTGTCTTTCCTACCACCATACACCTTAAAACCACTACTGCAGTTATTTGGGACTAAGATATGAACTTAGATATTAAAACATTTTATTCTTAGATGATATTTCTGGCAAATTTCAGGATAAATTGTTCGACAGTCTACAAATATGCAATAGTATATACATGGCAAATGTATATATAATCTCACACTGGTTCCATATACCACTTTATCATCTTGGTTTGTGTGTTATGCAGACTTTGAGATTCCCTGGGAACACTAATTTCCACCCCTCAAAGGTTCTTGTGTTTACTAATAGCTATTCTCTATTTACCCTGCTTTGTGTACATGACACTGGGATTAGCAGCACTAGGTCTTTACAGCATGTACAGCAAGGGTTGGTATTAACAATGGTTGTTGCTAAAATTCATGCACTAGGGAATGTCTTTCATTCAAGCAGACTTTTGATGTTGGTTTGTATGCCAGATTGCATTACAGTTTGGGTAAATCCAACTATAATTTACATCTTGCTGTAATGTTGAATGTGGAACTTTAGTTAATGAGCTTGTTGGGAAGTTGTTCATTAACATGGGACTTGGAACATACACAGAGTTATGAGGTGATGATTATTAATGTGAATATCCTGATGTGGTGTAATTTTTAGGTTGACTATTATATCTTTACTAAAATCACTTGTGTGTTTGGTAGCTAATGAATGGCATACTAAAACTGGCAGGATTTGGGATCCCACCATATGTGAGGGTTGTGTTGGCAGCTGGACACCACCACCATGTATATTTTCCACCTCCCAACACCTAGTAATGTTGTGAATGTATTTTGGCAGTCGAAAAAACGTCTCTAAACTTGAAGCTTGTATATAATGGGTATGATGTGTACCGTGGATATCAAATTTAATGATGTATTTGGATAGATCAAATTATCAGATGATTTTAACTCATTATATAGGCTGTCTATTGTTCTGTGGAAAATTATATTAAACAAATGCTGTGCTAAAAAAGAGGTTGCAGTAATTTAATTTTGAACTTGTAACTGCCATCATCATCACTCATCAGACAGTATTTGGTTTTTATAATACATGATCGATTAATTACCTTTTCCGTCTCCTATCTATTTGTGTAAGGATGTTCAGGTGTATACATATTTTTTTCCCCTTCTTTCACTATATTTAACACTTATGCAAGACTCATGATTCTTATAGGAGTAAAGTTGTTGAAACTCGTCCGAGGCTTTGGCAGTTAGCCTTCACAAAAGCGGTATATTGATTATAAGAATGGAATTTTTAAGTGATAACTTTGATAACTTTTTCCCATAACATGACCCTTCTGGTGGCTGGACATAGGGAATTAGATCCTCCTAAGTCTTCCTTGAATATGGTAATGCCACACTCCAGAATGTGCCAGGGAACTAACATCATTAGACTCCTATCTCAAGTCTGTTTAATAAGTTTGAATCCGTTCGTGTATGCACTGTTGATTTTGTATTACACATTAAAAATAGTAAAAGATTCCAAAGTATTGTAAATGTAGACGGCAGAGAACTACGCTGGTTTTAATTCAATGAGTAGCAATTGATTTTTTTTTCTTTTTCTGTAAGTTTGAAATAAGTTATGGAAAATATATGCAGTCTGTTGATATTGATATGAAAGTAAAGTAAAATATTTTTTTAAAGGTTCTGTTTATTTACTATTGATACAAAGAGGTAATATGAAATAATTCCAGACTTCGAGATGGGAGAGAAATGACAGAGTGATGAGTACACAGCATATCTATGAAAGATATATGTAACTTAACATCTTTAGACATGTAAAAAGAAGTGGCTTTACCACTAGATTTATGTTGTTGGGAGTTTGCATTTATGCTCATTCATTATACAACCAGGAAGGCTATGGAAGATCAGCATTTATGACACTTGCAAAGTACAACAGGTACATAATACTTGTTTTGTGAAGTATTTCCTGATGTGACATGTGTGTCAAAGACTATGGAATTTGCAGATGCCATTTCTGGATGCCCAAGGTATGTTATGCAGGTGGCCAATGGCATAGGATGTTAGGTAGTGGCTGGGCACAAAATATTCAAAATGCCCTCTGTTACGAAATTGCTGTAACATTCCACAATATCTAGTCACTCCAAAATTTTAACTCCTACATTTACAATTGGGTTCAAGGGACTGTCCGGCTGTCTGCTATCAGTCTCATCTTAGAACAGTACAACAAATGGATGTAACATCTAACTTAAGGGTTTTTAGTAAAGGAATGTACTAGCAATATATCAACCTTTTCAACAACATTCAATTGGCAGGTGGCAATGGAAGTCACCTTTATGGGTGTTCAGTTGGTTTAGCTGAAGTTTGATTGTGGTTATCCAGGCTTGGCATGCTCTCTGCAGAAATAAGGCATTACTTAAGGACGCTTGCAATTGTCAAAGATGATGCAGATATTCAATGATAATGACGCTTGTAATCACCAGACACTAGCTAAGTGAAAACTAGCTACTGGAACATAAAATCCTTTCTGTACTACTTGTTTGCAGATAGTGTTTTCTTAATAAAAAGAAGCAAGTTAACTTTTGTTTTACACAATAACCTTTACTAGTCTTATATCAGAGTTGCAAAGAATAAATTAGTAATGATAAGTTCCAAAGCTTCAGGATACACTTACCATATTGCTGTTGAGGATGTTGGGAGAATCACGTGGTTGGATAACTGGTGGTGGTGACAGCAAACTGAACCTAACAAACATGAACCTTCTTTATTATAGTGCCTTCACATCTAATTAAGTTTAGTCTTGGCATGCTGTGTGCAATTAGTGTAAAATTAACATTGCTGACTTGGGTGAAAGACTTCTTTTTACATACTTATTTGGATTTATTTTTTCGTTGTATTGTTTTGGTATGTAGTTTTACAAGGTGAAGTAATTATTTGCTGTGTAAAAACAATAATCTGAAATATTTTCGTGGTTATTGTTAGGTAGATATTCAGCAAAATAAGTCACTTCAAAGTTTTGACCACTTGTGAAAATGTATTGATATGTCAGTTAAGTTCTGACATGAACATGTTAACAAGTATTTAGAATTCCAGTATCTGTCTTAATGACAGTGTGATCTCTCCTATGCATTTACTACAAATGTGAAATAGCTTGTATCACTGAAAATAAGTCATGCTTGCAAAAAAGACAAAAAAAGACAGGAAAAGGAAAATATGTATAACAACTATTTTTATTTTTCCAGATTATTTCATAGTAACATTGATACTCTATGGAATGTTACTCAGTAATTGGGTAAGATAACAAGCATCTTTATTATCCTTATTTGGTGCAAGGTTTTGCTTGTTATGGGAACAAATTTTATTTTATCATAAATAATTTTATTGTACAAACTTAAAATGCCTTTCTTTTCTCAGTTTTCAATCATGTTCACAGAATGAATATGGTTGATATGGTTTTATAATATATTTTCTATTATGATAAGTTTCCAATCATTATGTGTTACAGTATAAGTATTATTTATTTTGATTTTATAATACATTTTCTGTTATAACTCGTAGTATTTTATATATAATTATTGTTTACCAATGTAAAACTATGTACAAACAAAACTATAGTTAAGTAATTGATGTGATCCCATCTTACCTTGGGATATTAACAGTTTTTATGTATATTAGACTCCACCTCAAGATCATTGATATTTGTTTTGATAGTCACAAAGCAATGACCTAATTGTGACAACCCAAAATCATCAATGATTCAGCATGTCAACAATTACTCCTTAAGTCTACAGTCGTCCCTTAACATTTCACGGCGGTTACATAACAGAGTGTTAAAAATGTGCCCATATGTGCTGCCCCCTAAATAACACTCCTTAGACCCATTATTTCCTTAAATAACTAAAGAAAAACCATTTGTGTATCTTAACAAATATTATAATTGGCACAAAAGTTACAAGACATTGAAAATGCACTGACCGACCACGCAATGGCGCATGAAAACCCGCGAATACCCCAAATTTTTACAGTAAGGCTTCCTGCGAATAATCAAATCCATGGATGTTAATGGACGACTGTAATAAAATCCACTTTTTTCTCAATTCAATGGTTAAATTCCAGAACATAATTATGACAAAATAATGAAAGGCTTTCTGGCAAAGAGCATATGAAATTTGGTAATTATGCCATTCCTACACATTCTTTTGATAGATTTGCTTCCTTTAGATATTTTCCTTTATATATCTCAACCCAGATTTACAATTCTGGAACAACATTGTACAGTGGTGACCCACTTTAATGAACCATCTCTATGAATGCACACATCAAGGTATGCGCAGGCTCAATGGGTTGTCTTGGGCAGCAAATTGATTGTTGGCTTTGGGCCTAGAACAATTTTCCCTAAAAACCTGCTTTTTGTTGAAGCGGGTCACCATGTATTTACCGGGTGTCACATAAGTTCATTTAGTTAATCCAGAAATGAAAGATCTCATAATTCTAACCAAAAAACCTTCTAAACACATACGCTAATTTTGACTTACTTTAAGAATTAGGTTGATTTTTATGATTTCACATTACGTGTTGTTCCTTATCCAATCTTTTCTCAGTGGTTGAACCTTTCGTGTCCGAGTTGCATCATCCTTCTTCCTTCACTGAGTTTGCATGTGTCCCTCAAGGATGGGTTCCTAGCACCACCCTACTCATTATTGCAATTAATGCTATTATATTTTCTTTACCAATTGGTGTTCGATCATCCCTTTATGGAGATGATATTGTTATCTACACCTCTGGGTCCTTCCCCTCAACACACTAACATCTTATCCAATCTGCTATATAAACAATTTCTTCTTGGGCCACTAATCATGGTTTCAGGCTTTTTACTTTAAAATTATATTCTAATTTCTAAATCAGAATAGGTTAGAGAATGTTATTCTAAGTTAAAAAAAAATATCTTATACATATAAACTCGTTTTTACTTAATTTTTGGCATTACATGGATTTTTTTCACTACACAGCCCGAGCCCAAGACCCAATGGCCAAATTCCACCCAATGCCAAAAGTAAGTCTAAATGAAACTATGTATACAAATATTTTCTAGCCAGAATAGTATTCCCTAATCTATCCTTGCCTCCTACACTCCCTCAATCACCTGGAATCAACAACTGCAATGCGTAATTCTAAAAAGTCTTCCAAACTCCAAAAGTAAGTTGAAGTCCACGTTATTTTATAGAGGATTTTTACGTAGAATTGTGATCTTTCATTTCTGGAACTTTTTGGAAAAGAAATAGGCGTAGGCAGTTGGGACGTAAAGGGACGTAAAGTCGATAAAAGTGACAGAGCTCTGAATTTGGAAACTACTCATATATATATATATATATATATATATATATATATATATATATATATATATATATATATATATATATATATATATATATATATAAAGTACACATACTTGTACACATTACCGATTGATGAAGTGTTACTTCTTCACAGATCCTTCTAAATTTGTTCATGCAAATATATTAATATTTCAGCCAAAGATTTCAGCTACAATTGAAGTAAGTAGAAACTTAGATTCATTGAGGTGTCACAACTCTTCACAACATTCTAAGTGGTTGCATATACATACCTTTGGTCTTGGTGCCATAGTTTTTGTTGTCACTAAAATTACAATACCAGTAATCTGAGAATGATATTTATGGAACCAGAGACTCGCCAATAAATAAAGTAGGAATACTAGTGTGGCAAAACATCAACATACTCATTAGCAGATCAGAACATTTGTTTGAGCATTTTAAAAGCTATCATCTGTACCTAAATAGCTTGTATTGCAAAAAGCCACACATGTGCAAGTCTTGCCATTGGATTTATATTAAACATCACAAGCATGTCAACAATTTTCAGGTCAGACAAGTTGTGTTCATTGCAAATTTAATATTTTCAAATTACTGTCCTCTTGTGCATTATACTGTAGTTTTTTATGTGTTTCTAATTTTGAAAGTTCATTTTGTCAAGTGCAATATTACAATGAATTAATTTTTGAGTAACTTGTTGTGTCCTAAGGCTACTTAACATGAATCTGCAGACTAGATGTAAGGACATGGTAATGTAGTGGACTGTATTAGCCTTAGTTTTGTACCCATCATGAAAATTATATGCATCTTATGATCATTTGTATTTTTGTTCTGTGAATGTATTGAATCAGAAGAGAGGCAAGTTTTTTTTTATTTATTTTATTAATTTATTATTATCATTAATTTTATTTTTGGGGTGTGTGTGTGATGTTACCGGAGATACAGTACTCCTGAGAACTTTTACGGCAGGTAAAGAAGTTCTCAAGAGTAAGAATTAATTGCTTAAATTGTCCAAAATCACAGATAACGTTCATAACAAGCAAAAATGTTATGCATCACAGTGTTCATGATGGAGGCATTTCTGAGGCTAATACTAATACCTTTGTGGTGAGGTCTGAGAATTTCCAGAAAGATATTATTGTTTTATCATTTGCATGTTGATATTCTAGCATTGTTGGCACCATTTTGTTTGCACTATTCTTCTCTCTTTCAAGTATGTCAATCTTGTTTTAGAAGCACATTTGGGGAATTGAGTTGTTTTATGATTCTAGCTGAGTGGGCAAAGGTAAGATGGCTGCAATAACATTTTTACTTTTCCAAACTTGATAACTTGGAGAGCTCATTAATAAATAGAAAATATATATTGACATGGAAGCCAGTGTAAGAGTATATTTGGTTATTATTTTATGTGTAGAGTATCATAGTATGTCAGGTTCTTGTTCATCACTTTTATAATATGCACTTATGATTTTTGAAGGACAATGTCAGTGTATCAATATTTTATTTGCCCATCTTTCAGTTATATAAATTGTTGCAAACTTGGTACTGAATTTACACACATTTATTTCCAGTGCAAAACTTGAATCATTAGGACTAAAATCTACCAAATTTTATTGTGTTAAAGTTCATTTGATTGATTGATTCATGTATATATTTTTACTGGAATTATGAATTTAGTTAACTTTAAAAAATACGGAAGAACAAAGAATAAGTCTACTTGCCTTGATAACTCTTGGTTGAAAAAAATTCCAGCATTATAATTGAATTAAAAACATTAATACAAACCAAAAAAGAAGATTAAAGACCATAAATTAGGGTACAAAGGATCAATTACTGATACACGGAAACAAATTGTGTGTAATTACTTGCAAACCTGTTTTCTAACAATATTTTGTTATTTTATTTCTTAATCATTGACATCGTCATAAATAACTTGACACTTTCTCTTATGACAGTACATTTTGGTGTGTGCAGTCTTAAGCTGAACCTATTCAAGCAGCTGCTGCCTGTTCATTGATGTTGTATTTACAATATTCATTGTACTTTTGGGAGTCTAACTGTTAATTGATGAACCTTGCAGGACGGTGGTCACGCCAGGCAACTCCAGAGTGGGACGAGGGCGATGCATCACTACCACCCAGGAATGCACGCCGCTACAATGAGGAGCGGAGACGAGTTGCAGATGAGGAGGAAACAGTGTTAGATGCTGCTGAAACTGGAAGTGTTGGAAGTATTGATAGAGGTACAGTGCTTCCGTGTGGAACTATATAATTTTGAAGGATGTATTCCATGTCAGCTTCCCTCCGCCTCCAAGCCCATTGCTGTTGTGGCGGGGCTTTGGGACGAGAGATTGAGGCCTGATCCTGCGATGTCATGGACTTCAGTCCGAGGCATCCCAGCTTTATTTCCCCTTGTTTCATCTGTCTTTTCTTCCTAAAGTGTGAGAGCCGTGCTGAGAGGATGAAAGGCTAATTTTGAGTTCAGCCGTGAACGGTCTGAGGATGCCATGGGCACGCTATACCCTCCCTTTTTCATTTGACATTACTCTCCATGGGGGTTATGGGGAGCAGACCAATTACATCCCCCACTTACAATTATCTCACCATGGCCAATCATGAAAATTCTAAATCAACAGTTCCATTGGCGGATACATCTCAAAAAATTCAACCCCCCGACTTCCCTGGCTTTGACAAAGAAACGCCTCGGACCTCGGCTCTCAAAACCCCCATAACCGCCCACCTGTCACCTCTAATAAATGTTTCCTTAACACTAACCCCAACTCTCCTTTTACATATGTATCTTCTACTATTATAACCACCTTAGAACCAAGTATACCTCCAAAAAGTAAAACCACTCACCAACCCTCTACTCTGACCTCACCCTTTAGCTTAACATAGCGCCATATTACCATTGATGTCTGGCACTTACTTTATTCCCATTAACTCACTCAATCCATGTCAGCTTGGGTCAGCCTTTGTCATCTGATGGTAGCTTGTCAAGAATATTTTGGTGCTGTTTTGTGCAAGTGGATGTGCAGCAAGGTTTATGGCTCTGTGTCCTCACTCATGTTATTCTGTACACGCTTTATATGGGAGTGAACCGGCTGTATGGTTTGGCACCCATGTTAGTATGATCGAGTGGTGGGTGAGAAGGTTGACACATCCATTTTTAGAGCAGTACATACTCAGGATATTCTCCTTGTGATATTTTGTGTCTGAAATTTCTTTAAACATTTGTATATACTATTGAAGAGTAATGTAAGTTTAACATACATCTCATAACTAAAGAATACTATGTTAAAAGGTGTACCAACCTCCAAGCAGCTTACATCATGGAGGTCATTTTAATTGTTTATCACAGTTTTCCTTTTTTTTCATTCCTTGGTATTTTCACAACTGTTATTAAGAATGAAGTCAAAATATTAAATATTTAAAGAAAATATCTATTATTCCACTTTACAAAGTTTATTGAATTGAGGAGCATGCATTCTAATCTTGATAAATTGTTCTCATGTTGCTGTTATCAGTATGAAAAAATAAATTAGCAATAATAGAATAGTTTTCTAAAATTACAAGTTGGATTATATGTGTTTTAGACTCTATCACAAGTGAAGGGCGAAGACGCAGACGCCGCCACCGCAAGTTCCGTCGTCGAGGTGCTGGTAGTGGTGAAGGTGGAGATGGGGAGATCTGGGCCACTTCTGCTGATGAAGGCTGGCCTGCTTCTGTTGATGAAAGCTGGCACACCCCTAGTGAAAACATGGCTGGTGAGGAAAATTGGAATGCAGCAGGAGAAAACTGGGACAGTCAGTCAGCTCCTGGACGAGCTTCTAAGGAGCGCACTCCAGGCTCTGAGAGTGGCAGCCGTCGAGGAAGGGGGAGAGGCTATTATGATGGACCTCCAAGTAGGGATGGAACACTTCCTCGAAGGCGGCCTCCCCGCCATGAGGGTACTCCAGCCCGTCAGTCCCCTGGCCGGCGCCCGCCTACACAGCCCCGGAAGCCTAATGCACCACCACCAGCTGTGAATGGCAATTAAAGCACATCAACTGTGGACCTTTTCCCTAATTCATGGCATCTGTTTGAGACTAAAAAGATATATCCAATCTTATTTTGTCACCTATTTTTGTTATGCAGAAGCTGAACCAGCCATGGCTAAATATGGGAGGAGGAGCCATCTACAGATGTGCTTCTGAAGACAAAGAAAACCTGAATTGTTGCCCTTTTTATTAACGTTAATTACACAGTACCCTGAAGTTGACTTTCCTACTATCAATTCATGATGTATTAAGCAATACAGTCGTCTTTTAGACGACAAAAAGAACCAGACTTGGCTATAAGTTGAACTAAGTGAGAAAGGAAAAATATCCTAATTAAGATATTTTGGCTTGAAATAGAAGCTTAGGTTTAAGAATAATAGATTTTGAAAGACAAAAGTCTAAAGATACAAATTGGCTTGGTATATATATATATATATAAATATATATATATATATATATATATATATATATATATATATATATATATATATATGTATATGTGTATATATATATATATATATATATATATATATATATATATATATATATATATATATATATATATATATATATTGATTTATATATATATTATATATATATATATGGAAATGAATAATGCAGTACTAGCTGGATACATTTCTGTTTACATTGTGACTAACAAAAAAATGTTTTGTTTGGATTTGGAAGATGTTAGATGTTTGCAAAAATCTGATTGCCTTCACAGGTAAAGAATGAGTTACATTTAATTAATCTATGTAGTGCATTAATGTTGCTTGCAGTTTCAATGTTTATTAGTTATTGATTACTATTGAAAATATCTATAGCTAATAAAAGTTTCATAGAATGCATATGCAAGAGCAAGCTCATTTTTAGAAACTACATTGTGACAATGATGGTTACCCTTGAGATTAACTAATTTGAAGTTGAGGTATGTGTAGGTCATTCTGATTGGGCTCTCACAGGAGTAGAGTGGTGCATATTTTTTGGCTAATTTTTATCCTTATAGATATCATTGCTTTCCTTTAGTTTTCAGCTGCATTTGCCTGAAGTTAAAACTGCATGTGGTTACTAAATATGAAATTAGGTTAACATTTTGAGTCATTTGTTCTCTTTGATGTGACTGGGTATGGTTAGCTCCTGCACTAGACGTGGCTCCGTCCTGAGGGTGGTGCACTGAGCAGTGAGAGTAAGGTCCAATCACCCTCAGGAGCTGTGTAAATACCATCGTTTGTTTATGGTGAACATTCTTGCATGATATCTGTGTTTTGGAGGAAATAAAACCTGATACAGAACTTTGCATTGGTTATGTAGCTCGGTAGAAAATATTATTGAGATAAAAAAAAACTAAAAAAAAGCTGATTTTAGAACATGTGAATATTTTTTAAAAAGTTACATTGTCTGAATCTTTTGATACACACTAATTTAAGCCTCATTCATATGTTTCCCAAAGGATTATTATTTCATGAAAGTGATTGCATTTAATTATCTTGATTAGTTCATTTCTCCTTCTGTTTTCTCTCTCCTAGATATGAAGCAAAGTTGTATCTGTATAAGATGTGGAGGTCATAACTCTGTGATAAATACACATTGTTGATTTTTGTTTGGCAGATCAGCTTGGTGAACACCGCTACATGTTACATTGTATTCTTTCATCAATAGGTTAATGTTAAATTCACTTATGTAGAAGCATCCACAACAAGTCAAATGGTGAAAGTTATTACCTATTATAGAAATGATAGATTCTTGATATACGTAGTCAGTAAAATATATGTGCTGCAAGTGCCAAATTGTGTATATGATAGGACATTGGAAAATCTTATTATACTTCAAAAAGGGAATATTGACCAAAAAGTGAAAAGTAAACTGCATTCTTTAATAAATGAAAGAAATTATGTATCATGTATGCTTGGTTCATGGCAATAAAACTAGACCTGTGATAGTTATGAGCCTAGAGATGCAGTCTGTGAGGCTTGCATACAACAGACATATCAGTGGAGTATGATTTTCAGAGGATTCAATATGAAGAAATATCTCTTGAAAACATAAGGATCATAATCTTGATCCAACATGGCCTCATTCACAATGTTACAATGACCTGTTGTAAATTAATGATAATGTGCACTATACATACTAGTGTCTAGTGAACCTATCCTCACAACAGAAGCCAAGCTACCTTACAAATGCTACGGGGATCCCATTTGTACCATAATTGACCTAGACTGCTAACCTTGTGGGTGTATCTTTTCACAGTATGGGACTTAGAATCAAAGGTGTAAAGAAAGGAAGCACTTAGGGCCCATTATCTTACTGGTAGTTAGTATTTTTTATTAGTTTTGATGTTTCTGTAAGTTCTATCTGCACTTGTCTTATTCCAGTAAAAAAAATAAGTCTTTCTATGAAGCTTTTCTGCACCTTTGGCTTACTTCAATTGAAATATAATATAATGGTTTGAGTACAAAACCTAAAGCATTACTTTTTTTTTCTTCTGTACATTGTTGATGTTTATAAGAATTTCTCTTGGTTCCTTTCTAAGATGTTTAGTGTTGTTTCTCTTTTGTTATTTTATCTTTCACTATTAGTTTTGATATTTATTCAGCAAATTTAAACCTTTTGAAGTTTCTTACAAGGAATTCAGTCAACAGAAACTTTATGTAATTCTATGTCTGAATATAAAATGCTGAAGTATGTTCAACCATTCAACCAGAGAAGTTAAACAACCTCTGATGGCCCATTGTCCCTTTCTTGACCACATCTTGGCTACACAGTCGTGTTATCGTACACTTAAGTAATGCAGTCATAGTGTGGTATAGGATTCAAGGAAGTACATACCCCAGTGACAATTATCCTGGGTTGTAATGTCCTTTAGAAAATGGATTAAAATATCTCAAGCGAAGACTCAAACTCCTATTATGACAATCTGCTGTTTGAGGAGGTACCGTGGAGAACAGGTTTTTGTTGTGCCGGTAACCTCTCAGATGGATCTCTACATGGGCCACATGGCTTGTTTAGCTACACCCTCTTTGTATTTGCTGCCTTGAAAATAAAATATAGCAATTGTATCAATATTTCACTCCCCCAAAAACTGTTCTTATTCTAAATTGATTTTTTAAAAGTATGGTTCTATGAATACTTTTTACCTTGCCAGGAAATTGTTACTACACATTTTGGTTTCTAAGTATGATGGAAATGCACACTCCACCACAAGAGCCAACATCCAGACAGATGAAACGATAGTCTGCATCTGCAACACCCATCAACATTGTACTGAAGGTCCTGTCCTCTTGTAATTAAGGTACAATGACACCGATAGAAGTGGGTTTTGTATGTGTATGGGGTTGCCGTCCACTGCACCTGTTTGGGAAAGGGATAATAAATATCTTGCAATTGCTGGGGACACACACATGTTTATATTATATTCAAGGTTTTACACATATCAAATATCTATAGAATATACATTTTTCACGCTTGTCTATCTCGATCCCCCCACCCCCCACCCACCCAATGATATGAATTAGGTACTTACTAAGAAGCTCCCACCTTTGAACGCAAGACGATTGGTGTGAAGTAGCATAATTAACAACAGGATGGATTGGGATGTGGAGAGTAATTAGTGGTAGTGGATGACAGTGCCTATAGTCTGACAGATCTTAGACTGCGCATAGGGTGTGGCCATGATGGGAATTACCCTTGGTACACTGGTGCCACGTGTCGAGATTTGCGCGCAAATTCAAAATGAATTTCGTATTTAAAAGAATTTAAAAGAGGCATCTGGCAACCTCCGGGTGCGGACTCACACACACACACACACACACACACACACGCACGCACGCACGCACGCACACACACACACACAAAGGGAAGTTCATTAATAGGTACTGCTTTTTATTAGCAACACTGTAAAATATGAATGCCACGTTTCTTTATATGTTTATATATATCTTATCCATTATAAGTTTACTGTTTTTACATACATTATAATACTATGAATAAACGTGTATGCATATTTCCTGATCATGTCTGCCATGGTTTTACTTATATTGAAACATTTCTACAATGCGGATTAAAAGACACGTGGCAGGCCTGTAAAAGGGTAATTCCCGACTCTTTCCGCTCGCCACCAGCAGCCTAAGCTCTGTCTGACTATAGTAATTTCCTTGTGAAGATTGATTACTGTATATGATATCATTAAGGTGATCATTATTAGAGAAAACCAAAATAGGAAGAACTGGCACGGAAGCTCTATTCCCAGACTGTCCTAAGTACCAGTGCTACACTTTCTACTCATTTTATATGAAATTAGGATAAGATTAGTGTAAGTGTTAGTCATAAGGAACACACTTGCTTGGTTTTGCTTGGTTTTTGTTTAGAGGACTATGCCTCACAGTCGTGGTGGACCACCGCTGCCACACTGTGGTGCCCGACCACAGCAGTTCCTCCCAGTAAACAGCTTAAGCATCACGGGCCCGGGCGGGGACTCGATACACCGACCAAATGAATGCAAGGCCAGCGCGCTACCACTGTACTATAATATAGCCAGGAGTTCTGATTGATGTGCAATTTTTTTTATATGTATGTGCAATATTTTTTTTATATATCTGGAGGTTTTATAGAGCACTACATGCTGGTGGAGCAGAACCTGATAAATGAAATAAAGAATAAAGAATAAATCATAAATAGCTTTTATATAAGATGGATTGTTATTAAGAGTTATTTTGTTATGGTTTCTTTACTAGATCTTTCATTCTCCTCTTCTATCTGTCCTGCCCCCAAATTATCATCAAGCTACAGTAGGTGTTTGGCAGCTGCTACATTCTCAAGTGTCTCACATTCAAAGGTTCGAAGCTTCAAACTCGTGTAAGTGTCGAATATGGAACATTTACCGTGTGCATATATATTTGTTCTCTTGTTCTATCTTCTTCAAACAATTTAATTACAAACTCTCATAAGTGCTACATTATACATTGTGTTCAGACTGGTTTGATTTTGCGTGGAGAATAATGATCGATGACTCACCAGAAATTTACATTGAGAACTTTCTACTTGATTACGTTGTTATTATGAGGAAGCTGTGTTATTCTGAACAGTTACAGCATCATTCCAGAAGTGCAGTGTGTGAGACAATAAACTCATCACCGTGACGGAAGCACACTGAACTGAAGCATCTCACACGTAATGACAGTTGCCAGAGTGCATAGTTGCCACGTAAGTTAAATACAGAGCTTCATCTCATCCCCAAGCTAACTTTACTACTAGACTCATATTCCCTGACGCTACTGTATGAATATATAGTTAATTAATATAGTCGTGAAGGTAGTAAAATGAAGTAGATTAGGGTGAGCGGAGTAAGTGGAGTACGGAGTGGGCGTGAAGGCTTTAGATACGTGGGGTAAAATGGCAACTGGACGGTTGGTTGGTGGGCGGCGTGAGCGTATGTGTGTGTGTGTGTGTGTGTAGTGTGCTGGTGGCGGTGGTGTGTTTCGCTCGCCGCTCTTCTACACGTGCACTCAAGAAGCCAGTCTCTCCCTCTACTAGGCTGCGATTACACCCTACACTTGGACGTTATAGTATTGTGGTGTTAACTTATTTATGGCACAGATAACGTGAAATTCGTGTGGACAGTGTGGTGGATTTAGTGAAGCAATCTTGTGTGTACTGCAATTGGTTGGCTGTGTGTGGTGTGGTGTGGTGTCAGTAATAAGCTACGTAGTACACTAAATGCGATGTACCTCACTGCATTGTGTTGTGAAAGTATCAAGACGTATTTTTTTTATTAGGTAACACTGAAAAATGTGAATGATTACGTACTAGCAACTGTTGAATATCGGTGTTAAGTTGGAAGTGTTATCTATGGCTCGCTGTCGCCTCATCGTGAGCTATGCAGGCATCGTGGAAGTGGTTGCATAGTTACAAAGACACCTCGGGAAAGGGGATCTGCATGCATGATATCCTGCCTGCCAACTTTAGTGCATGAAGGAAGGAAGGTTGGTGTCGAGGCCTGCAGCTCTACGTCAATAAGGTTTGTGAGAAGTTATTTTAGCGCTGCTTGTAATGTTTGCAGATCAATATGGGTAGATTGATAACAATGAGGTTGATATCGTATTAACTTAGACAATGGAAAGTATGTGAAATAGAATGAAGGTATTGTGGGAATAATTTGTAGTTTTAATTGTTGTTTTAATGTGTGGTTAAATGGTTGTTCTTAGTATGGTCACGTGGCTGACGGTAATAATACATAAACAAATCCATGTATAAGGAGACAAGTTAAAGGTATATACTAGAGGGAAAATGTGGAGTTCTTTTCATATACATTAATTAGATTGCAGACAATAAGTAAAAATTGGAGTTAATTACTGTAAATGCCGATTGATAATTAGTAATAATCTCAATGCAGTAATTTGTAAGATATATCATTGTGTATAACCATAAATTTAACAAGCATGGTGCTAACTAAAGCTTTGGCCGATCGAGTATTATAAAAAAAACGTATGAAAGCACCACATTCAACACTCAATCAGTGGTTTTTGTGTTGTGGGTCACCGTAGGACTGGCAAGGCGAGGGTAATGGTTGAGGAGGAAGGAGTAGGAGTGTTTGAGGTGGGTGCGTGGAAGGCCTGGAGGGAGGGAGGGAGGCGAGGGAGGCGAGGGCCGGGGCACCATTAACCGCCTTCCGACCTTCGCATTGGGCATTTAAACTCTCCCGGCTGCCCAGGGATTTCGTGACAGTCGTTTCGGTGGACATGTGGACACGTACAAATGACTTAACAGATCTATTATTTTTATGATGGGTAGTGTGGAAATGAAGTTATGAGTCACACTTGCTTTACGGAAATAATTATTGAACGGAGGAAAGAAGCGAGACTTTTCGAAGCCTGAAACTTGTGGTTATGACGTCACGTGTTGCATTCCCACGTCACCCTTTTTTTTGTGGGGGTGGTGGGAAGCAGGTGCCTTAATACACTTAGAGGGAGTAGATATCTATGACAATAAGCATTAACTGTGACTTAAACGCGTGCCGCTGTTTGTGTGTGTGTGTGTGTGTGTGTGTGTGTGTGTGTGTGTGTGTGTTTGTGTGTGTGTGTGTGTGTGTGTGCGTGCTCGTGTGCTCGTGTATTTCTGTACTCGTTTCTATTCTTGTTTCTTTTTATTTCCGGACTCATTCGAGACAGTTATAGTACTTTAATTATTTTTGTGCCTTTGTCTGGTTTTTCTTCTGTAATTCTTGGCAGTTGCTTGATATCAAGATTTTCTCTTTTGTCACGAAATTCCATTTGTCTGGTATTCAGCGATATTGTTTTTATTGTCAACAAGCATAACATGTTTTAAGTCGAGTATTCTTAGTATCTCGGTTTGATTTTGCGTGTGTCGTAGTATTGTTAACAATTGTTCAGTTGGTGAATGGGTAATTAACGTAACCTAAAGGCGGTCATTAGGGTGTAACCAAGAGACAGAGATTAACACAGTGGCTACGCTTCTTATGATGCATATCTCCTAGATTTACCTATACTGTTTTATTTATTTCCACTTGATCAAACTCTTTCATTCCTCGTTGAAGAAAGTTTTCCTTATTTTTGTATGAACAATTTTATGAAACTCTTTCATTCCTCGTTGAAGAAAGTTTTCCTTATTTTTGTATGAACAATTTTATGAACATTTCGAAAGTGATTCAACACGTAAGAGATGATATCCTTAAAAAGTGTAATTAGTGACAAGCTGTTTTCATTATACTTGTGCCCATTCTTGTCAATGGAGGAGCTGAAGGAAGCGTGCACCCGTTGCTATTTCCGCTCATGCCACTTCCTTGCCGAGACACACAGTTGAAACCCCACGAGGAAAGCGCCCCTGTGGTGAAAGAGAGAGGAAGACCTTAGCTTTCGGCGCATGCTGGAAAGGAAGTGTGTATTGTTTGAGTACGACTACTTCTCTCGTATTGTTTTCTAAGCGTCTCATTGGGAGTGTTTGGGAGACACGTGCACTACCTACTCTTCCTTCCCTCGTGTATAGGGGTAACTTTCATGTTCTCTTCTTATTTGTTTTACTTATTTTGTTTACTTATCATTGGTTCTAAGTTCATACATAGTCGTGAAGGCGGGTGTAGGAGGATGTTGTATAAATGGACGCTGTAGAAATAACTAGGAATGTTGAATGAAAAAAGACAGTGATGTATCAAATCTGCAATTTCAGCTTCCATCCAGATTTCATACGACACTGGTAAGAAGAGGAGAAGGAGGAGGAGGAAGGAGATGAAGTAGTTATGGCAGAGGAAGAAAGAAAAAGGGGTGGTTTTGATGGAGGAAGAAGATGAGGCTATAATGGAGGAGGAGGAGAAACGTGGTGGTAATAGTAGTGTTCCTAGACATTGGGGAGGCGTAGGAGGCGGCACTAATACGGGTGGAGGTTTGATAGCAAGTATTCACCATGAAAGAGATGTTAAGAAGAGAAAAAAGTGATGGTAATTGTATACACGCATTCGACTCGTGACGAAAATATATGGTCCATAAATAAGTGAAACTAAACAGTAATTTCTTCTAAAAGTTTGATAATTTACGGTACAGTACAACGAGGAGGAACTGTATATAGTCAGTCAGAGGATGTAAGAAAAACTAACTAACTGTATATATATTAATAACGTAGGATGATTATTTTAGATGAAAGTTAACTCGCTAACAAGAAAAAAACAAAAATATATTAATCCCTCACTGTGGAGACTACGGGGAGACGCTTCTTGTGTGTATGGAAATTAGTATTGATGGTGGTGATGGTTGTGAGGTATGTACTAGCACGGTACTGAGAAACTCGTGACCCGTAAGCCGCCGCCGCCACACCGAGCCTCCCTCACCCCTCCCTCACCCCCCACCACGCTCAGAGGGGGAGGGTGGGGATGAGCGGGGGTTTAATTTGTCGCGTTGGCGTGGGAGACTTCAGTTGAGGTCCCTTGGGGGTCATAGGGTTGGGGATTAGGGGGTCAGTCGGGGCGAAGGAAGGGGCAGAGAAAGGTGGGGAGGTGAGGGAGGGGTAGGGATAGGTGGGGAGGTGAGGGAGGGGTAGAGAGAGGTGGGGGGGGGGTAGGGAGTGCTTGGGCGGCGAGAGGAATTGGGGAAAGGTTAGGGAGAGGAAGTATGGATGGCTATGGAAGACCAGAGAGAGAGAGAGAGAGAGAGAGAGAGAGAGAGAGAGAGAGAGAGAGAGAGAGAGAGAGAGAGAGAGGGAGAGGGAGAGAGGGGGGTGAGGTGGAGTACGGAAGGAAGAAAGGGAAACTCAAAATGGAAAAAACACAGGAGAAAGTCGTATAGGAAGGAAGTAGATGAGGATGATAAGAGAAGAGATAGCGGAACGGAGATTGCTCGCAGAAAATGCTGGGAAGGTGGAACACAGAGGTCAGGAGAGGTCAGGAGAGGGGGCAAGGTAAAGGGAGAGTTGGGAAGGAGGGGGAAGCAGGGAACAACCTAGAGTTTTCTCACACTTATTAAGATTATTCACCCACACAAACTTTGAAGGCTTATTCACACGGTGGACAAGACAACGTCACATTATACTCACCAAGGACATAAAACAGAGACAAGGATACGTGGATCACTATAGGATCTGTATGACAGGTTAATAATGAAAACGACGGGGTGTGTGGGAATCAGTGTGGGAAGATTAGCA